>JAWNOB010000088.1:0-16544 GCA_035046265.1 Drosophila bunnanda | reverse complement strand
TACCAGCTACCAGCTACCAGCTACCAGCTACCAGCTACCAGCTACCAGCTACCAGCTACCAGCTACCAGCTACCAGCTACCAGCTACCAGCTACCAGCTACCAGCTACCAGCTACCAGCTACCAGCTACCAGCTACCAGCTACCAGCTACCAGCTACCAGCTACCAGCTACCAGCTACCAGCTACCAGCTACCAGCTACCAGCTACCAGCTACCAGCTACCAGCTACCAGCTACCAGCTACCAGCTACCAGCTACCAGCTACCAGCTACCAGCTACCAGCTACCAGCTACCAGCTACCAGCTACCAGCTACCAGCTACCAGCTACCAGCTACCAGCTACCAGCTACCAGCTACCAGCTACCAGCTACCAGCTACCAGCTACCAGCTACCAGCTACCAGCTACCAGCTACCAGCTACCAGCTACCAGCTACCAGCTACCAGCTACCAGCTACCAGCTACCAGCTACCAGCTACCAGCTACCAGCTACCAGCTACCAGCTACCAGCTACCAGCTACCAGCTACCAGCTACCAGCTACCAGCTACCAGCTACCAGCTACCAGCTACCAGCTACCAGCTACCAGCTACCAGCTACCAGCTACCAGCTACCAGCTACCAGCTACCAGCTACCAGCTACCAGCTACCAGCTACCAGCTACCAGCTACCAGCTACCAGCTACCAGCTACCAGCTACCAGCTACCAGCTACCAGCTACCAGCTACCAGCTACCAGCTACCAGCTACCAGCTACCAGCTACCAGCTACCAGCTACCAGCTACCAGCTACCAGCTACCAGCTACCAGCTACCAGCTACCAGCTACCAGCTACCAGCTACCAGCTACCAGCTACCAGCTACCAGCTACCAGCTACCAGCTACATATCATTATGGTTATATAAGGAAGGAGGATCTACTTTTATTCCTCAGGGATCAGACCCTTGGGTCCCTTGGGTCCCTTGGGACCGTTGGGCACTTATGAAACACCTCATACCCTTTTTGGGATGGATTGAATGCAGCTTATTACTTATTCAACCTATATTCCATTTTAGAAGGGGGTTGCACACAAGTGACCCCTTTTTTTATCATAAATGAAAATCTCGGCTGACGGTGACCCTTTCTTCCCTCCCTCTTCAATGCATTGTGTGATCGCAGGTGTGTACAGGCTTCTTGAACGGGCATGAGTGCACATGTGACATGTGACCTTTTCTCCCTCCATCACTCCATCCCTTTTTTGAACTGGCATGAGTGCACAGGTGACATGTGACCTTTTCCCCCTCCATCCCTTTTTGGCTTGTGATTTGATCGTGGGAAGATGATTGAGCCTGGATCGAACACGTTTCGATATCGCTCCGTCGCATTCGCACTCGTAGCCGTATCGACTGCGTCCTCGCGGCGGTAGCGCATCTACACACGTTTTCTCACGTGTCCTCACACCATTCAATTAGTGACCCTAATCCATTTTTATTACCCTACCCTTTTAGGGATTGACAGGTGTCACATAACCCTAATTTAATCTAATTAATGACCCTAATTAACGATTAAAGATCAAAGCTGTCCCGCTTCTGAGGTTTTCATACTACTAATGAGCTACCCAATAGGGCATTATCCAACTTTGACTTAATGAGGTTTGGCTTTAAAAATATTCCACACTTTCGAGGAGTCTATATGAAAGACGGGATACCAAAATTTCCACATCATATTGAGTGTGGAATAATTAATTTAGCAGGCTCTTCATCAAATGGAACGCATTGGGTAGCATATTTTAAGAAAGGATTAGATTCATATTATTTCGACAGTTTTGGAAATTTACAACCACCAATAGAAGTAGTTTTATATTTGGGTAAAAACATCAGGTATAACTATCGACGATTCCAAAAATTTGGGACTGTTAACTTCGGGCACTTATGTCTAAAATTCTTGCTAGAGTGTCATTCGTTTCACTGCTAATGATGCTTTAACGTCCTAAGACGTTTTTTATCTGACCCTTCTGACCCTTTCTCCAACTACCTGTAACTAAGAGTGGGAGAAGAAATGCAGTCCTTGTTTGGGTATAAATTCAGTCAGTTCCTGGATGAAAATATCATTTAGTGACCAGCAGTCAGCACCAGCACCAGCAACAGCTCCAGCTAACAACACCAGCACCAGCAGCACCAGCACCAGCACCAGCAGCATCAGCTCCAGCTACCAGCATCAGCTCCAGCTACCAGCATCAGCTCCAGCTACCAGCATCAGCTCCAGCTACCAGCATCAGCTCCAGCTACCAGCATCAGCTCCAGCTACCAGCATCAGCTCCAGCTACCAGCATCAGCTCCAGCTACCAGCATCAGCTCCAGCTACCAGCATCAGCTCCAGCTACCAGCATCAGCTCCAGCTACCAGCATCAGCTCCAGCTACCAGCATCAGCTCCAGCTACCAGCATCAGCTCCAGCTACCAGCATCAGCTCCAGCTACCAGCATCAGCTCCAGCTACCAGCATCAGCTCCAGCTACCAGCATCAGCTCCAGCTACCAGCTACCAGCATCAGCTCCAGCTACCAGCTACCAGCATCAGCTCCAGCTACCAGCTACCAGCATCAGCTCCAGCTACCAGCTACCAGCTACCAGCATCAGCTCCAGCTACCAGCTACCAGCATCAGCTCCAGCTACCAGCTACCAGCATCAGCTCCAGCTACCAGCTACCAGCATCAGCTCCAGCTACCAGCTACCAGCATCAGCTCCAGCTACCAGCTACCAGCATCAGCTCCAGCTACCAGCATCAGCTCCAGCTACCAGCATCAGCTCCAGCTACCGGCATCAGCTCCAGCTACCAGCATCAGCTCCAGCTACCAGCATCAGCTCCAGCTACCAGCATCAGCTCCAGCTACCAGCATCAGCTCCAGCTACCAGCATCAGCTCCAGATACCAGCACCAGATACCAGCACCAGATACCAGCACCAGGTACCAGCACCAGATACCAGCACCAGATACCAGCACCAGATACCAGCACCAGATACCAGCACCAGATACCAGCACCAGATACCAGCACCAGATACCAGCACCAGATACCAGCACCAGATACCAGCACCAGATACCAGCACCAGATACCAGCACCAGATACCAGCACCAGATACCAGCACCAGATACCAGCACCAGATACCAGCACCAGATACCAGCACCAGATACCAGCACCAGATACCAGCACCAGATACCAGCACCAGATACCAGCACCAGATACCAGCACCAGATACCAGCACCAGATACCAGCACCAGATACCAGCACCAGATACCAGCACCAGATACCAGCACCAGATACCAGCACCAGATACCAGCACCAGATACCAGCACCAGATACCAGCACCAGATACCAGCACCAGATACCAGCACCAGATACCAGCACCAGATACCAGCACCAGATACCAGCACCAGATACCAGCACCAGATACCAGCACCAGATACCAGCACCAGATACCAGCACCAGATACCAGCACCAGATACCAGCACCAGATACCAGCACCAGATACCAGCACCAGATACCAGCACCAGATACCAGCACCAGATACCAGCACCAGATACCAGCACCAGATACCAGCACCAGATACCAGCACCAGATACCAGCACCAGATACCAGCACCAGATACCAGCACCAGCTACCAGCACCAGATACCAGCACCAGATACCAGCACCAGATACCAGCACCAGATACCAGCACCAGATACCAGCACCAGATACCAGCACCAGATACCAGCACCAGATACCAGCACCAGATACCAGCACCAGATACCAGCACCAGATACCAGCACCAGATACCAGCACCAGCTACCAGCAGCTTATTAAAAATATATTTAGTGATGTCATCAAACTCATATGAACCCACAGGTATTTCTATGACTTTATTCCCAATATGGAATAGATTGTTCCTCATATCCACATTCGGTATTGAATTAAATGTATAAAAATCAATGAGAGCACATTCATAATATCGTTTTAATTCAATTTGTGGGAAGAATGTTTCACTAATAACAGAAGTGTTTCCTGTTAAAGCAATTGTCAGCGATGTAGTCATTATGAAGCTTGATTCTTAACTGTCTTGTTAACCATCATCTTAGTACAGTTATATGATTATTAATACATATTTTTAAAGTATAATAAATTGATCAAATCCTTTTCGATATCGTCCAGTATTCATTTCATCATCTTTCGAAATTAGTAGAAATCCATATTTTTCCTCCCAACACTTTCGTGAAATTTTCATAAAAGACTCATAGTCCATGTCACTGTTTACATGATCTTTGTATATGTGACGCATGTTTAAATCGTCTTGCTTAAACATTATTATAAAATTTGCATTATCCCGAATCAAATGTTTCGGTATATGTGTATAGGTTTGTGATAAGTAGAATGAATCAATATTTCTATGACGTCCCATGCAAAAATAGTTACGTATATTGTCCTGCTTTTCACAAGCAACATCATCAAATATTAAAATTGAATTATTTTTAGCTTCCTGTGGGGATAAAACTTCATCATTCGCTGAAAATGTGTAGTATCCCATCCCTTGTATTGGTTTAATTAGTTTTTCCAAATACTGATATTTCGGTTGATACAAGCTCTTTGAAAATACATAAATATTTTCAAATTTGAGACCATTTGGACTTTCGATAAGGCTTGTCATCACATTCGTTTTTCCACAGTTTGATGGTCCAACAATTAATGCTCTAATTGTATTTGGTAATAAAGTACTGTGGCGTGGAGGTTTATTCTCTCCATGACCTCCACCCTCAATATTTCTAACTACAATGCTTTTATTTTGTCTTAATAAACGCATGTTATTGTGATAAGTACTTCATTCAATGACAATCTTTTGATAATTGAGGTTGATATAAAATGGGTAAACATCTTTATAACATAAACAGTAATAAAACAAATGTCAAACAGGGTACTGGTCTCGTAAAAAATATAATTAATGCTCTTCCCTTTGAGGCTCATTTACCTGGTTATAATTTTTGTGGACCTGGTACTAAGCTGGAGAAACGATTAGCCCGAGGTGATCGTGGAATTAATGGTTTAGACGAAGCGTGTAGAATCCATGATATAGAGTATTCAAAAAGTAAGGACTTGGGTGATCGCCATAAAGCGGACTCTATTTTAATTGAAAGGGGTTGGGATCGTGTAAAAGCTAATGACAGTAGTATTGGAGAGAGAGCTGCAGCATATTTTGTAACAAACATGATCAAGGCTAAGAAAAAGTTTGGAATGGGAACAAAGCAAATGAAAAAGAAGGTAGTAAAAAAATCGCTTACAACAATAATCAAGCAAGCGACAAAAGAATTGAAAAAGAAAAAACCGCTGGACATATTGAATGCTATAAAAGTAGCACGCAAAGCAGTATCAAACACAATGGGATGTAGGAAAAATGTTATAGTCCCACGGGTTATCAATGTACCCAAAATAGGAGGCTTCTTGCCACTTGTTCCAATTTTAACAGCTCTAAGTGCTGTGGAAGTTTGGCTTCAGGCAGTGCGGCAATTGCAAAGACAATTAACAATGCAAGAATGGCGAAAGCACAGCTGCAGGAAAACCAGAGACATAATAGAAAAATGGAATCAGTTGCGTTGGGTGAAGGTTTATATTTACAACCATATAGGAAAGGATATGGGATTTCAGTTTCAAAAAATAAACAACAAAAACATACTCCAAAAAACTATTAAATGAGCTACCCAATAGGGCATTATCCAACTTTGACTTAATGAGGTTTGACTTTAAAAATATTCCACACTTTCGAGGAGTCTATATGAAAGACGGGATACCAAAATTTCCACATCATCTTGAGTGTGGAATAATTAATTTAGCAGACTCTTCATCAAATGGAACGCATTGGGTAGCATATTTTAAGAAAGGATTAGATTCATATTATTTCGACAGTTTTGGAAATTTACAACCACCAATAGAAGTAGTTTTATATTTGGGTAAAAACATCAGGTATAACTATCGACGATTCCAAAAATTTGGGACTGTTAACTTCGGGCACTTATGTCTAAAATTCTTGCTAGAGTGTCATTCGTTTCACTGCTAATGATGCTTTAACGTCCTAAGACGTTTTTTATCTGACCCTTCTGACCCTTTCTCCAACTACCTGTAACTAAGAGTGGGAGAAGAAATGCAGTCCTTGTTTGGGTATAAATTCAGTCAGTTCCTGGATGAAAATATAATTTAGTGACCAGCAGTCGGCACCAGCACCAGCAACAGCTCCAGCTAACAACACCAGCACCAGCAGCATCAGCTCCAGCTACCAGCATCAGCTCCAGCTACCAGCTACCAGCTACCAGCTACAAGCTACCAACTACCAGCTACCAGCTACTCTATTTTAATTGATAGGGCTTGGGATCGTGTAAAAGCTAATGACAGTAGTATTGGAGAGAGAGCTGCAGCATATTTTGTAACAAACATGATCAAGGCTAAGAAAAAGTTTGGAATGGGAACAAAGCAAATGAAAAAGAAGGTAGTAAAAAAATCGCTTGCATCAATAATCAAGCAAGCGACGAAAGAATTGAAAAAGAAAAAACCGCTGGACATATTGAATGCTATAAAAGTAGCACGCAAAGCAGTATCAAACACAATGGGATGTAGGAAAAATGTTATAGTCCCACGGGTTATCAATGTACCCAAAATAGGAGGCTTCTTGCCACTTGTTCCAATTTTAACAGCTCTAAGTGCTGTGGAAGTTTGGCTTCAGGCAGTGCGGAAATTGCAAAGACAATTAACAATGCAAGAATGGCGAAAGCACAGCTGCAGGAAAACCAGAGACATAATAGAAAAATGGAATCAGTTGCGTTGGGTGAAGGTTTATATTTACAACCATATAGGAAAGGATATGGGATTTCAGTTTCAAAAAATAAACAACAAAAACATACTCCAAAAAACTATTAAATGAGCTACCCAATAGGGCATTATCCAACTTTGACTTAATGAGGTTTGACTTTAAAAATATTCCACACTTTCGAGGAGTCTATATGAAAGACGGGATACCAAAATTTCCACATCATCTTGAGTGTGGAATAATTAATTTAGCAGACTCTTCATCAAATGGAACGCATTGGGTAGCATATTTTAAGAAAGGATTAGATTCATATTATTTCGACAGTTTTGGAAATTTACAACCACCAATAGAAGTAGTTTTATATTTGGGAAAAAACATCAGGTATAAATTTCGACGATTCCAAAAATTTGGGACTGTTAACTGCGGGCACTTATGTCTAAAATTCTTGCTAGAGTGTCATTCGTTTCACTGCTAATGATGCTTTAACGTCCTAAGACGTTTTTTATCTGACCCTTCTGACCCTTTCTCCAACTACCTGTAACTAAAAGTGGGAGAAGAAATGCAGTCCTTGTTTGGGTATAAATTCAGTCAGTTCCTGGATGAAAATATCATTTAGTGACCAGCAGTCGGCACCAGAACCAGCAACAGCTCCAGCTACCAGCTACCAGCTACCAGCTACCAGCTACCAGCTACCAGCTACCAGCTACCAGCTACCAGCTACCAGCTACCAGCTACCAGCTACCAGCTACCAGCTACCAGCTACCAGCTACCAGCTACCAGCTACCAGCTACCAGCTACCAGCTACCAGCTACCAGCTACCAGCTACCAGCTACCAGCTACCAGCTACCAGCTACCAGCTACCAGCTACCAGCTACCAGCTACCAGCTACCAGCTACCAGCTACCAGCTACCAGCTACCAGCTACCAGCTACCAGCTACCAGCTACCAGCTACCAGCTACCAGCTACCAGCTACCAGCTACCAGCTACCAGCTACCAGCTACCAGCTACCAGCTACCAGCTACCAGCTACCAGCTACCAGCTACCAGCTACCAGCTACCAGCTACCAGCTACCAGCTACCAGCTACCAGCTACCAGCTACCAGCTACCAGCTACCAGCTACCAGCTACCAGCTACCAGCTACCAGCTACCAGCTACCAGCTACCAGCTACCAGCTACCAGCTACCAGCTACCAGCTACCAGCTACCAGCTACCAGCTACCAGCTACCAGCTACCAGCTACCAGCTACCAGCTACCAGCTACCAGCTACCAGCTACCAGCTACCAGCTACCAGCTACCAGCTACCAGCTACCAGCTACCAGCTACCAGCTACCAGCTACCAGCTACCAGCTACCAGCTACCAGCTACCAGCTACCAGCTACCAGCTACCAGCTACCAGCTACCAGCTACCAGCTACCAGCTACCAGCTACCAGCTACCAGCTACCAGCTACCAGCTACCAGCTACCAGCTACCAGCTACCAGCTACCAGCTACCAGCTACCAGCTACCAGCTACCAGCTACCAGCTACCAGCTACCAGCTACCAGCTACCAGCTACCAGCTACCAGCTACCAGCTACCAGCTACCAGCTACCAGCTACCAGCTACCAGCTACCAGCTACCAGCTACCAGCTACCAGCTACCAGCTACCAGCTACCAGCTACCAGCTACCAGCTACCAGCTACCAGCTACCAGCTACCAGCTACCAGCTACCAGCTACCAGCTACCAGCTACCAGCTACCAGCTACCAGCTACCAGCTACCAGCTACCAGCTACCAGCTACCAGCTACCAGCTACCAGCTACCAGCTACCAGCTACCAGCTACCAGCTACCAGCTACCAGCTACCAGCTACCAGCTACCAGCTACCAGCTACCAGCTACCAGCTACCAGCTACCAGCTACCAGCTACCAGCTACCAGCTACCAGCTACCAGCTACCAGCTACCAGCTACCAGCTACCAGCTACCAGCTACCAGCTACCAGCTACCAGCTACCAGCTACCAGCTACCAGCTACCAGCTACCAGCTACCAGCTACCAGCTACCAGCTACCAGCTACCAGCTACCAGCTACCAGCTACCAGCTACCAGCTACCAGCTACCAGCTACCAGCTACCAGCTACCAGCTACCAGCTACCAGCTACCAGCTACCAGCTACCAGCTACCAGCTACCAGCTACCAGCTACCAGCTACCAGCTACCAGCTACCAGCTACCAGCTACCAGCTACCAGCTACCAGCTACCAGCTACCAGCTACCAGCTACCAGCTACCAGCTACCAGCTACCAGCTACCAGCTACCAGCTACCAGCTACCAGCTACCAGCTACCAGCTACCAGCTACCAGCTACCAGCTACCAGCTACCAGCTACCAGCTACCAGCTACCAGCTACCAGCTACCAGCTACCAGCTACCAGCTACCAGCTACCAGCTACCAGCTACCAGCTACCAGCTACCAGCTACCAGCTACCAGCTACCAGCTACCAGCTACCAGCTACCAGCTACCAGCTACCAGCTACCAGCTACCAGCTACCAGCTACCAGCTACCAGCTACCAGCTACCAGCTACCAGCTACCAGCTACCAGCTACCAGCTACCAGCTACCAGCTACCAGCTACCAGCTACCAGCTACCAGCTACCAGCTACCAGCTACCAGCTACCAGCTACCAGCTACCAGCTACCAGCTACCAGCTACCAGCTACCAGCTACCAGCTACCAGCTACCAGCTACCAGCTACCAGCTACCAGCTACCAGCTACCAGCTACCAGCTACCAGCTACCAGCTACCAGCTACCAGCTACCAGCTACCAGCTACCAGCTACCAGCTACCAGCTACCAGCTACCAGCTACCAGCTACCAGCTACCAGCTACCAGCTACCAGCTACCAGCTACCAGCTACCAGCTACCAGCTACCAGCTACCAGCTACCAGCTACCAGCTACCAGCTACCAGCTACCAGCTACCAGCTACCAGCTACCAGCTACCAGCTACCAGCTACCAGCTACCAGCTACCAGCTACCAGCTACCAGCTACCAGCTACCAGCTACCAGCTACCAGCTACCAGCTACCAGCTACCAGCTACCAGCTACCAGCTACCAGCTACCAGCTACCAGCTACCAGCTACCAGCTACCAGCTACCAGCTACCAGCTACCAGCTACCAGCTACCAGCTACCAGCTACCAGCTACCAGCTACCAGCTACCAGCTACCAGCTACCAGCTACCAGCTACCAGCTACCAGCTACCAGCTACCAGCTACCAGCTACCAGCTACCAGCTACCAGCTACCAGCTACCAGCTACCAGCTACCAGCTACCAGCTACCAGCTACCAGCTACCAGCTACCAGCTACCAGCTACCAGCTACCAGCTACCAGCTACCAGCTACCAGCTACCAGCTACCAGCTACCAGCTACCAGCTACCAGCTACCAGCTACCAGCTACCAGCTACCAGCTACCAGCTCCAGCTACCAGCTACCAGCTACCAGCTACCAGCTACCAGCTACCAGCTACCAGCTACCAGCTACCAGCTACCAGCTACCAGCTACCAGCTACCAGCTACCAGCTACCAGCTACCAGCTACCAGCTACCAGCTACCAGCTACCAGCTACCAGCTACCAGCTACCAGCTACCAGCTACCAGCTACCAGCTACCAGCTACCAGCTACCAGCTACCAGCTACCAGCTACCAGCTACCAGCTACCAGCTACCAGCTACCAGCTACCAGCTACCAGCTACCAGCTACCAGCTACCAGCTACCAGCTACCAGCTACCAGCTACCAGCTACCAGCTACCAGCTACCAGCTACCAGCTACCAGCTACCAGCTACCAGCTACCAGCTACCAGCTACCAGCTACCAGCTACCAGCTACCAGCTACCAGCTACCAGCTACCAGCTACCAGCTACCAGCTACCAGCTACCAGCTACCAGCTACCAGCTACCAGCTACCAGCTACCAGCTACCAGCTACCAGCTACCAGCTACCAGCTACCAGCTACCAGCTACCAGCTACCAGCTACCAGCTACCAGCTACCAGCTACCAGCTACCAGCTACCAGCTACCAGCTACCAGCTACCAGCTACCAGCTACCAGCTACCAGCTACCAGCTACCAGCTACCAGCTACCAGCTACCAGCTACCAGCTACCAGCTACCAGCTACCAGCTACCAGCTACCAGCTACCAGCTACCAGCTACCAGCTACCAGCTACCAGCTACCAGCTACCAGCTACCAGCTACCAGCTACCAGCTACCAGCTACCAGCTACCAGCTACCAGCTACCAGCTACCAGCTACCAGCTACCAGCTACCAGCTACCAGCTACCAGCTACCAGCTACCAGCTACCAGCTACCAGCTACCAGCTACCAGCTACCAGCTACCAGCTACCAGCTACCAGCTACCAGCTACCAGCTACCAGCTACCAGCTACCAGCTACCAGCTACCAGCTACCAGCTACCAGCTACCAGCTACCAGCTACCAGCTACCAGCTACCAGCTACCAGCTACCAGCTACCAGCTACCAGCTACCAGCTACCAGCTACCAGCTACCAGCTACCAGCTACCAGCTACCAGCTACCAGCTACCAGCTACCAGCTACCAGCTACCAGCTACCAGCTACCAGCTACCAGCTACCAGCTACCAGCTACCAGCTACCAGCTACCAGCTACCAGCTACCAGCTACCAGCTACCAGCTACCAGCTACCAGCTACCAGCTACCAGCTACCAGCTACCAGCTACCAGCTACCAGCTACCAGCTACCAGCTACCAGCTACCAGCTACCAGCATCATGAACCCCAGCACCAGCAACAACAACAGCAACAACAAAAAGATGAGGTCCACCACCACCACCAACACGATGACGAAGACCTCAGCATCCAATTTACCTGCTGGGGTGACCCAACAGGATTTGGATGCATTAATGAAGGACATAGAGGAGGATTCTCTAATGCTTGCCTTTAACTCGTGTAGAGTTAAAGGCAAGCTCAACATTAATCAACTCCCGATTAATACGGGGTTTGAAATATTTTCAGCCAGCAGGACCGCTGGTAAATTTGGCTCCAACGTTAGGTTGGAGCTAGATCAACATTATGTTTACCTCCCTGAGAGGTATAACGCACAAGAGGATTGTATCCTAGATTTCTTTTCAGTCAAAAGGTATTATTTAATTAAATTAGAAGATGGAAATTTGGATTTCCAATTAAAAATGTAAAAAAAAAGAAACAAAAAAATTAAATAAATTAATATTTTAAAATTAAATATAAAAATTTTTTTAATCGGCAATGGGAAATGGGGAATTTGCTTTCAGCTTATTAATAAAATGAAAAATAAATATAATATAAAATAAAATTTAAACATTTTTTAATTTTGGGAATTGTGAAATGGAAAAATTGTTTCTTTTAGTATTTTAATTTTTCAGAATGAATATATATATATATTTAACTGGTTGACCAGTAGGTATAATCACCTGATCAGGTCTGTTTAACTGGTCAGGTTACCAGGTCTGTTTAACTGGTCAGGTTATCAGGTCTGTTTAACTGGTTAGGTTATCAGGTCTGTTTAACTGATCAGGTTATCAGGTCTGTTTAACTGGTCAGGTTATCAGGTCTGTTTAACTGATCAGGTTATCAGGTCTGTTTAACTGTTTAGGTTATCAGGTCTGTTAAACTGATCAGCTACCAGAGCTGTTTAACTGATCAGCTACCAGAGCTGTTTAACTGATCAGCTACCAGGTCTGATTCTATAATTAAATATCCTTTATGATTTCGACTATATATATATATATATATATATATATATATATATATATATATATATGTAACGAAAATCGCCAGATCCAAAGAGCCGGCGATATTTCAGGCGGTTGGCAACGCAAAGAATTTCTTTGCGCGATTATGAGAGCTTTTGACAGCCAGGACGCCTGGTCTCTCTAAGCGCCTCTTTTTCCGCCCTTTTCTTTTATGACTATTGTCCGGATAAGCACGCGTTGAGGGCAAGCTCCCGAATAAAAACTACAGATTTACACAGAAAGACTCACGAGGCCATTTAGGGATCGGGGTGACGGATTGGCAGGACCGGATTCGAGGCAGCCACACCTATAAAAAGTTCCGCTCGGCTTTCCGTAGTGAACTCGGCTGTGTCTCACTCACGGCCGAAATTCGTTACATTGGTGCCAGGTGTGGGGTCACTAGGGTTTGCGAAAACCCTGGCCTACGATAATGCCTAAGAACTCCGCTCGCCACCGTCGTCAACCCTCGCCCGATGGTCTCATCCCCGCGGAATCGAGGGATGGAGTCGCAGCGCTGGACGCCGTGGACCGAGCCGTTGATCGCTCGCTCCGGCGGATGGAGCAAAAAGTGGAAGCTTTGGATCAGTCGTTTCACCTTAAGCTGGAGCAGAAGTTCGAGCAGATGTGGGCGACTTTCGAGAGGACGATGCTGGGCGACCGCTCGGGAAACCATGGAGGTGAGCCCGCACGCCGTCGCGACAGCATGCCGCCCGCCGGGAGCGAACGACATTCCGCGAGCACCCCGCGTGTGGCTGAGGGATCGAACGCGGACTCGGGACAGGTGCGGCCGGTGTGTAACCGGAGGATGGACACCGGGCCAGGACCAGCGCCAACTTCTGCGCCACCGCCGGGCTGCGACCTAACCTCACATTGGGGTATCTTGGAGGTGGCAGACGCAGAACTGCCTCCCACCTTCGACGGCACCCGCCCCTGGCCGGAGTTCCAGCGTCTTCTGGACGACATGGCCGAGGAATACCACTGGTCAGAAAGGAAGAAATGCAGAAAACTGTATACGAGCTTGCGGGGGCGCGCCCAGCGTTTTCACGCTACCCTCCCCGAAGCCACGCTCCGCTCGTATGATGCGCTGACCGCCGCTATGCGGGACTATTTTACGATCAGCAAGCATGCCGGTTATCACGCCTTCCATAATCGGACGCAAGGACCCCGAGAGTCCTTCGAGGACTTCGCGATGGAGCTGGAACGTTTGGGCAGATGCGTCCTAGGCGAGTTACCGCCCGCGACTTATAACAGCATCGTAGTGCAGCGTTTCATCGACGGGATTCGGGAGACCGGATACCAAGTCCCTCTCATCAGCAGCAATCCGCGCTCGCTGACAGAGGCCCTCGACATGGCGTGCCGCATCGAAGCCCAATGTCGACGACGCCCCACGGCCGCTGTGATGACTGTCGCCGCTGTGCCTGCCGCCGATGGCTTTGGGACACCCAGAAGAGGAAACCGAGGCTCCCGCGGAAACGACATGGCCGACCCGGGTTCCTCCCGGAGTCCCGTGTCGCCCTCGGGAAACTAACTGCCGTCAATTTCTCGGGGCGGAGGTTGACGGCCAACCCCGAAAGCCCCAGCGAGCATCTGCTCCATACGACTTCTACACCCCCTAGTTCACAGGATACCGGAACGGATCCCTACCTCCTCGGCACTCCGCCGCCCCTCATCGCGCAACCGACCCGCACTGAGCAAGCTGGCGCCCGCCATAGTCTTCCTCCTACAGGAGTCGAAGCCGGCCTGGCCCCCTTGCTCCCGTCGCACCTGCTCGAAGGAAGGGCCGCCCCGTCTGTGGACAAGGAGATTGCCGCAACTCTGGATGCCCCGCCGCGTCTCAACGCGAAGCCGCCGCCCAACAAGCAGCCTGGCGCCCGCCGAAGCTTTCCTCCTAATGGAGTCGAAACCGGCCTGGCTCCCCTGCTTTCGCCGCCGCTGCCCGAAGAGAATGTCGCTGCATCCCAGGACATAGAGATTGCCGCCACTTTGTATACCCCGCCGCACCTCAACGCGAAGCCGCCGCCCAACAAGCAGCCTGGCGCCCGCCGAAGCTTTCCTCCTAATGGAGTCGAAACCGGCCTGGCCCCCCTGTTTTCGCCGCCGCTGCCCGAAGAGAATGTCGCTGCATCCCAGGACATAGAGATTGCCGCCACTTTGTATACCCCGCCGCACCTCGACGCGAAGCCGCCGCCTAACGAGCACCCTGGCGCCCGCCGAAGCTTTCCTCCTAATGGAGTCGAAACCGGCCTGGCCCCCTTGCTCTCGCCGCCGCTGCCCGAAGAGGATGTCGCTGCATCCCTGAGCATAGAGTATGCCCCGATCCGGGACATCACCACGCTACGCCGACCGATACGTTCGTCGAGCACTCCCAAAATACCTGCTGTCACGACGGAACCCCCTTCGAAGGAAGCACAGGGCGCCCGTTCACAGCGGATGGAGAAGCTGGCGTCCGGCGAAGTCGCCGGCAGACCGCCACGCTACCCAAGGGCTCTAAACCGGACTGCTGCCGCCGCCGAGCATTACGGGACAGTATCCCCGCCGCCGGCAGGAGAAGAGGATTCGCACCCGACCCAAATGGACTCCACTTTGGGCCGATTGTTTGCCGAATGTCCCTCCGGAGACCCGCCACTAACCCCTCTAAGTATAAGAACGCAAAGGACAACGGGGAACCCTAACGCGGAACATCGCGGGATCCCGCCTCCGCCCAGTCAAGCTACGTATATGTGTAGTGCCGTTGGCGGCCACCATTTACACTGCTTGATCTTTTTACAGAAGCATCCAGTATGCCTGATCATAGACACCGGAGCCGCTGTCTCGCTACTAAATGATAGCGTTTTGCCAGACCGACTGCCGAGTGCACCGTGCCGAGTGACCCTACAGGGACCCTTGGCAGAAGAATTCGTCGCCACCGCTCGAGTCAACGCCAGACTGGAGATTGCTGGAAGGCCGGTCGCCCACGAGTTCTTGCTGGTGGAGGGCAACACTCCTAGCCTCTTGGGCAAGGACTTCCTGTTGCGCCATGAGGCCACCGTGGATCTGAAGGATTTGCAGTTACGGCTTCCGTGGGGATCTCTGCCGTTATATGTGCCGGATACCCAGCAGCGAAATCTGCTTTATTCGACTGCACCCACCAGTATCCCGCCATATAGCGACACCCAAGTAGTCGTTCGATGCCGGTCGGAAGAACGACTTCGCCGGGCCCTGCTAGAACGTGGAAAGAGTTCTCAACTGCCGCCAAATATTTCGCTAGGAAGCAGCTGGGTGGATTCCGCAAGCGACACCAACACTCTACACCAAGTGAACCTCAGCGCGCAGGAATACAACCTACTCGCGCAATTGATAGTAGGACAAGTGGAACCCGTGGAGCTATCCGAAACCGCGGCGAGCCTGCCAGTACCCGGAGACGGAGCGCCCCCCGCCGTAGAGGTGCCCCCCGACCTGCCGGACGACACTGATCGATCGCTTCCCTCGGGTATTTGCCCGAAGCGACGGCGACTCGGGGCATACTGATTTAACCCGGCATGTCTATAGACACGGGTCAATCTCGGCCTATCGAACAACCAGGACCGTTCATGTCAACCGCCTGTCATCATACCCGGACCCAAATCCCTAATTACTCGGCCGGGAGGCTCGAGTCTGAGAGGGGGGTAATGTAACGAAAATCGCCAGATCCAAAGAGCCGGCGATATTTCAGGCGGTTGGCAACGCAAAGAATTTCTTTGCGCGATTATGAGAGCTTTTGACAGCCAGGACGCCTGGTCTCTCTAAGCGCCTCTTTTTCCGCCCTCTTCTTTTATGACTATTGTCCGGATAAGCACGCGTTGAGGGCAAGCTCCCGAATAAAAACTACAGATTTACACAGAAAGACTCACGAGGCCATTTAGGGATCGGGGTGACGGATTGGCAGGACCGGATTCGAGGCAGCCACACCTATAAAAAGTTCCGCTCGGCTTTCCGTAGTGAACTCGGCTGTGTCTCACTCACGGCCGAAATTCGTTACAA
>JAWNOB010000087.1:0-342231 GCA_035046265.1 Drosophila bunnanda | reverse complement strand
ACGATGAAACCCCTTCGATTTTTTTGTATGATGTTTTTTTGGGAAAATCGAAACTTAAAAACCGCATAACTAAGTCAAAAATGCATTAATTTTAATTCTGAAGCAAGTCCTGTGCTAGTTTTTTGGAGATTAACAAATCTGCATACCGGAAAGATAATATTTTAAAAAATAATTTTTTTTTTAGATTTTTGGAAATTTCACGATGAAACCCCTTCAATTTTTTTGTATGATGTTTTTTGGGAAAATCGAAACTTAAAAACCGCATAACTAAGTCAAAAATGCATTAATTTTAATTCTGAAGCAAGTCCTGTGCTAGTTTTTTGGAGATTAACAAATCTGCATACCGGAAAGATAATATTTTAAAAAATAATTTTTTTTTTAGATTTTTGGAAATTTCACGATGAAACCCCTTCAATTTTTTTGTATGATGTTTTTTGGGAAAATCGAAACTTAAAAACCGCATAACTAAGTCAAAAATGCATTAATTTTAATTCTGAAGCAAGTCCTGTGCTAGTTTTTTGGAGATTAACAAATCTGCATACCGGAAAGATAATATTTTAAAAAATATTTTTTTTTTTAGATTTTTGGAAATTTCACGATGAAACCCCTTAGATTTTTTGTATAATGTTTTTTGGGAAAATCGAAACTTAAAAACCGCATAACTAAGTCAAAAATGCATTAATTTTAATTCTGAAGCAAGTCCTGTGCTAGTTTTTTGGAGATTAACAAATCTGCATACCGGAAAGATAATATTTTAAAAAATAATTTTTTTTTAGATTTTTGGAAATTTCACGATGAAACCCCTTAGATTTCTTTGTATGATGTTTTTTGGGAAAATCGAAACTTAAAAACCGCATAACTAAGTCAAAAATGCATTAATTTTAATTCTGAAGCAAGTCCTGTGCTAGTTTTTTGGAGATTAACAAATCTGCATACCGGAAAGATAATATTTTAAAAAATAATTTTTTTTTTAGATTTTTGGAAATTTCACGATGAAACCCCTTCGATTTTTTTGTATGATGTTTTTTTGGGAAAATCGAAACTTAAAAACCGCATAACTAAGTCAAAAATGCATTAATTTTAATTCTGAAGCAAGTCCTGTGCTAGTTTTTTGGAGATTAACAAATCTGCATACCGGGAAAGATAATATTTTAAAAAATAATTTTTTTTTTAGATTTTTGGAAATTTAACGATGAAACCCCTTCGATTTTTTTGTATGATGTTTTTTGGGAAAATCGAAACTTAAAAACCGCATAACTAAGTCAAAAATGCATTAATTTTAATTCTGAAGCAAGTCCTGTGCTAGTTTTTTGGAGATTAACAAATCTGCATACCGGAAAGATAATATTTTAAAAAATAATTTTTTTTTTAGATTTTTTGGAAATTTTACGAGGAAACCCCTTAGATTTTTTTGTATGATGTTTTTTGGGAAAATCGAAACTTAAAAACCGCATAACTAAGTCAAAAATGCATTAATTTTAATTCTGAAGCAAGTCCTGTGCTAGTTTTTTGGAGATTAACAAATCTGCATACCGGAAAGATAATATTTTAAAAAATAATTTTTTTTTTAGATTTTTTGGAAATTTTACGAGGAAACCCCTTCGATTTTTTTGTATGATGTTTTTTGGGAAAATCGAAACTTAAAAACCGCATAACTAAGTCAAAAATGCATTAATTTTAATTCTGAAGCAAGTCCTGTGCTAGTTTTTTGGAGATTAACAAATCTGCATACCGGAAAGATAATATTTTAAAAAATAATTTTTTTTTTAGATTTTTGGAAATTTCACGATGAAACCCCTTAGATTTCTTTGTATGATGTTTTTTGGGAAAATCGAAACTTAAAAACCGCATAACTAAGTCAAAAATGCATTAATTTTAATTCTGAAGCAAGTCCTGTGCTAGTTTTTTGGAGATTAACAAATCTGCATACCGGAAAGATAATATTTTAAAAAATAATTTTTTTTTAGATTTTTGGAAATTTCACGATGAAACCCCTTAGATTTCTTTGTATGATGTTTTTTGGGAAAATCGAAACTTAAAAACCGCATAACTAAGTCAAAAATGCATTAATTTTAATTCTGAAGCAAGTCCTGTGCTAGTTTTTTGGAGATTAACAAATCTGCATACCGGAAAGATAATATTTAAAAAAATAATTTTTTTTTTAGATTTTTGGAAATTTAACGATGAAACCCCTTCGATTTTTTTGTATGATGTTTTTTGGGAAAATCGAAACTTAAAAACCGCATAACTAAGTCAAAAATGCATTAATTTTAATTCTGAAGCAAGTCCTGTGCTAGTTTTTTGGAGATTAACAAATCTGCATACCGGAAAGATAATATTTTAAAAAATAATTTTTTTTTTAGATTTTTTGGAAATTTTACGAGGAAACCCCTTAGATTTTTTTGTATGATGTTTTTTGGGAAAATCGAAACTTAAAAACCGCATAACTAAGTCAAAAATGCATTAATTTTAATTCTGAAGCAAGTCCTGTGCTAGTTTTTTGGAGATTAACAAATCTGCATACCGGAAAGATAATATTTTAAAAAATAATTTTTTTTTTAGATTTTTGGAAATTTCACGATGAAACCCCTTAGATTTCTTTGTATGATGTTTTTTGGGAAAATCGAAACTTAAAAACCGCATAACTAAGTCAAAAATGCATTAATTTTAATTCTGAAGCAAGTCCTGTGCTAGTTTTTTGGAGATTAACAAATCTGCATACCGGAAAGATAATATTTTAAAAAATAATTTTTTTTTTAGATTTTTGGAAATTTCACGATGAAACCCCTTAGATTTCTTTGTATGATGTTTTTTGGGAAAATCGAAACTTAAAAACCGCATAACTAAGTCAAAAATGCATTAATTTTAATTCTGAAGCAAGTCCTGTGCTAGTTTTTTGGAGATTAACAAATCTGCATACCGGAAAGATAATATTTTAAAAAATAATTTTTTTTTAGATTTTTGGAAATTTCACGATGAAACCCCTTAGATTTCTTTGTATGATGTTTTTTGGGAAAATCGAAACTTAAAAACCGCATAACTAAGTCAAAAATGCATTAATTTTAATTCTGAAGCAAGTCCTGTGCTAGTTTTTTGGAGATTAACAAATCTGCATACCGGAAAGATAATATTTAAAAAAATAATTTTTTTTTTAGATTTTTGGAAATTTCACGATGAAACCCCTTAGATTTCTTTGTATGATGTTTTTTGGGAAAATCGAAACTTAAAAACCGCATAACTAAGTCAAAAATGCATTAATTTTAATTCTGAAGCAAGTCCTGTGCTAGTTTTTTGGAGATTAACAAATCTGCATACCGGAAAGATAATATTTTAAAAAATAATTTTTTTTTTAGATTTTTGGAAATTTCACGATGAAACCCCTTAGATTTTTTTGTATGATGTTTTTTGGGAAAATCGAAACTTAAAAACCGCATAACTAAGTCAAAAATGCATTAATTTTAATTCTGAAGCAAGTCCTGTGCTAGTTTTTTGGAGATTAACAAATCTGCATACCGGAAAGATAATATTTTAAAAAATAATTTTTTTTTTAGATTTTTGGAAATTTCACGATGAAACCCCTTAGATTTCTTTGTATGATGTTTTTTGGGAAAATCGAAACTTAAAAACCGCATAACTAAGTCAAAAATGCATTAATTTTAATTCTGAAGCAAGTCCTGTGCTAGTTTTTTGGAGATTAACAAATCTGCATACCGGAAAGATAATATTTAAAAAAATAATTTTTTTTTTAGATTTTTGGAAATTTCACGATGAAACCCCTTAGATTTTTTTGTATGATGTTTTTTGGGAAAATCGAAACTTAAAAACCGCATAACTAAGTCAAAAATGCATTAATTTTAATTCTGAAGCAAGTCCTGTGCTAGTTTTTTGGAGATTAACAAATCTGCATACCGGAAAGATAATATTTTAAAAAATAATTTTTTTTTTAGATTTTTGGAAATTTCACGATGAAACCCCTTAGATTTTTTTGGATGATGTTTTTTGGGAAAATCGAAACTTAAAAACCGCATAACTAAGTCAAAAATGCATTAATTTTAATTCTGAAGCAAGTCCTGTGCTAGTTTTTTGGAGATTAACAAATCTGCATACCGGAAAGATAATATTTTAAAAAATAATTTTTTTTTTAGATTTTTGGAAATTTCACGATGAAACCCCTTAGATTTTTTTGGATGATGTTTTTTGGGAAAATCGAAACTTAAAAACCGCATAACTAAGTCAAAAATGCATTAATTTTAATTCTGAAGCAAGTCCTGTGCTAGTTTTTTGGAGATTAACAAATCTGCATACCGGAAAGATAATATTTTAAAAAATAATTTTTTTTTTAGATTTTTGGAAATTTCACGATGAAACCCCTTAGATTTTTTTGGATGATGTTTTTTGGGAAAATCGAAACTTAAAAACCGCATAACTAAGTCAAAAATGCATTAATTTTAATTCTGAAGCAAGTCCTGTGCTAGTTTTTTGGAGATTAACAAATCTGCATACCGGAAAGATAATATTTTAAAAAATAATTTTTTTTTTAGATTTTTGGAAATTTCACGATGAAACCCCTTAGATTTTTTTGGATGATGTTTTTTGGGAAAATCGAAACTTAAAAACCGCATAACTAAGTCAAAAATGCATTAATTTTAATTCTGAAGCAAGTCCTGTGCTAGTTTTTTGGAGATTAACAAATCTGCATACCGGAAAGATAATATTTTAAAAAATAATTTTTTTTTTAGATTTTTGGAAATTTCACGATGAAACCCCTTAGATTTTTTTGGATGATGTTTTTTGGGAAAATCGAAACTTAAAAACCGCATAACTAAGTCAAAAATGCATTAATTTTAATTCTGAAGCAAGTCCTGTGCTAGTTTTTTGGAGATTAACAAATCTGCATACCGGAAAGATAATATTTTAAAAAATAATTTTTTTTTTAGATTTTTGGAAATTTCACGATGAAACCCCTTAGATTTTTTTGGATGATGTTTTTTGGGAAAATCGAAACTTAAAAACCGCATAACTAAGTCAAAAATGCATTAATTTTAATTCTGAAGCAAGTCCTGTGCTAGTTTTTTGGAGATTAACAAATCTGCATACCGGAAAGATAATATTTAAAAAAATAATTTTTTTTTTAGATTTTTGGAAATTTCACGATGAAACCCCTTAGATTTTTTTGGATGATGTTTTTTGGGAAAATCGAAACTTAAAAACCGCATAACTAAGTCAAAAATGCATTAATTTTAATTCTGAAGCAAGTCCTGTGCTAGTTTTTTGGAGATTAACAAATCTGCATACCGGAAAGATAATATTTTAAAAAATAATTTTTTTTTTAGATTTTTGGAAATTTCACGATGAAACCCCTTAGATTTTTTTGGATGATGTTTTTTGGGAAAATCGAAACTTAAAAACCGCATAACTAAGTCAAAAATGCATTAATTTTAATTCTGAAGCAAGTCCTGTGCTAGTTTTTTGGAGATTAACAAATCTGCATACCGGAAAGATAATATTTTAAAAAATAATTTTTTTTTTAGATTTTTGGAAATTTCACGATGAAACCCCTTAGATTTTTTTGGATGATGTTTTTTGGGAAAATCGAAACTTAAAAACCGCATAACTAAGTCAAAAATGCATTAATTTTAATTCTGAAGCAAGTCCTGTGCTAGTTTTTTGGAGATTAACAAATCTGCATACCGGAAAGATAATATTTTAAAAAATAATTTTTTTTTTAGATTTTTGGAAATTTCACGATGAAACCCCTTAGATTTTTTTGGATGATGTTTTTTGGGAAAATCGAAACTTAAAAACCGCATAACTAAGTCAAAAATGCATTAATTTTAATTCTGAAGCAAGTCCTGTGCTAGTTTTTTGGAGATTAACAAATCTGCATACCGGAAAGATAATATTTTAAAAAATAATTTTTTTTTAGATTTTTGGAAATTTTACGATGAAACCCCTTAGATTTTTTTGGATGATGTTTTTTGGGAAAATCGAAACTTAAAAACCGCATAACTAAGTCAAAAATGCATTAATTTTAATTCTGAAGCAAGTCCTGTGCTAGTTTTTTGGAGATTAACAAATCTGCATACCGGAAAGATAATATTTTAAAAAATAATTTTTTTTTTAGATTTTTGGAAATTTCACGATGAAACCCCTTAGATTTTTTTGGATGATGTTTTTTGGGAAAATCGAAACTTAAAAACCGCATTACTAAGTCAAAAATGCATTAATTTTAATTCTGAAGCAAGTCCTGTGCTAGTTTTTTGGAGATTAACAAATCTGCATACCGGAAAGATAATATTTTAAAAAATAATTTTTTTTTTAGATTTTTGGAAATTTCACGATGAAACCCCTTAGATTTTTTTGGATGATGTTTTTTGGGAAAATCGAAACTTAAAAACCGCATAACTAAGTCAAAAATGCATTAATTTTAATTCTGAAGCAAGTCCTGTGCTAGTTTTTTGGAGATTAACAAATCTGCATACCGGAAAGATAATATTTTAAAAAATAATTTTTTTTTTAGATTTTTGGAAATTTCACGATGAAACCCCTTAGATTTTTTTGGATGATGTTTTTTGGGAAAATCGAAACTTAAAAACCGCATAACTAAGTCAAAAATGCATTAATTTTAATTCTGAAGCAAGTCCTGTGCTAGTTTTTTGGAGATTAACAAATCTGCATACCGGAAAGATAATATTTTAAAAAATAATTTTTTTTTTAGATTTTTGGAAATTTCACGATGAAACCCCTTAGATTTTTTTGGATGATGTTTTTTGGGAAAATCGAAACTTAAAAACCGCATAACTAAGTCAAAAATGCATTAATTTTAATTCTGAAGCAAGTCCTGTGCTAGTTTTTTGGAGATTAACAAATCTGCATACCGGAAAGATAATATTTTAAAAAATAATTTTTTTTTTAGATTTTTGGAAATTTCACGATGAAACCCCTTAGATTTTTTTGGATGATGTTTTTTGGGAAAATCGAAACTTAAAAACCGCATTACTAAGTCAAAAATGCATTAATTTTAATTCTGAAGCAAGTCCTGTGCTAGTTTTTTGGAGATTAACAAATCTGCATACCGGAAAGATAATATTTTAAAAAATAATTTTTTTTTTAGATTTTTGGAAATTTCACGATGAAACCCCTTAGATTTTTTTGGATGATGTTTTTTGGGAAAATCGAAACTTAAAAACCGCATAACTAAGTCAAAAATGCATTAATTTTAATTCTGAAGCAAGTCCTGTGCTAGTTTTTTGGAGATTAACAAATCTGCATACCGGAAAGATAATATTTTAAAAAATAATTTTTTTTTTAGATTTTTGGAAATTGCACGATGAAACCCCTTAGATTTTTTTGGATGATGTTTTTTGGGAAAATCGAAACTTAAAAACCGCATAACTAAGTCAAAAATGCATTAATTTTAATTCTGAAGCAAGTCCTGTGCTAGTTTTTTGGAGATTAACAAATCTGCATACCGGAAAGATAATATTTTAAAAAATAATTTTTTTTTTAGATTTTTGGAAATTTCACGATGAAACCCCTTAGATTTTTTTGGATGATGTTTTTTGGGAAAATCGAAACTTAAAAACCGCATAACTAAGTCAAAAATGCATTAATTTTAATTCTGAAGCAAGTCCTGTGCTAGTTTTTTGGAGATTAACAAATCTGCATACCGGAAAGATAATATTTTAAAAAATAATTTTTTTTTTAGATTTTTGGAAATTTCACGATGAAACCCCTTAGATTTTTTTGGATGATGTTTTTTGGGAAAATCGAAACTTAAAAACCGCATAACTAAGTCAAAAATGCATTAATTTTAATTCTGAAGCAAGTCCTGTGCTAGTTTTTTGGAGATTAACAAATCTGCATACCGGAAAGATAATATTTTAAAAAATAATTTTTTTTTTAGATTTTTGGAAATTTCACGATGAAACCCCTTAGATTTTTTTGGATGATGTTTTTTGGGAAAATCGAAACTTAAAAACCGCATAACTAAGTCAAAAATGCATTAATTTTAATTCTGAAGCAAGTCCTGTGCTAGTTTTTTGGAGATTAACAAATCTGCATACCGGAAAGATAATATTTTAAAAAATAATTTTTTTTTTAGATTTTTGGAAATTGCACGATGAAACCCCTTAGATTTTTTTGGATGATGTTTTTTGGGAAAATCGAAACTTAAAAACCGCATAACTAAGTCAAAAATGCATTAATTTTAATTCTGAAGCAAGTCCTGTGCTAGTTTTTTGGAGATTAACAAATCTGCATACCGGAAAGATAATATTTTAAAAAATAATTTTTTTTTTAGATTTTTGGAAATTTCACGATGAAACCCCTTCGATTTTTTTGGATGATGTTTTTTGGGAAAATCGAAACTTAAAAACCGCATAACTAAGTCAAAAATGCATTAATTTTAATTCTGAAGCAAGTCCTGTGCTAGTTTTTTGGAGATTAACAAATCTGCATACCGGAAAGATAATATTTTAAAAAATAATTTTTTTTTTTAGATTTTTGGAAATTGCACGATGAAACCCCTTCGATTTTTTTGGATGATGTTTTTTGGGAAAATCGAAACTTAAAAACCGCATAACTAAGTCAAAAATGCATTAATTTTAATTCTGAAGCAAGTCCTGTGCTAGTTTTTTGGAGATTAACAAATCTGCATACCGGAAAGATAATATTTTAAAAAATAATTTTTTTTTTAGATTTTTGGAAATTTTACGATGAAACCCCTTCGATTTTTTTGGATGATGTTTTTTGGGAAAATCGAAACTTAAAAACCGCATAACTAAGTCAAAAATGCATTAATTTTAATTCTGAAGCAAGTCCTGTGCTAGTTTTTTGGAGATTAACAAATCTGCATACCGGAAAGATAATATTTTAAAAAATAATTTTTTTTTTAGATTTTTGGAAATTTCACGATGAAACCCCTTCGATTTTTTTGGATGATGTTTTTTGGGAAAATCGAAACTTAAAAACCGCATAACTAAGTCAAAAATGCATTAATTTTAATTCTGAAGCAAGTCCTGTGCTAGTTTTTTGGAGATTAACAAATCTGCATACCGGAAAGATAATATTTTAAAAAATAATTTTTTTTTTAGATTTTTGGAAATTTCACGATGAAACCCCTTAGATTTTTTTGGATGATGTTTTTTGGGAAAATCGAAACTTAAAAACCGCATAACTAAGTCAAAAATGCATTAATTTTAATTCTGAAGCAAGTCCTGTGCTAGTTTTTTGGAGATTAACAAATCTGCATACCGGAAAGATAATATTTTAAAAAATAATTTTTTTTTTAGATTTTTGGAAATTTCACGATGAAACCCCTTAGATTTTTTTGTATGATGTTTTTTGGGAAAATCGAAACTTAAAAACCGCATAACTAAGTCAAAAATGCATTAATTTTAATTCTGAAGCAAGTCCTGTGCTAGTTTTTTGGAGATTAACAAATCTGCATACCGGAAAGATAATATTTTAAAAAATAATTTTTTTTTTAGATTTTTGGAAATTTCACGATGAAACCCCTTAGATTTCTTTGTATGATGTTTTTTGGGAAAATCGAAACTTAAAAACCGCATAACTAAGTCAAAAATGCATTAATTTTAATTCTGAAGCAAGTCCTGTGCTAGTTTTTTGGAGATTAACAAATCTGCATACCGGAAAGATAATATTTTAAAAAATAATTTTTTTTTTAGATTTTTGGAAATTTCACGATGAAACCCCTTAGATTTTTTTGTATGATGTTTTTTGGGAAAATCGAAACTTAAAAACCGCATAACTAAGTCAAAAATGCATTAATTTTCATTCTGAAGCAAGTCCTGTGCTAGTTTTTTGGAGATTAACAAATCTGCATACCGGAAAGATAATATTTTAAAAAATAATTTTTTTTTTAGATTTTTGGAAATTTCACGATGAAACCCCTTAGATTTTTTTGTATGATGTTTTTTGGGAAAATCGAAACTTAAAAACCGCATAACTAAGTCAAAAATGCATTAATTTTAATTCTGAAGCAAGTCCTGTGCTAGTTTTTTGGAGATTAACAAATCTGCATACCGGAAAGATAATATTTTAAAAAATAATTTTTTTTTTAGATTTTTGGAAATTTCACGATGAAACCCCTTAGATTTCTTTGTATGATGTTTTTTGGGAAAATCGAAACTTAAAAACCGCATAACTAAGTCAAAAATGCATTAATTTTAATTCTGAAGCAAGTCCTGTGCTAGTTTTTTGGAGATTAACAAATCTGCATACCGGAAAGATAATATTTTAAAAAATAATTTTTTTTTTAGATTTTTGGAAATTTCACGATGAAACCCCTTAGATTTCTTTGTATGATGTTTTTTGGGAAAATCGAAACTTAAAAACCGCATAACTAAGTCAAAAATGCATTAATTTTAATTCTGAAGCAAGTCCTGTGCTAGTTTTTTGGAGATTAACAAATCTGCATACCGGAAAGATAATATTTTAAAAAATAATTTTTTTTTTAGATTTTTGGAAATTTCACGATGAAACCCCTTAGATTTTTTTGTATGATGTTTTTTGGGAAAATCGAAACTTAAAAACCGCATAACTAAGTCAAAAATGCATTAATTTTAATTCTGAAGCAAGTCCTGTGCTAGTTTTTTGGAGATTAACAAATCTGCATACCGGAAAGATAATATTTTAAAAAATAATTTTTTTTTTAGATTTTTGGAAATTTCACGATGAAACCCCTTCGATTTTTTTGTATGATGTTTTTTGGGAAAATCGAAACTTAAAAACCGCATAACTAAGTCAAAAATGCATTAATTTTAATTCTGAAGCAAGTCCTGTGCTAGTTTTTTGGAGATTAACAAATCTGCATACCGGAAAGATAATATTTTAAAAAATAATTTTTTTTTTAGATTTTTGGAAATTTCACGATGAAACCCCTTAGATTTCTTTGTATGATGTTTTTTGAGAAAATCGAAACTTAAAAACCGCATAACTAAGTCAAAAATGCATTAATTTTAATTCTGAAGCAAGTCCTGTGCTAGTTTTTTGGAGATTAACAAATCTGCATACCGGAAAGATAATATTTTAAAAAATAATTTTTTTTTTAGATTTTTGGAAATTTCACGATGAAACCCCTTAGATTTCTTTGTATGATGTTTTTTGGGAAAATCGAAACTTAAAAACCGCATAACTAAGTCAAAAATGCATTAATTTTAATTCTGAAGCAAGTCCTGTGCTAGTTTTTTGGAGATTAACAAATCTGCATACCGGAAAGATAATATTTTAAAAAATAATTTTTTTTTTAGATTTTTGGAAATTTCACGATGAAACCCCTTCGATTTTTTTGTATGATGTTTTTTTGGGAAAATCGAAACTTAAAAACCGCATAACTAAGTCAAAAATGCATTAATTTTAATTCTGAAGCAAGTCCTGTGCTAGTTTTTTGGAGATTAACAAATCTGCATACCGGAAAGATAATATTTTAAAAAATAATTTTTTTTTTAGATTTTTGGAAATTTCACGATGAAACCCCTTCGATTTTTTTGTATGATGTTTTTTGGGAAAATCGAAACTTAAAAACCGCATAACTAAGTCAAAAATGCATTAATTTTAATTCTGAAGCAAGTCCTGTGCTAGTTTTTTGGAGATTAACAAATCTGCATACCGGAAAGATAATATTTTAAAAAATAATTTTTTTTTTAGATTTTTGGAAATTTCACGATGAAACCCCTTCGATTTTTTTGTATGATGTTTTTTGGGAAAATCGAAACTTAAAAACCGCATAACTAAGTCAAAAATGCATTAATTTTAATTCTGAAGCAAGTCCTGTGCTAGTTTTTTGGAGATTAACAAATCTGCATACCGGAAAGATAATATTTTAAAAAATAATTTTTTTTTTAGATTTTTGGAAATTTCACGATGAAACCCCTTAGATTTTTTTGTATGATGTTTTTTGGGAAAATCGAAACTTAAAAACCGCATAACTAAGTCAAAAATGCATTAATTTTAATTCTGAAGCAAGTCCTGTGCTAGTTTTTTGGAGATTAACAAATCTGCATACCGGAAAGATAATATTTTAAAAAATAATTTTTTTTTTAGATTTTTGGAAATTTCACGATGAAACCCCTTCGATTTTTTTGTATGATGTTTTTTGGGAAAATCGAAACTTAAAAACCGCATAACTAAGTCAAAAATGCATTAATTTTAATTCTGAAGCAAGTCCTGTGCTAGTTTTTTGGAGATTAACAAATCTGCATACCGGAAAGATAATATTTTAAAAAATAATTTTTTTTTTAGATTTTTGGAAATTTCACGATGAAACCCCTTAGATTTTTTTGTATGATGTTTTTTGGGAAAATCGAAACTTAAAAACCGCATAACTAAGTCAAAAATGCATTAATTTTAATTCTGAAGCAAGTCCTGTGCTAGTTTTTTGGAGATTAACAAATCTGCATACCGGAAAGATAATATTTTAAAAAATATTTTTTTTTTAGATTTTTGGAAATTTCACGATGAAACCCCTTAGATTTCTTTGTATGATGTTTTTTGGGAAAATCGAAACTTAAAAACCGCATAACTAAGTCAAAAATGCATTAATTTTAATTCTGAAGCAAGTCCTGTGCTAGTTTTTTGGAGATTAACAAATCTGCATACCGGAAAGATAATATTTTAAAAAATAATTTTTTTTTTAGATTTTTGGAAATTTCACGATGAAACCCCTTAGATTTTTTTGTATGATGTTTTTTGGGAAAATCGAAACTTAAAAACCGCATAACTAAGTCAAAAATGCATTAATTTTAATTCTGAAGCAAGTCCTGTGCTAGTTTTTTGGAGATTAACAAATCTGCATACCGGAAAGATAATATTTTAAAAAATAATTTTTTTTTTAGATTTTTGGAAATTTCACGATGAAACCCCTTAGATTTCTTTGTATGATGTTTTTTGGGAAAATCGAAACTTAAAAACCGCATAACTAAGTCAAAAATGCATTAATTTTAATTCTGAAGCAAGTCCTGTGCTAGTTTTTTGGAGATTAACAAATCTGCATACCGGAAAGATAATATTTTAAAAAATAATTTTTTTTTTAGATTTTTGGAAATTTCACGATGAAACCCCTTAGATTTCTTTGTATGATGTTTTTTGGGAAAATCGAAACTTAAAAACCGCATAACTAAGTCAAAAATGCATTAATTTTAATTCTGAAGCAAGTCCTGTGCTAGTTTTTTGGAGATTAACAAATCTGCATACCGGAAAGATAATATTTTAAAAAATAATTTTTTTTTTAGATTTTTGGAAATTTCACGATGAAACCCCTTAGATTTTTTTGTATGATGTTTTTTGGGAAAATCGAAACTTAAAAACCGCATAACTAAGTCAAAAATGCATTAATTTTAATTCTGAAGCAAGTCCTGTGCTAGTTTTTTGGAGATTAACAAATCTGCATACCGGAAAGATAATATTTTAAAAAATAATTTTTTTTTTAGATTTTTGGAAATTTCACGATGAAACCCCTTAGATTTCTTTGTATGATGTTTTTTGGGAAAATCGAAACTTAAAAACCGCATAACTAAGTCAAAAATGCATTAATTTTAATTCTGAAGCAAGTCCTGTGCTAGTTTTTTGGAGATTAACAAATCTGCATACCGGAAAGATAATATTTTAAAAAATAATTTTTTTTTTAGATTTTTGGAAATTTCACGATGAAACCCCTTAGATTTCTTTGTATGATGTTTTTTGGGAAAATCGAAACTTAAAAACCGCATAACTAAGTCAAAAATGCATTAATTTTAATTCTGAAGCAAGTCCTGTGCTAGTTTTTTGGAGATTAACAAATCTGCATACCGGAAAGATAATATTTTAAAAAATAATTTTTTTTTTAGATTTTTGGAAATTTCACGATGAAACCCCTTAGATTTTTTTGTATGATGTTTTTTGGGAAAATCGAAACTTAAAAACCGCATAACTAAGTCAAAAATGCATTAATTTTCATTCTGAAGCAAGTCCTGTGCTAGTTTTTTGGAGATTAACAAATCTGCATACCGGAAAGATAATATTTTAAAAAATAATTTTTTTTTTAGATTTTTGGAAATTTCACGATGAAACCCCTTAGATTTTTTTGTATGATGTTTTTTGGGAAAATCGAAACTTAAAAACCGCATAACTAAGTCAAAAATGCATTAATTTTAATTCTGAAGCAAGTCCTGTGCTAGTTTTTTGGAGATTAACAAATCTGCATACCGGAAAGATAATATTTTAAAAAATAATTTTTTTTTTAGATTTTTGGAAATTTCACGATGAAACCCCTTAGATTTCTTTGTATGATGTTTTTTGGGAAAATCGAAACTTAAAAACCGCATAACTAAGTCAAAAATGCATTAATTTTAATTCTGAAGCAAGTCCTGTGCTAGTTTTTTGGAGATTAACAAATCTGCATACCGGAAAGATAATATTTTAAAAAATAATTTTTTTTTTTAGATTTTTGGAAATTTCACGATGAAACCCCTTAGATTTTTTTGTATGATGTTTTTTGGGAAAATCGAAACTTAAAAACCGCATAACTAAGTCAAAAATGCATTAATTTTAATTCTGAAGCAAGTCCTGTGCTAGTTTTTTGGAGATTAACAAATCTGCATACCGGAAAGATAATATTTTAAAAAATAATTTTTTTTTTAGATTTTTGGAAATTTCACGATGAAACCCCTTAGATTTCTTTGTATGATGTTTTTTGGGAAAATCGAAACTTAAAAACCGCATAACTAAGTCAAAAATGCATTAATTTTAATTCTGAAGCAAGTCCTGTGCTAGTTTTTTGGAGATTAACAAATCTGCATACCGGAAAGATAATATTTTAAAAAATATTTTTTTTTTTAGATTTTTGGAAATTTCACGATGAAACCCCTTAGATTTCTTTGTATGATGTTTTTTGGGAAAATCGAAACTTAAAAACCGCATAACTAAGTCAAAAATGCATTAATTTTAATTCTGAAGCAAGTCCTGTGCTAGTTTTTTGGAGATTAACAAATCTGCATACCGGAAAGATAATATTTTAAAAAATAATTTTTTTTTTAGATTTTTGGAAATTTCACGATGAAACCCCTTAGATTTTTTTGTATGATGTTTTTTGGGAAAATCGAAACTTAAAAACCGCATAACTAAGTCAAAAATGCATTAATTTTAATTCTGAAGCAAGTCCTGTGCTAGTTTTTTGGAGATTAACAAATCTGCATACCGGAAAGATAATATTTTAAAAAATATTTTTTTTTTAGATTTTTGGAAATTTCACGATGAAACCCCTTAGATTTCTTTGTATGATGTTTTTTGGGAAAATCGAAACTTAAAAACCGCATAACTAAGTCAAAAATGCATTAATTTTAATTCTGAAGCAAGTCCTGTGCTAGTTTTTTGGAGATTAACAAATCTGCATACCGGAAAGATAATATTTTAAAAAATAATTTTTTTTTTAGATTTTTGGAAATTTCACGATGAAACCCCTTAGATTTCTTTGTATGATGTTTTTTGGGAAAATCGAAACTTAAAAACCGCATAACTAAGTCAAAAATGCATTAATTTTAATTCTGAAGCAAGTCCTGTGCTAGTTTTTTGGAGATTAACAAATCTGCATACCGGAAAGATAATATTTTAAAAAATAATTTTTTTTTTAGATTTTTGGAAATTTCACGATGAAACCCCTTAGATTTTTTTGTATGATGTTTTTTGGGAAAATCGAAACTTAAAAACCGCATAACTAAGTCAAAAATGCATTAATTTTAATTCTGAAGCAAGTCCTGTGCTAGTTTTTTGGAGATTAACAAATCTGCATACCGGAAAGATAATATTTTAAAAAATATTTTTTTTTTAGATTTTTGGAAATTTCACGATGAAACCCCTTAGATTTCTTTGTATGATGTTTTTTGGGAAAATCGAAACTTAAAAACCGCATAACTAAGTCAAAAATGCATTAATTTTAATTCTGAAGCAAGTCCTGTGCTAGTTTTTTGGAGATTAACAAATCTGCATACCGGAAAGATAATATTTTAAAAAATAATTTTTTTTTTAGATTTTTGGAAATTTCACGATGAAACCCCTTAGATTTCTTTGTATGATGTTTTTTGGGAAAATCGAAACTTAAAAACCGCATAACTAAGTCAAAAATGCATTAATTTTAATTCTGAAGCAAGTCCTGTGCTAGTTTTTTGGAGATTAACAAATCTGCATACCGGAAAGATAATATTTTAAAAAATAATTTTTTTTTTAGATTTTTGGAAATTTCACGATGAAACCCCTTAGATTTTTTTGTATGATGTTTTTTGGGAAAATCGAAACTTAAAAACCGCATAACTATGTCAAAAATGCATTAATTTTAATTCTGAAGCAAGTCCTGTGCTAGTTTTTTGGAGATTAACAAATCTGCATACCGGAAAGATAATATTTTAAAAAATAATTTTTTTTTTAGATTTTTGGAAATTTCACGATGAAACCCCTTAGATTTTTTTGTATGATGTTTTTTGGGAAAATCGAAACTTAAAAACCGCATAACTAAGTCAAAAATGCATTAATTTTAATTCTGAAGCAAGTCCTGTGCTAGTTTTTTGGAGATTAACAAATCTGCATACCGGAAAGATAATATTTTAAAAAATAATTTTTTTTTTAGATTTTTGGAAATTTCACGATGAAACCCCTTAGATTTTTTTGTATGATGTTTTTTGGGAAAATCGAAACTTAAAAACCGCATAACTAAGTCAAAAATGCATTAATTTTAATTCTGAAGCAAGTCCTGTGCTAGTTTTTTGGAGATTAACAAATCTGCATACCGGAAAGATAATATTTTAAAAAATAATTTTTTTTTTAGATTTTTGGAAATTTCACGATGAAACCCCTTAGATTTTTTTGTATGATGTTTTTTGGGAAAATCGAAACTTAAAAACCGCATAACTAAGTCAAAAATGCATTAATTTTAATTCTGAAGCAAGTCCTGTGCTAGTTTTTTGGAGATTAACAAATCTGCATACCGGAAAGATAATATTTTAAAAAATAATTTTTTTTTTAGATTTTTGGAAATTTCACGATGAAACCCCTTAGATTTTTTTGTATGATGTTTTTTGGGAAAATCGAAACTTAAAAACCGCATAACTAAGTCAAAAATGCATTAATTTTAATTCTGAAGCAAGTCCTGTGCTAGTTTTTTGGAGATTAACAAATCTGCATACCGGAAAGATAATATTTTAAAAAATAATTTTTTTTTTAGATTTTTGGAAATTTCACGATGAAACCCCTTAGATTTCTTTGTATGATGTTTTTTGGGAAAATCGAAACTTAAAAACCGCATAACTAAGTCAAAAATGCATTAATTTTAATTCTGAAGCAAGTCCTGTGCTAGTTTTTTGGAGATTAACAAATCTGCATACCGGAAAGATAATATTTTAAAAAATAATTTTTTTTTAGATTTTTGGAAATTTCACGATGAAACCCCTTAGATTTCTTTGTATGATGTTTTTTGGGAAAATCGAAACTTAAAAACCGCATAACTAAGTCAAAAATGCATTAATTTTAATTCTGAAGCAAGTCCTGTGCTAGTTTTTTGGAGATTAACAAATCTGCATACCGGAAAGATAATATTTTAAAAAATAATTTTTTTTTAGATTTTTGGAAATTTCACGATGAAACCCCTTAGATTTTTTTGTATGATGTTTTTTGGGAAAATCGAAACTTAAAAACCGCATAACAAAGTCAAAAATGCATTAATTTTCATTCTGAAGCAAGTCCTGTGCTAGTTTTTTGGAGATTAACAAATCTGCATACCGGAAAGATAATATTTTAAAAAATAATTTTTTTTTTAGATTTTTGGAAATTTCACGATGAAACCCCTTAGATTTTTTTGTATGATGTTTTTTGGGAAAATCGAAACTTAAAAACCGCATAACTAAGTCAAAAATGCATTAATTTTAATTCTGAAGCAAGTCCTGTGCTAGTTTTTTGGAGATTAACAAATCTGCATACCGGAAAGATAATATTTTAAAAAATAATTTTTTTTTTTAGATTTTTGGAAATTTCACGATGAAACCCCTTAGATTTCTTTGTATGATGTTTTTTGGGAAAATCGAAACTTAAAAACCGCATAACTAAGTCAAAAATGCATTAATTTTAATTCTGAAGCAAGTCCTGTGCTAGTTTTTTGGAGATTAACAAATCTGCATACCGGAAAGATAATATTTTAAAAAATAATTTTTTTTTTAGATTTTTGGAAATTTCACGATGAAACCCCTTAGATTTTTTTGTATGATGTTTTTTGGGAAAATCGAAACTTAAAAACCGCATAACTAAGTCAAAAATGCATTAATTTTAATTCTGAAGCAAGTCCTGTGCTAGTTTTTTGGAGATTAACAAATCTGCATACCGGAAAGATAATATTTTAAAAAATATTTTTTTTTTAGATTTTTGGAAATTTCACGATGAAACCCCTTAGATTTCTTTGTATGATGTTTTTTGGGAAAATCGAAACTTAAAAACCGCATAACTAAGTCAAAAATGCATTAATTTTAATTCTGAAGCAAGTCCTGTGCTAGTTTTTTGGAGATTAACAAATCTGCATACCGGAAAGATAATATTTTAAAAAATATTTTTTTTTTAGATTTTTGGAAATTTCACGATGAAACCCCTTAGATTTCTTTGTATGATGTTTTTTGGGAAAATCGAAACTTAAAAACCGCATAACTAAGTCAAAAATGCATTAATTTTAATTCTGAAGCAAGTCCTGTGCTAGTTTTTTGGAGATTAACAAATCTGCATACCGGAAAGATAATATTTTAAAAAATAATTTTTTTTTTAGATTTTTGGAAATTTCACGATGAAACCCCTTAGATTTCTTTGTATGATGTTTTTTGGGAAAATCGAAACTTAAAAACCGCATAACTAAGTCAAAAATGCATTAATTTTAATTCTGAAGCAAGTCCTGTGCTAGTTTTTTGGAGATTAACAAATCTGCATACCGGAAAGATAATATTTTAAAAAATAATTTTTTTTTTAGATTTTTGGAAATTTCACGATGAAACCCCTTAGATTTTTTTGTATGATGTTTTTTGGGAAAATCGAAACTTAAAAACCGCATAACAAAGTCAAAAATGCATTAATTTTCATTCTGAAGCAAGTCCTGTGCTAGTTTTTTGGAGATTAACAAATCTGCATACCGGAAAGATAATATTTTAAAAAATAATTTTTTTTTTAGATTTTTGGAAATTTCACGATGAAACCCCTTAGATTTTTTTGTATGATGTTTTTTGGGAAAATCGAAACTTAAAAACCGCATAACTAAGTCAAAAATGCATTAATTTTAATTCTGAAGCAAGTCCTGTGCTAGTTTTTTGGAGATTAACAAATCTGCATACCGGAAAGATAATGTTTTTTGGGAAAATCGAAACTTAAAAACCGCATAACTAAGTCAAAAATGCATTAATTTTAATTCTGAAGCAAGTCCTGTGCTAGTTTTTTGGAGATTAACAAATCTGCATACCGGAAAGATAATATTTTAAAAAATAATTTTTTTTTTAGATTTTTGGAAATTTCACGATGAAACCCCTTAGATTTTTTTGTATGATGTTTTTTGGGAAAATCGAAACTTAAAAACCGCATAACAAAGTCAAAAATGCATTAATTTTCATTCTGAAGCAAGTCCTGTGCTAGTTTTTTGGAGATTAACAAATCTGCATACCGGAAAGATAATATTTTAAAAAATAATTTTTTTTTTAGATTTTTGGAAATTTCACGATGAAACCCCTTAGATTTTTTTGTATGATGTTTTTTGGGAAAATCGAAACTTAAAAACCGCATAACTAAGTCAAAAATGCATTAATTTTAATTCTGAAGCAAGTCCTGTGCTAGTTTTTTGGAGATTAACAAATCTGCATACCGGAAAGATAATGTTTTTTGGGAAAATCGAAACTTAAAAACCGCATAACTAAGTCAAAAATGCATTAATTTTAATTCTGAAGCAAGTCCTGTGCTAGTTTTTTGGAGATTAACAAATCTGCATACCGGAAAGATAATATTTTAAAAAATAATTTTTTTTTTAGATTTTTGGAAATTTCACGATGAAACCCCTTAGATTTTTTTGTATGATGTTTTTTGGGAAAATCGAAACTTAAAAACCGCATAACAAAGTCAAAAATGCATTAATTTTCATTCTGAAGCAAGTCCTGTGCTAGTTTTTTGGAGATTAACAAATCTGCATACCGGAAAGATAATATTTTAAAAAATAATTTTTTTTTTAGATTTTTGGAAATTTCACGATGAAACCCCTTAGATTTTTTTGTATGATGTTTTTTGGGAAAATCGAAACTTAAAAACCGCATAACTAAGTCAAAAATGCATTAATTTTAATTCTGAAGCAAGTCCTGTGCTAGTTTTTTGGAGATTAACAAATCTGCATACCGGAAAGATAATATTTTAAAAAATAATTTTTTTTTTAGATTTTTGGAAATTTCACGATGAAACCCCTTAGATTTCTTTGTATGATGTTTTTTGGGAAAATCGAAACTTAAAAACCGCATAACTAAGTCAAAAATGCATTAATTTTAATTCTGAAGCAAGTCCTGTGCTAGTTTTTTGGAGATTAACAAATCTGCATACCGGAAAGATAATATTTTAAAAAATAATTTTTTTTTTAGATTTTTGGAAATTTCACGATGAAACCCCTTCGATTTTTTTGTATGATGTTTTTTGGGAAAATCGAAACTTAAAAACCGCATAACTAAGTCAAAAATGCATTAATTTTAATTCTGAAGCAAGTCCTGTGCTAGTTTTTTGGAGATTAACAAATCTGCATACCGGAAAGATAATATTTTAAAAAATATTTTTTTTTTTAGATTTTTGGAAATTTCACGATGAAACCCCTTAGATTTCTTTGTATGATGTTTTTTGGGAAAATCGAAACTTAAAAACCGCATAACTAAGTCAAAAATGCATTAATTTTAATTCTGAAGCAAGTCCTGTGCTAGTTTTTTGGAGATTAACAAATCTGCATACCGGAAAGATAATATTTTAAAAAATAATTTTTTTTTTTAGATTTTTGGAAATTTCACGATGAAACCCCTTAGATTTTTTTGTATGATGTTTTTTGGGAAAATCGAAACTTAAAAACCGCATAACTAAGTCAAAAATGCATTAATTTTAATTCTGAAGCAAGTCCTGTGCTAATTTTTTGGAGATTAACAAATCTGCATACCGGAAAGATAATATTTTAAAAAATAATTTTTTTTTTAGATTTTTGGAAATTTCACGATGAAACCCTTTAGATTTCTTTGTATGATGTTTTTTGGGAAAATCGAAACTTAAAAACCGCATAACTAAGTCAAAAATGCATTAATTTTAATTCTGAAGCAAGTCCTGTGCTAGTTTTTTGGAGATTAACAAATCTGCATACCGGAAAGATAATATTTTAAAAAATAATTTTTTTTAGATTTTTGGAAATTTCACGATGAAACCCCTTAGATTTTTTTGTATGATGTTTTTTGGGAAAATCGAAACTTAAAAACCGCATAACTAAGTCAAAAATGCATTAATTTTAATTCTGAAGCAAGTCCTGTGCTAGTTTTTTGGAGATTAACAAATCTGCATACCGGAAAGATAATATTTTAAAAAATAATTTTTTTTTTTAGATTTTTGGAAATTTCACGATGAAACCCCTTAGATTTTTTTGTATGATGTTTTTTGGGAAAATCGAAACTTAAAAACCGCATAACTAAGTCAAAAATGCATTCATTTTAATTCTGAAGCAAGTCCTGTGCTAGTTTTTTTGAGATTAACAAATCTGCATACCGGAAAGATAATATTTTAAAAAATAATTTTTTTTTTTAGATTTTTGGAAATTTCACGATGAAACCCCTTAGATTTTTTTGTATGATGTTTTTTGGGAAAATCGAAACTTAAAAACCGCATAACTAAGTCAAAAATGCATTAATTTTAATTCTGAAGCAAGTCCTGTGCTAGTTTTTTGGAGATTAACAAATCTGCATACCGGAAAGATAATATTTTAAAAAATAATTTTTTTTTTAGATTTTTGGAAATTTCACGATGAAACCCCTTAGATTTTTTTGTATGATGTTTTTTGGGAAAATCGAAACTTAAAAACCGCATAACTAAGTCAAAAATGCATTAATTTTAATTCTGAAGCAAGTCCTGTGCTAGTTTTTTGGAGATTAACAAATCTGCATACCGGAAAGATAATATTTTAAAAAATAATTTTTTTTTTAGATTTTTGGAAATTTCACGATGAAACCCCTTAGATTTTTTTGTATGATGTTTTTTGGGAAAATCGAAACTTAAAAACCGCATAACTAAGTCAAAAATGCATTAATTTTAATTCTGAAGCAAGTCCTGTGCTAGTTTTTTGGAGATTAACAAATCTGCATACCGGAAAGATAATATTTTAAAAAATAATTTTTTTTTTAGATTTTTGGAAATTTCACGATGAAACCCCTTCGATTTTTTTGTATGATGTTTTTTGGGAAAATCGAAACTTAAAAACCGCATAACTAAGTCAAAAATGCATTAATTTTAATTCTGAAGCAAGTCCTGTGCTAGTTTTTTGGAGATTAACAAATCTGCATACCGGAAAGATAATATTTTAAAAAATAATTTTTTTTTAGATTTTTGGAAATTTCACGATGAAACCCTTTAGATTTCTTTGTATGATGTTTTTTGGGAAAATCGAAACTTAAAAACCGCATAACTAAGTCAAAAATGCATTAATTTTAATTCTGAAGCAAGTCCTGTGCTAGTTTTTTGGAGATTAACAAATCTGCATACCGGAAAGATAATATTTTAAAAAATAATTTTTTTTTAGATTTTTGGAAATTTCACGATGAAACCCCTTAGATTTTTTTGTATGATGTTTTTTGGGAAAATCGAAACTTAAAAACCGCATAACTAAGTCAAAAATGCATTAATTTTAATTCTGAAGCAAGTCCTGTGCTAGTTTTTTGGAGATTAACAAATCTGCATACCGGAAAGATAATATTTTAAAAAATAATTTTTTTTTTAGATTTTTGGAAATTTCACGATGAAACCCCTTAGATTTTTTTGTATGATGTTTTTTGGGAAAATCGAAACTTAAAAACCGCATAACTAAGTCAAAAATGCATTAATTTTAATTCTGAAGCAAGTCCTATGCTAGTTTTTTGGAGATTAACAAATCTGCATACCGGAAAGATAATATTTTAAAAAATATTTTTTTTTTAGATTTTTGGAAATTTCACGATGAAACCCCTTAGATTTTTTTGTATGATGTTTTTTGGGAAAATCGAAACTTAAAAACCGCATAACTAAGTCAAAAATGCATTAATTTTAATTCTGAAGCAAGTCCTGTGCTAGTTTTTTGGAGATTAACAAATCTGCATACCGGAAAGATAATATTTTAAAAAATAATTTTTTTTTAGATTTTTGGAAATTTCACGATGAAACCCCTTAAAAAATTTTCAAAAATTGAGAAACTCATATTTTTTGTTCATGCATGGCTAAAAAGATTCGCCTATTTATGCTGATCAAGGGTCGGAAACGACTCCTTCACTGATAAAAATTGTATTTTCCTCTGGAAGATTAATGAAATAGATTTATTAGTAGATTTTGTTGTATGATGTTTTTTGGGACAACGAAACTTAAGAAACGCATAACTAAGTCAAAAATGCATTAATTTCAATTCTGAAATCAGCCCTGTGTTAGGTTTTTGGAGATTAACAAATCTGCCTACCGCAAAGATAATATTTATAAATATATTTATATCAAATATATTCTTGATCAGCATCAACAGACGAGTCGAAAATGACTGCTTCGCTGATTAAAATAACAATAACATCTGCCAGATCCTTGAAATTGGTATTTTTGTATGGTATTTTTTTTTTTTCGATTAAATCAAAGTTTAAAAAACTCATAACTAATCCAAAAAAAACATAAATTTCAATTCAATTTTAATTCAATTTCAATTTCAATTTTCAATTTCAATTTATATTTAGTTTTTATTAGGTTAATAAAAACTACAACAGGGAAGCTTTTCGAATTAAAATTAATGTTTTTTGATTTAGTTATGAGTTTTTTAAACTTTGATTTTATCGAAGAAAATACCATAAAAAATACCGTTTTCAAGAATCTGGCAAACTTTAGATTTAGTTAGCAGATTTATTAACCTAATAAAAACTTCAACAGGAAAGCTTTCCAAATTGATATTCATGATTTTTTGTCTTTGTTATGAGAGTTTAAAATTTTGATTTATCGAAAAAATTCTCGTAAAAAATATCAATAATTATCAATTTAAAGAACGCGAATATATTTTAAGTGTAGCTTTGATCGATTTTCGATTATATCTTATAATTCAATTGCAAATTGCAGGGGTATATAAATTAACGCTTCCCGAAGCTAGTTTCCCTTCCTGTTCTACACTTACATATTTTAATTTAATAATACTTAATATTATTATTTAAAAAATTTTGCTAATTTATTCTGCTAATAGTAGTAAAGAGTAGAGCCAACTTGCAAGGACGACAAGGAACAAAGCGCCGAGAGAAGAATTCAAACCTTAGTGCTAAGACGATGCAGATTTCTTTTCATTTTTCTACACTTACTTATGTATTTAACTAAACATTATTTTTAATAAGACCTTGCCAGCTTAAGTCTAGGTACAATAAATAATACCTAAAATCAAATATATATGCATATTATGCAAATATATATCAAATAATAAATCTCTATCAGTGAATATAATTCAATTATACTCTTTGGCATTTAAATTTGATACAAAGCCAAATTTAAATTTAAATACGAAACACATGTTCATCAAAAATGTTCATGAATATACGTTTTCCTGTAATTAATTTTCATATTTAATTAAAAACCCTGCTCTTTAGGAACTCGTATATCTGAATCGACAAAATATGAATTACTATATGAAATATTTTGGAAACCGAGTCCGGAAAACATCACTCCACACAAAGGGGCATATATGGATCCACTGAAGTAGGCTTTAAATAGTCGGCATTTACCATAAACTTTGACCAGGCATAGATGACCCCATATATGGCGGTGGGTCATATATTTTTGAGGGCTGACGACGGACAACGGACGGCTGACGGAACTGAAAACTGAAACATCAAGGGTCATATCCTCGCATCCTCGCAGCCATTATGATGATGATTATGGCCCGGCAGCTGCTGTGGGCAATATGTGAAATGAAAATCTCGGCGGGCAGCACCCGCACTTGACTCACTTTGGCCGGAGAATTCATTGCTGTCCCCATACCAGTGACCCCTGATGCCTGATGCCTGATGCCTGATGCCTGACGCCTGACGCCTGACGCCTGACGCCTGACCTCTGACCCACCCCGCTCGTTCTCGGCTCTCGCACATTGTTAAACGTTTTTTTATGGCCTGCCAAAATCATATTGAATACAAATGAAGGCCTGTCGACGGCATGGCAGCAGCATGGCGACCATGGACGAGTATGCTTTGTGCACTCGTTGCTCGATTCTCGATTCTCGGTGCCCGTCGTGGGGATGAGCAATCAATTGCCAGCCACAGGCAGCCTTAAATACAAAAGTTCAGCCCGAACTACAGATTGCCGATGTAAATCCGCCGCCGCCTTCTCCTTTGTTCGTTCCACCTCGATGGCAAATTGCAGGCTAAAACTTTATCGTGTAATCATTTTAAGTTCACTTCCTTATTATTTTTGCCCAACAAGTTGCAACAATTGCAGTTGCCTATGTCATTTTCCGAGTGCTTAGTGGCTTCAGCCTCATCTTCAGCTCCAGCTCCAGCGCCAGTCATTGGCTCAGCTTCAGCTGCAGCTACAGCTCCGGCTCCGGCTCCGGATTCCAGCTCAGCTTGGTTCTGACTACCACTCCATGGTTAACACTGGGCTGCATGATCACGACAGGATTTCAGGAAAATAGGTCTTTAAACCTTTATGAATTGTAAATCCTTAAGAATAAAAGTTCCATTGTTCCATTGGGACATGTTTTAGAAAAGATTAGGACGTTACATCTTTTGATATTTATAAAAACTGATTGAGGAAAATTCCATTATTGCAGGTTTTGAAGAAAGTTCTTGATCATGACAGGTTTTTGAATTGAATAACCCTCAAAACAATAACCTTAGTTTTATTCGAAAACTATGGTAATATTAATATTCCTGGTTTAAAATTTCTATGATAACAATCTGGTGTTGTTTCATGATTCATACAAACTATTGATCAGTACTGGTTTCATTTCTTAGAATCCCATCAAGGCAAATAGTTTCAAATATTTGCAGTGCAGTGTAATTGTTGCTGTTGCCATTGCAGCTACTTTTTAAGTTTTGTGTACAACTTTTATGACACTTTGTCGTATTGTTTTTTGTTTGGCTTCTGCCGTACTTTGCGGCGAACGTGTCATATTCAGTTATGTATTTATTCCTTGCCCAGTTTCTGTGCTCCTTCTTCGGCTTCAGCTTTGAGTTTCCACTTTCAGATTTGCCCGTCTCGGAACTATTCCCCACAGATCGCCCACGCCACTTGGACGGATTGGAGGATGCAGGCAAGTCTTGCGCCTGTGAAGCTTGGCTTGCTGGCAAGCCAAGGATGCAGGGATCCAGGGATGCAGGGATGCAGGAGTTGTTGCAATTGGAGGGGAAGGCAGCTGTCAGAAAAACGCTTTGAGCACGAATCAAATTTTTGTTGTTTTTGTTCCAGTTTTCCCAACCAGCATTTGTTTGCCAGCAAGGAACGGGTTGAGCAATTTGGATCACAGCGAGGCAAGGAACTTGGTCTTCGAATGCGCTTGTCATTGATAGGAGGATGGAGGCAGAGAGTCAGGTCCTTTAAGGTATTCATAATCGATTTTGGGGTTGAAAATAATACTGTCAGAACACAATAGCCTGCGAAGGGATCACAGTCAAAGTGCTTTGCTGATTGAGAAACAATTGTATATTAAATATTATATGTGTTTCTGATCATCGGGTACTGACATGTAGTGATATTCTAACGCTCCAAGGGTATAGTAACCTCTGTAATTTATGGCGGTATCCTTTTACAGACAAGACCACTTCTGGCCAGGACATCGATGTTCCTACTGAGGTAAGCCGCTCTTGATAATTCTCGCAACTAAAACGAGTTGTTATGTAAACACAATAACGAATATGTGTATATATATCGAATTTAATGCAGATGCCAGGCGGAACTTTCACCTGACTGGACTGTTTGTTGTTATTGATTTCCCATTTATACACACACACAAAGTGCTGACGCAATAAAAATACATTAATTAATTGCGGAAATGCATGCATATTTTGAAGTGCGACGCATAAGAAAGGAGTTGATGCTTGACCTATAATCCACTTACCGGTAAATAACGAGCTTAAATACCCTCACCCACTCACTGTTGATCTTTGTTTAACGAATTTAAAAGCAGGTTAAAAACTTGTACTCACACACATTCCGGAATCACTGAGTGGAAAGTTAGGGGCCCCAACACCTTAACGACGTGGCGACATCCTTTCAATTAAGTCTTTCGGGAAGGGGAGAGTTCGAGTTCATCCTCGTCCTCGTCCTCGTTCCCGTACCCGTCCCTGAATTCACTTACTGCGATTACACAGAAACAATTCAATCGAGCCGGCTGCTCAGTGCCTATCCCGGGATCTCACTGGGTCATAGTTGGCGACCCAGCCGGCACTCTGTGCCACGTTCATTCCCCGGCAAATCAGTGCCACCCCGGGGATTTCGGCATTCCGATAAGGAGGTCGTCGAGTCAGCGCTCCTTGGCTCCTCCTTGGGCGCTGCCCTGCCTGCGACTGTGCCTGTAAGTGCTTGAAAGTCAATTTTGAATTTAAAATACACCACGTAACGCAATATGTTGATCTTTTGAATACGAATGCGGCGACGACGTTGCGAGGGTGCACGACGGGAAGGACGCGGGACGCCGTCTTGGAAGGAGTACCCAAAATGGCAGAACACAGCACAAATACCGAGACGGAGGAAACACACACATTCGCATCTATAACGAATTTAAATAAACTTTACTAATAAAATGTCGTTGACAAGTGGCAAGTGTCGAAGCTGGCTGACTCCTCGACGGAACTGAACTGAACTGAATTGAAGGTCCTGCTCCGCGCCCCTTTTTCCCCCTGGCCGGGTGACTGGCAGGAGCGGATGCATGAGTTGATGCCAACAACGTATTAATTTTGTGTATCAAAATAAACTTATTCTTCTGGCATTCAGCCCGCCCCGTCCTGCCCCTCAAAAAATGAGAACGAGCCGAGGCAGGCCAGGCACCGGGGGACAAACAATGCAAAGAAGCTGTGGGGAATCCAGAGCTGGATGGAATCGGATGAGGATGCCTGGCTGGCTGGCTGGCTGCTGCCTGGCTGGGGTTACACAGCCACAGATACAGACTGGCGACGGAACTACGGCCAAAGGCAACGGAACGGCTACGGCATGTATAAATATCTACATCACGTTCCGAGCTCGGAATGCCAATGTAAATATTTTCAAACTTTGATGAAATAATCAAGGTAAACAGTAAATGTCGTCGTTGCCATTGCCGTTGTCGTTCAGTTTTCTCCTCCTGCTCCTTTAGCTTTTTGGATACAGCTCCGCTCCTACCTGCACTCGGTGCTCGAGGGGGATCAGAGGCAGCAGGCGGCGTCTGCGGCTGGTGTGGAAAACTCTCTGTGTTGCAGCAGCAGCAACCTGGCTGGATGAATGCTCGTTTTGGGCTCTCACCTTGCGTCCGGACGTTCGAACATCCTGCTCCCCGCACAATTGTTTGTCCTGGCCGACGGGGCTAGCATTGTGCCCACTGAGATTCTGGGAATCCTCTACTGGCCACTCTGTTTGCTTGGCAGACATAAATGTTTAACTACCGGCCGAGAGTCGGGGTGGAGAGATGGTCCACAAACCGCAGCCGGGACAACTGCTGTTGCAGGGAAAGTCACCGGTGAAGTGTGGTTCGAATTCTTCGATCCAGCTGCAGATCCGTCGTCCAGTGACCCAGTCTTCAATACCCAGGCCAGACCAATCCCGGTGACTCTCCTGGCCACATCGTCAATCACCCGGTAGACGCGCCGACTTAGGATGACGACGATAATGATGGCTCCGCCAGCAGGCCAAGTGAACCGAATCGAACTCTGAGCTGCTGCTTAGTCGGGCGTGAGATCGTCAAGGCTGCTGGCGATAACCTTTAAATTGCTTAACAGGGTGACCTCTTGCCAACACACGTAAAGGCGGGAATCCCAGGCAAAGGACTTGGCGAAAGGTGCCCAATAAGGTGGACTCAAGCCGCAGGCGCGGCGCTATATTCCTATGAACTACACTTTCATATGCTTTTTGTCAGTGCTGTATAACGTCATCTATATATTAACAGTGCTGAAACATCGAGGGGTTAAAGGGTTATTTGTTCCTTAATACAAATTTAAAAAAATTAGGAAATAAATCAATTTACATAAATATATAGATCTTTTTCATTTTACTTATTTGTAAATGTTGTATTGTCTCTAGAAAAACAATTAATGTTTTTACAAATTTAAAAATCATGGATGTTTCTTATATCTATGTAGAGATTATAGATTAGCGCTTCAATTTTTCGATCTAATAATAAAACACAATAAATTTAATCAAAGAAAATAAATTTCCCTGGCGTGAATATCACTCATACGTAATGTTGTCTATGTCGAAAGGTTTCTTAAGCGTTTTTGAATAATAAAGATACAGATCGATAAACAACCGGTTTAAATTTGTAAATTAACCGATTCAAAAGGACAATTTATATCTTCTTATTGACCTAGCCAAAGTCCACCCTAGTGGACTGCTTTCGAGCCGCCCCTGGTATCCAGGCGATTGTCACCTTGGCGCCTTCCAACGATTGGACCGCCAGTGGGACAGTCGGGAGGACAGGGTCTAAACGCTTTCGCTAACCACTCCTAGCACCTATGCACTATCCCCCTTGACACCGTCTCTGCCACACACACACACACACACACACCCCCGTGCACAGCCGAATGCACCCAGATAAACCACCATAAATCTGTTGCCATCATTTTAAAGCGATTACTACAAATGGATGTGCACACGGCGACTGAGGCGGCTTCTGCTGCTCCTACTGCTACAGCGGCGGGGGAAATAGAAAAGGAAAGCGTGGATGACGGGGGAAGGGCAGGAGAGAAGCCAACGTGAGAGTGAGTGTATGAAAAGCGTGTGAAAATATGGGCAGACAGATGCCGGGCAGCAGGCAAAGCGTATGAATAGCGAGCCGGTAGCAGAGCAGACCCAAAGGCACGGAAAAAAATAGGAGCTTACAGTAAAGACAGAATTTTCATATGTGGTAAATAACCTTTAAAAAATGGTTTAAGATCTTAAAGAAATATAAAAACACTCTAAAGTAGTTCAAGTTCTGAGTTGGCATAAAAACGTAGCATACTTTTTTGGGACACTAAGTAAACTAATTTCAAGTGGATGGGAGAGTATTGAAATAATCAAATATAGATTAAATAATTAAATTAAACAGTAATAATAAATAACATAAATTAATCCTTGATCCTATGGTCTCGTGATTTCTTATAATAATGATTTTTGTTTATTTTTTTTACAGTGCAGAGCAGACACAGAAAGAGAGCGATGTGCTGGAGGCGCTTGGGGAAGGACCTGTGTGTGGGCTTGGTTCCAGCGGCTGAATGTTTCGGGGAATATTGGATCTAACGAGAGCACAAAACCAGGCCCCAACAACAAGAGCAACTGCAGTACACTGGGAAAAAACAGTCACTTACATATACATTTTATTGTATGTCAAATAAATCAAAAGAAAACAATTTTCGTGTTCCTTTAACAATTAACTTTGTGAAAGACCAATTTTATAAATTATTTCTCTCTGTGTAGAAGCAGCAAGAGAACTGCAGGAGACACAAAAAAATAAGGACCAAGGCAGCAACAGCAACCAGGCCAACAATAACAACAACAGCGGGTATCATCGGCGGCAGGACGCAAAAAAAAGCATCAGCCGCACAGAATAGGAGAAAAAGGACTCGCAAAAATGGCAAAAAAATAGCAACAAAACAACTGCATGGCGCAAAAAAAAAGAAGAGGAAAAACAGAAAAGCTCGCGAGTAAATTGCTCTGGCGAGCACCACGCGCCAAATGTGGAGCGTTCCGATTGCGGTAGGTTGACCAAACAGGGTGCTTCGATCACAATTAACAGAGGTCCTTGAAAGAAGCTAATAACAAGGGATCATTCACCATTATCCAAAGCCACAATTATGCACAATCGGGTTTGTATTTAATATAAAACTTTAAAACCTTTGCAGGATATTGTATCTTGGTCAGAACGCAAAACACACTGAAGGAGTCAGTTCCGACCCTATAAATCATATATATTCTTGATCAGCATCAACTGCCGAGTCGATCTAGCCAGCTTAAACAGAATTAAAATGAATGCCTTTTTGGCTTAGTTATGAGTTTTTTTAACTTAAATTTATCTTAGAAAAATATCGATTATAGAATGCATATTTTTAAAGCTTAGTTAAGATCGATTTCTGATCCGATCCTACAATTTCTTTGCAAGCTGCTAGGATATAAAAACTTCTGCTTCCCGAAGTCAGTTCCCCTTCTTGTTGCTTTAAATGATTTATAATTTCCGACTTGTAATAATTTCCCTTGACATAGAGCCTTTACTCTAGGCTTTATAAAGTCACCCTGTAGACCAGTGACATGCGAAACTATCGCGGAAACAAAGTTTCCGCCTGCCACATCACTCACCTGTCAGCGCCACTCTCGGCGAGGCCCAAAAGAGAGCAGTACTAAGTACAGAGTACCTAGTGCCGAGTACCCAACGGGAGGCAGGAGGTACTCGATACCCCAAACAGGACACCCTGTTCGCGGAGGTTGGCACTCCGCTTTCCGTCTGCGGTGTCAATTGATGTGTGGCGCCTGTGCACAAATGAAATTTAATGAGCCAATTTAAAGCTGCGCCATATTTATAAACTGTATCTGAAACGCAATTAATTGCCAACTCTGACTGCAGTTGAATGTGGAAAGCGGGAGTGGAGTTGGTGGCCAGAACGGGTAGCGGATAGCTGGTAGCTGGTAGCTGGTAGCTGATTGAACTGGTAGCTGCAAGGAGGGGGAATATCCTATCTGTATCCTGGCGGGATTGAGAGTTGCCATTGCGATTGCCCAATTATCGCTTAAATCTGTAGCTAATTGTTGGGGATTACCAATTCGAGTGCGAGAAGGATTTGCGCTGGCCCAAAACTAAATGCAGCGAAATCAAGTGCATTCGCACAGAAATGATGTAGATGTAGATGTAGATGGAGATGGAGATGGAGATGGAGATGGAGTTGGATTTGGAGATGGAGGCATCCAGGCAGCTGATGGAAGCTCACCCGTCCTCTCTCCATCCCAAACTGGAACTGGAATTGATTCAATGCAACAAAGTGGCAAAGTGTGCGGTCAGGAGAAGGTTGCGCCAGGTGGCCCAGTTCCCAACAGGAGCTGCCCTTCTGTATGCCGCCCACTTCTGTCTTTGAGGATGTCCGTGTACAAGTCCGTGTCCGTGTCCGTGTCCGTGTCCTGGCAGTGCTTATGTTTGCATTCCTTTTTGGCATTTTTGCACTTGAATAACTTTGAAATATGGGATTAAATCGTCTCTTATGGGATTTTCTCGATTACAGCTATCATGGCGGGCAAGGGAATAGGCGGCGGGCAATGGGCAATGGGCGATGGGCGGTCTCCGGGCTTGGGTTTGGGCTGGTCGAGGGTCGCCACTGAACCTGAACCCGAACCCCCAGTCAGACGCTCCCACGACACTCCCTCGGAGTTCCCTTCTTTGGCGAACAAAGTGTTGGGAATCTCGCCAAGCGTGTGGCCACTGGCCAGTCACGTCTCCGGACTCAAAATGAAGCACAGCACAGAACGGCAGCACTGCGAGAAAATCTTAAACTTTTGCAACTTACAAAAAAAAATTGGAAAAATAAAATAGATTACAGCTAGAAATTAAAAATAATTTAAATAGACTTAAGAGAAAACATTCAAAATTATTTTGTATCCAAACAAACCTTTTTTAAAGTTTGTTTACTAATAAAATAATTTCAAACGTTTAAGCAGAAAATAAATAAATATATTGGCGATACAATTTAAGCGCTACTTTTTAAACTAGAACTAGAAAATAACAACGGCCACAGTCCACAAAGGACTTATGCAGCTCAAACTGCTTGAATTTCCAAAAAGGGCAAAGGATATGGCGCTGTTTATACGCTATATATTTAGAATCACTATTTCAAAACTATAAACAAAATGTTTAAAAAAAATCCCAACAAATGGCTTTTGCATAATTGTTTTTTCCAGTGTACAACCAGCTGAGCCAGTGGCAGCACCAGAATCCTTCTTCCCAGGAGCTGGAGCAGCATCCCCAGACTGGACTTGACCAAAGCTAAGCAGTAAAACAAAGCGTCGAGCGAAAGCTTAACACCCGCACACTCGCACCCCCGCACACCCCTTTAACACCCGCCCCACATCCCACACCCCACACCCCACACCCTACACACAGCGGAATACTCGGACATGAAGTGCGGGCAGCAGCTGCGGACTTTTCACTTGAACGCGTCGCGTCGCGTCGTCGCTGATGTTACACCGCTGCTACACAACTATAAATTAAGATTTAATATATATAATTATAAAATTATAATCTTTAAATTTCACTTGGTACGTGCCTCTTCTCTGCTTAAGTTGTTTAATACAATTAACACAAATTCATATACTTGGTTATGTGATTGTTATTACAGTGTATTGCTGCTGCTGCTGTCCGCTAAGCTGCAACTTTCATTGCTGCCCAAAATGATGGAGGGCATTGGCCCAGCTTGCTGGACCGCCGAGAAAAAAAAAAAAAAAACAGAAAAAAAACAGAAAAAAAACGAAAAAGCCCCCGCCGCACACACACAGACGCGGACAAGGAACAACAACAAAAAAAAATGTGCTCACAAACAAATCGTGCAACATATTCAAAGAGACAGCAAAGGACGAAACAACTTTAAAGGATTCTAGACAGCGACAAAGGCGGATTCCAGACTTTTTGCAACTCCGAGTCATGGTTAATTAATGTTAAAAGAATGTAAATGCCACAGATTTCTTTAAGTAATATTTTAACCAAGGTTTATTTGGAAGGATATTCCAAGTAGATAATGGGAAATGGCGAACATTTTTTGATTAGGATTGGAATTGGAATCAGGACGTGAGTTGTAACCAGATTTAAAGCGACTGGCATTTAAACTGAGCTTGGAAAGTGCCAATAAAAATGCGATTGTCCAAATTGAATATACCTTTTTCGATTGCCGCCGCTGCCCTTTGCCATGAAGGAACTTTGACACATAAAACTTATAGTTTGAGAAGTTCGCCTGCAAATCTTCAAGAGTTCCTATACTACCTATAGTTCCTAGTTCGATTTCCCAAAGGGGGCCAGAAGGACTCTGGCCCTCTTTCGGCCAGGCTGATGCGTGGCAAAGGTCAGCAGGCGAGTTTGCAATGCAGATGCAGAACTAGCAGTGCCACCACGAGGGACCCAGGAACCAGTGCCGACCAGGAGCCACCACCACCATCACCACCGCTCTGTTGATATTGCCATTGCCTTGCGGCAGCAATGAAAATAAATTTCCACCAACATGACGACTATGAGGCGAGACATTGCACAAAGTGCTATGCCAGAAGACCAGGCTTCTCCCGCTAACGCAGTCGTTCCCGTTCCTGGTCCCGTTTCCCCTACTCCTGTGTGTCCCTTGGCATGTCCTTTAGCATGTCCATCTGGTCGTGTGAGTGCATTTGCCATTTTGGTTGCCGCTTTATGCGCAAACGTTAAGTCAACACAATTTCAAATTTAGTTTTTATAGAAAATTGTCTCTGCTGTCTGCTCTCTGGGTCTCCTCCCCCCATCCTCCCTCTCTCTCTCTTTTGCCGGCGCCTCTGTGCTTTCTTTCAATTTGCAAAATCGTTGCCCGCACCAATTACCGTTTGATTATGCCCCCAATGTGCCGGAAAAGCGAGGAGCGGCGAAGGAAATCGGAGTCGCAGGAGGAGTCCCATGTCCCGAAGTCCCGCGTCCACTTCATAAACTGTTGACACTCCGTTTCCCATTTCCCATTTCCCAGTGCACCCAGGCGCTCTCCCTCTGCGCGCCCGCTCTCTTCTTGAACCGGCATGCCAGGCAATAATTAAGGCAAGTGCGCCTCCAGGACTCGCAAGATGCACACACACCACGCACACTCACACACACACCACTCCCTCACCACCGCTCGACTTAATGAATCCGAGAAGCCAGCATCGTTCCACTAAGGAAAAAGGAATGTAACAGGAAATGTTACCAACGATTTGATGAGTTCTTTTGATCCATCTTAAAATATGGACAGAACTCCTCCCTTAAAAATATAAATTTTTTAATTCTATAGGAAGCATTTCTATCAAAATAATTATCAATAGCAACAAGATACTGATAAAAACTTAATACTAGTAATATTTAAATAATATTTTAAATATTTTAAATATCTATACTTTGAACCTATGTACTTTGGCTTAGCCATTATATATACCTAGATCTTAGATACAAGTCTACATTCGGCTAGTATAAGACGGACACGGTTTAGCACATAAAAACAATCAATCTGTAATTGAAAAGACTTCCTTAAATTGGACTAATAAAGGAATAAAATAATGTAAGGATCAAGAGGATAAGTTGGCTGCAAGAACACATTAAGCTGGTTTAATGAAGACAATCTATATATGACTATAATAATCTCTTAATAAATAAATAAATATAACAGCTAATAAGTAAATATTGTAGCAAAAGCTGTCAAAAGAGAGCAGTCCTTCCAGGACATATCGATAGGCAATCAAAGCAAAGCTGTCAGATAGCTACTTCCTCAAAACTTTAACCATTTCCGCTTGCTCGCTCCCTCTCTTGCTCTATGCTATTTTGACGTTTCTAATTTAATTTAGTTGCACTTTTTATAGATTTATTATTAAATTACTGACTCATGTGCTGTTCTATTTGTCGCAGTGCAGCGAAGGCCCATGGAGTCACCAATTCGAAGTCAAACCCGGAGCTGCCACATCAAACACTGCAAATATTTATGTCCCCCGCTTGCCGCCGTCTCGACTCCCGACTCTCTCCACAGAGGCATCAAAATGCAAATGCCTAAACGTTTGGGCGCTAAAGGGGGGCGTGGGTGCCGGAAAAGCAGGATAGGGGGAACGGAAAATTGCGGGGGGAGGGGGCTTTGAGGAAGCTGGCAACGTGAAACGCGAGGCCGCTGATTGCGCAACGCTCGAGCTCCGCTCAGCTCGAGTGTTGAATTGCAAATGTGTCAATTGTCAACTATGTGAGGCACCCTCCAGCCTTCAGTCTCACGTCTCCAGCCTCCCCGCTAGGAAATGGAAATGGAAATGAAACCGGGAAAAGGGTAATGGGTGGGGAAAGGGCCTTTTGTTACAATTTCTTGGGCACTTTTCTTGTTCTTTGTATGCAATTAACGCTGCAATTTGCAAGAGCAGATACTCTCAGCTTCACTCTCGGCTCCATCCGCCCAGTGGGAGCACACCCATATATCACGCATAGCCGGTGGAGGGGCACAAAGAGGACTACATTTTGGCAACAATTAAGCGATATTTTTGTCTCATGGGTAAAGGATAAAGGAGGAGCAGGAGCAGCAGCTGGAGCAGGAGCAGGTGCAGCAGCAGCAGTAGGAGCAGGAGCAGGAGCAGGAGCATTAGGAGTAGCTGGAGCCACAGCCTACTGCCCCTTCTTGGCAGCCCCATTGGTTGTGACTTTGCCGGGGTCATCATTTTATCCAGCGATAGCTGCGACTGGAAGTGAAACTGCTGCCAAATCTGGGTTCAGTTATTAAAGCTTCGACTGCGACCCCGTGCACTCCCCGCTGCAGGACACACACATGTTGCATGTGATCCCGATTCCGACTCCAAACTCATCCTGACTAACTTTTCCACTCAAAAAGGGCACAGAGCAAAAAATAAAAAAAAAAAGGGGAGGAAGTGAAGCAGAGACAGGCCATAAAAAAGGAGATTTCCTTGTTGCTCCGGCAGCGGAATAAAGTATTCGTTAAATATTTACGTTCCATGGGTTTAATATGTGTGCGGCGCTTGCTGTCCCTAAACATATCCATCTCCCATAAACCCAAACCCATTCTGGCGGCGCCTTGAGGCAACCGCACACGCATATGGCGGGGGGGCGGAGGAAAAGGCCAATCAAAGGCCACTCAGGAGCGGCTTAGCCGGCGACTTTTGTGCCCCCCACACAAGCACACACACAGGGTCCACAGATTAGACTTGGCAACGAGACTGACCGGGATTGACTCCGGCCAACTCGTGGGCAACCCGCAAACAATATATACATATATCTATATGGAACACAAAGGAGTTGTACCGACCCTGTAATACCCGGTTTTTAGAGCCTTGAATCTAGCTAGGATATAAGGTTAGGTTACTCAGCTTGTCCAGTTAATATTCAAGGAGACACTCAGGCAAAGGGTAACTCTGGTCTGCTACAAGGGAAGGATATTAAAAGTAGACTGCTTGCTGGGGGAAACAATAGAAAAGTTCGCGGTAACTGGGCGAAGAGAGGGCTGAGGGTGCATTATAATATTATGCAATCGATGAGCCCCATTAACGAATGCCCTTTGGCTGCCTAAAGTAGTTAGACCACTGCACTCACTGCCTGAATAATGACTACGGTAAAAGAATACAACATAAAGCTACATAATTCTTAAAGATACAACTCAAGTCAAGTCTGTACTTTGGTACTTCAGAGTTGGTTTTATCAAAAGCTTATACCATAAGGATATGCATATCCTTAAACACAATTTAAAAAGCCAGTTCTGCACTAACTTTAAGGTAGAAGAATAAATTAAGCTATATAATTCTTTGAGCTTCAACTCAAGTCAAGGTTTTACTTCAGATCCTTAAGCTTGGTTTTCTGAAAAGTTTATACCATAAAGATATGCATATTCTTAACAAAAATGTAAAATCCCAGCTCTGGAGAACAATTTTGTACTCTGTCAGCATTAAGGTGTATACTTCCTTAAGGTACAACTTAAACACAATCTCTAGATCTTTAACCTACTTTATTTTAAAGGCCTTAACCATATCCTTAACCATATCCTTAACCATATCCTTAACCATATCCTTAACAAAAATGAAAAATACCAGCTGTGGAGCCTTCGCTTATGGTCGCTTAATAACAATTTCCATCCAATTGATGGGATTCAATCTTTTGTTTGGCCCTTACCTTGGGCCAATACACCACACACACTGCCATGGAACTGATGCTCTTGTTACCATCATTTCATCCACTATCGTTGTTGCTGCTCATTATACTGGTAATAATTGTAAAAAGATTAAAGGGCATTTTAATTAAAAATTATATTTATTTGATTTAATTTTTATTGGCGCTTTTTAAAAAGCCATTTAACGACTTGGGACACTGGCAGAGGACAAAGGGATGTGGAGGATGAAGGTGGAGGATGGCATCTCCATCGTTGGCATTCAGCGGTATGTCCTGCCATGGGTGGGTGGGTGCCACATAAGTGTGAATTCAACAACGCAAGGAAATTAATCTTAAGCCGCAGACAGCGAAAAGCCAAAAATAAATCAACAATGCAATAATTTATCAGAAAATATGTGTCCGTTGCAGTCTCCCTTGCTTTCTCTCTCTCTCTCTCGCTCTCTCGGTCTGTCTGTCTCTCTCTCTGTCTCTGTTTCTCTCTCTTTCTCTGTGTATCTGTCTGTCCCTCTTTCTGGCTCTGCCTCGCTTGGCTTGTGTTGGTTTGCAGCGCGCAAAAGTATGCAACAGTGTTTGCGTTTGAATTTGGAGCGTCAGCAGAATGAGTCAGCTGCATATATCAAGCGTACGCACACACACACACACACTCATACACACTCGCACACACACATATACATAGTGGATGCCCGGCACTTAAGTCTCTGTAAAATCCACTGTCATGGCAACGCAATGGACAAAAACCCAGCAGCCGGCAGGTTCCACAGCCACATCCACATCCACTACAGCCTGGGCATGACCGAAACGAGACTGTGGGAAAACGAAATATGAGCATCTACCTAGGTGGCCCAGGATCCAGGATCCAGGATGCAGCAGCAGCCGCAGCAGAAGCAGCAGCAGCAGCAGCAGGACATGTGTGCGTGTGCCTCCGAACAGGACACACAGCTACTCCGGCTCAGGTTCAGGTTCAGGCTTGGTCCAGGCCCATTGCCAGTTCATGAATCAGTAGCAGGAACCAAGTCAGTTAGTCACCCGGCCTGCCAGACGAGCCGGACGGAGGTGCCACAAGGACAGACAGTCAGTTGGCAGGCGGCAATCAACACCAACTCACTCACACTCAAACCGGTTACATCTCCTGCTCCTGCTCCTACTCCCACTCCCACTCCTGGACGAACTCCTGGTCCCATTCCTGCTGCCACTCCTCTGCCCGCCAGCTGGCTCAATGTGTTTGCGCATTTGCCTGGTTAAAATGTTGCTGCTTCATTATCTGGCCAGGACTCGGGCGCTGGCTCAGCTCCGCCGGCTGTTTGGCCAGTGGCCGTGGGGTTGTCCATCGCTCTGTTGGCTGCTGGCCAGGTTGGATATGTACCGGCATCAGGTGTACACTTTAAATCGCTTTCTCCGGCTTTTCTGCCCGCAACTGATATTCAAATTACAAAGGAAAACCTTATGAAAGTAGAGCTCTTATAGGTTTTAGATATGCCTTAAAAAGCCCAATTAAACGCAATTATTTTATAGCCTATAGCTCAAATTTGATACCCGGAAAGGGATCAGGTCTTTTCGTTGGGTGTAATAATGTGGGAGCAGGCCAGTTCAGTTCATCATTTGCAGCGCTGTCGCCCTAGTCATTGTCATCTGAGTGGGAAGAGCATTCCTACCAGCGTCCTACCCATCGACCGTGGAGTTCTTGCTCGTATGGTCATCCATCCTGTTCGTCCTCCGCCTCCGCCTCCGCCTCCGCCTCCGCCTCTGCCTCCTCATCCGCATCCTGATCTGCATCATGCCCATTCCCATGGCATGTCCTGCCGCTTCCCCTTCCGCTGGCGTTGCACAAATTGCTTAAATTATGCAAAATATGCGCGCCACATCATTCGGGCTGCTGCTGAGCCGGCTCCTGGCCATGGCCAATGGTCCTGCCGGCGCTGATTCCCTTCGGTGCCCTCGCACATGGCGACAACGGCAACAATGGCAACACTTTCAAATTCATTTTCGGAATTGATGAAAGTTGCGTGTGAAGTGTTAGCGGGGAGTGCGCGGGCCAGGCCACAAAATCCATGACGAGATCTCGACTTTGAAGTTGTTAATGGGATCGATTGGGCTGGGCTGGGCTCCGTCTCTCGTCTCTCGATGTCCTCCTGCCCGCTCTCTGTCTCTCGCATCGTTTGTCCTTTCGGCCCGCACACAGAGCCCCTCTTGCCACGCTTTGTATTCACAAATCCAATCCAATTTGAGAGTGTAATTACATCAATTAAACTTAATCAAACTGTTTCAAACTGAGAGAGATAGGGAGAGAACGCCACGCAAATGAAAACGAAAAGGAAAGCGGTCTGTGTGAAATGGAGGCCAGGACCAGCTCCAGGACAATGGAACCGATGGGCTTTTATTGATTGCAAAAGAAGGCAGTGCTTCAATGCATCAGTAATTCCTCCATTGCTGGTTCTTTGGAGATCGAAATGTGATTTGAAATATGATTTAAAATAAGCATTCCTACTTAAATTAATAATAAATAGATATTTAATAGATATTTCTTTGTAGTATCCCCACAAAAATAGTATAAATCTGTATATAATAAATAATATCAGTCATAAATCATCACTCAAACACTTCTTATTTATATCAACCTGTCTAAGCATTATCCTGGAATTGTAATATATTTATATCTTAAAAACCCATCTTAACTATATATTAAACTTAAAGTTTTCCCTAAATATTCTTGCATTTTCTAGAAATAAGTCAAGTTGGGCAAGAAAGTAAATAAATCTTTGTTGTCAAGGCGTAGAAATCTATTGACTCTGGCCCTCTCTCTGGCCACGCAGCATGTCCTGGCCAGCTCAGTGTTTCCTGATGCTCCATTCCAATCCAATTAGTTGCGTTCAGTGCTCTCCCACCCCGATGCCCGATCCTTTTTGCAGTTCGTCCTCTCTACTATCACTCGCTTATGAAAATTCACGTGCTCGAAATTCGCGCACACTAATTAAGCGCTGCCAACTAAGTGAAGTAAGTTGCCTCATGATGAGCAGGAGGCCATGGTCCGGGGGACTGGGAAGCATATGATGGCCTGGCACTGGGCCTGGTCTTGGTCCTGCCGCCCTGCCGTCACCACCTCGTCCTCTGGCTGAAGTCCTCCTGCTCGTCCTCGTCCTCTGTCCTGCCTCAGGCAGCTTCCTTCGCCCTTGCTTCATATAATTTATGTTACATTTGCTGGCTGGCATAACTTTGTCCCGACTCTGTCTTCGTCTTCGTCTGGGATACTCCACCAGCTCCAACCCGCCGCCATCTCCACTACCATCTCCATCTGCAGCCATGTCAGTTAGTCAGTCAGTGGCGGGCAAGTCACTTTGAGTTCCAAATCAAGTCCCACACACCCTGCCCACCTGCTCGAGGTGATGCTGGTGCTGGCGCTGGGAATATGGCACGTGACTTAAATAAATTGCAAAAATCTTTCTCGCCTCTGAGCCGGCATCCTTCGCATAGTTTTTCCTTCTTTTTCCTTTTTTTTTTGGCAGCAGCAGCCGTAGCTACTTGGCCTTTGTTGCTGCTCGCCAAACGGCGGCATTTATGTACCCTTACCCTCAGTGTGTTTTCATCACTTTATTAGCGAGCAGCTTGGAAAGTTCCCTCGGGCGACTTCACCTACACCGACACACATAATCAACACCTAATCAAAGTAATAGAAACTTATTGGATTAATCGCTGAATGGAATTTCTATTTGCCGATGAAAGGCGCTGATTTTTGGGCAGAGAGAAGGAAGAGCTGTAGATGGAGCACTAATTATGAGTCTCCTCCTCCAGTATTGCTTGGCTCTCGATGCCGATTCCTGGATTCGATTCAATTCGATTCAATTTGATTTCTCCCGCTGCTAATCGTCAAAATTGGCAAATCTCTGGCCAACGATGACAGCTGTCAACGGCGAACTGACAATGCGATGCAATCTAGCCATCAATTTTGATTAGGCCGCCATTCGATGATGTTGGTGATTCCCATTCTGATGGGAAGTCGATGATGATGGTTTCGATGGATAATTGAAATTATGCCTCTGCTGACAACTTTGATGATCAAGGAAGTGTTAAGCATCAATAGACCAAGGATGAGGCATAGTCAGGGAATCAATTTCTTGATAATTGTAGACAAACATTATGTTATATAAGCTGAGAGAAGATTGTTAATTGATTTTGTTCAAAATTAGACTTTTGAAACATTCTTAAAGCTAAAAATAAAATCATTTAATGTAGAAGAAATATTTGTAATATTAAAAATAGTGATTAATTATAGTTAAGCTCAATTGTAAACACATTCTTGCAGTGCTTGCTCAAGCACTGCCCTGTGTATCCTGCAGCCTGGCAAGCATTTGTCAAGCAAAAAGCCGATTGCCAGTGGACCCTGGCCACCGGGGACTCAATGAGGGAACCGGAGAGACAACCAAAGAGCCCGCCGGGCACCACAAAGTGGGTTGGGGCACGGGGGATGTGCTGCATCAGCAGCTGAGTCCATCTTTGGATCCATCTCCCCATCCATCCTATCTGGCTGGCGGTGTCTTCGCTTTTTGTGCCTTCTTCGTTATGAAGTAAATGAAAAATTTATTTAGACCAAGGCATAATTATACAAATTGGGAATGCAATTAAATTTAATTGTTCCAACGTTGTTCCGCCTGCCAACACTCGTTTCAAGTAAGCGAGTGTGTGTTCGCTTTCAGCTGCATGTGCGAGTGTGCGAGTGTGCGAGTGTTCCTTTTGCCCCCTCAGTCGATGGCATGTAAAAACCGTTTTGAGCACGAACCTTATCTCCCGGCTCCCTGGCTGCCTTGCTCCCTGCTCCCAGCTCCAGGACTCCTGCTCCAGATTCTGAATACAAGTGCGCGTAAGTACCGTAAATAAAACAAGCAGAAATTATAACAGCCGGACGGGGAGTGTAAGAAGTGCCGGCGGTGGAGCCGAAGGGGAACCACTACTATCCGGTAACTCCAGGAGGCCTTAGCCATAGCTGCAGCGCCGTCTCCGTCACCGTCTCCGCCTCCAGGAGAGAAACAAAAACACCATTTAATGATACATGGGTGCACTGGGACACTGGGACACTGTTATCCTTGGATAACTGGAAGCTAGGTAGGCGCCTGTAATGAGGCACAAAATCTAACAAAACAAATCACTAGAAGTTGGCCACGTGCCGAAAGGACAATGGTTTCAGAGAAGTCGAGGATTGACTACATAATATCGAAAACAAATGAAATAAGTAGCAGCCTAACAGGTACATAAAATATAATATTACAAATATCCCAAAATTGTTTTATACATTGATTTTAATGCCGGAAGTGGAAGCTGGACAATAATGTCACTTGTTGCAATTGCCTATCGCTCGAAGTTTTCCATTTATCCAATTATAGATAACAAAGGTTACGTATATAATATATTCCATATACATATTATATATTCCCCAACGAAATCGCCTGGTTCAAGTTCATTCATTTCTTTAACGTGTATCCTGTGCATCCTGTTGACCCAAGAAGTTGCCCACCTGCATCCACCAGCTGTGGCGTGTCCTTGTCCATTACTCCCTCTGCGGGCGCCAGCACCGGCCTCATCCTTGCTGCATTTAGTGGCCTATTCAGAGTGACAGTTTGCCCTTATCGTGCTTGGTTTACGCGCTGCTGCACCGAACACCCGCTGTCCGCCAAAGGATACAGTCTGCACTGGGAGAAACAAGAGGCTAAGACACCAAATAATGTGCTATGAAAACCCCCAATATCTTAAAGTATTTGTAAGATATATGCCATAATCAATAACTAACTTTATAAATCAGTTTAAGTTCTTCTCAGAGTTAGTTTCCCTTCTTTGTATATGATATTTATAATAATAATTAATATGCTTCATGTATAAATCCATATATTATAAATATTATTTAATAACATTCAACATACCCGATTTTCCTGAGTGTAGCTCCGAAGGAAGCACTGTCGTGTCGCAGGACATAGAGGAGTCCGGAACAGAGCGGCAGAGCAAAGGGAGGTACGTGGCATAATATCTTAATTATTTCTTTACATGTGTTTTAATTTTTAGTAAGCACTTGCTTTCCACCGCACACCCGCCTGCCCCTGCCCGGCAAGCGCTTGGAATTTCAGTCACGTGCTGCAACTAATCCTTGGCTCCTCCCTACCCCCTGTCTCGTCACCCACCTGGCACCAGAAGCAGGACCCAGACCAGGACCAGGACCAGGACCAGAAGATTCCAATGGCAACAGATGAGATGGGCACAAAGGCGAAGGCAAAGGCGACGGCGAAGGCGACAGCGACGGCATTGGGGATGGCAAAGGTAAATGCCAAAGTAACTAACTGTGCATGCACTCGAGCAGTCGAAGCTGGAGAGGATTGAAGGAGTTGCTGGGGACTAGGGAGCGGGAAAAGAAGCAGTAGTGGCAATGGGGCAGGCAGCCCGCTAACCAGCTCATTTGCAGACTTGGCCGGGCTCCGGAATGTTTATGCGGAGACCAAATGAACTGTATGCAGAGCTAAAAAACTAGGACTTTTCCTATCAAACTTGTAAAATCACTCTTACAATATAGAACACTAGAATATCCTTCACAGATCCTGGCTTCAGGATAACACACGGCATAAACGAACGGCTGCTGTCGAGACCGACACTTGCGCTGAGTTTTCTCAATTACTCGGGCCGGGCTCAGAGCCCGTGCTCTGCGTATGTTGATTAAACTCAAAAGGAGAATAGGACCAAGGAGTGTGCGTGTGTGTATGTGTGTGTATGTGTGTGTGTGCCCTTGCCGGCGCCCTCTGTTTGTATTAATCCAACATAATTAAGAAATTTAATTAAAGTGCAGCACGCGCTGAATGTGGAATAGCTAGTTTCATCGCCGGCAAAGGCAAAGGCAAGGCAAGAAACCAAAACTATATAGCCAGTCTCTGGAACCAGATCCTGGCCTTTAAGGACATAACAAAAATCAAAGGATGGTTATCCTAAAAACTTAAATATATTAAAATTAATAAAGAACTACTCTAAAGTCCGCCTTTGATATGTTTTAAAAGGGTAATAAATAGATTATATATGGAGTTAATACTGAATTTCCATACAAAACCCAAAACCATCAGACTCCTTTAAAGCAATTTTGACATTTAAAATCGGTGGGCTCCGTTCGATTATTTCGATATATGAGCACTGTCATTACCTTTGTCGGTGCTGGAAGTTTTGAGGGGACAGAGCTTCCGTTGACTGCAAAATCCCCAAGTGATTTCGCGCACTCCAGCGGTCATCGGTGGCCAAAGGTCAGCGACGGTGTTAACGTGAGCCAGGACGAGTGGCTGAAAAGCAATCATCGAATCTCGAATCTCGGTACGAAAATGTGCGAAAATGTTGCCCGGCATTTCTGCACAAAATATGCATAAATACATACATAAATAAAAGTCTGTCCATGCACACACCATCCGAGGCATAACTGTGTCGGTTACTGTCCCTCTGTCTGGCTGCCTCCTGCCTCCTGCCTCCTGCCTCCATCCAGCCATCCTTCGTCCTTGCCAACACCGTGCACATCTCTGTTTGCTATGAAATTTTTGATTTTTGCGGTTGGTTTGGGCTTCCGATGATTTTTGCCTGCCACTCTCTGTTGGCCCCTTTTAACCCAGCTTTGCCTGCTCTTTCCACTTTTCTCCACTTTTCCGTATTTTTCCCTCTGTGTTTGCTCCTCAAGGCTTCTGTACCATGCCAGTCCAGGTGTTTAGAAGCATAATGCTTTCCTCCTTCCCCATGCCCCGGTAAAGGTGTGGCATAAGCAGCCATTTCTATAAAATTCTCACATCCAAATGTAAATTTGAAATCTTTGAAAATGTTCTCAATTTCCTGCAAGTTGCTTATAGCAGAAAACAAGATAATGCATTGCCATAGAGAAGATATTTTGAGTTTAATACTGCTTATGGGGGATAACACTGCGTATGAACGATATCAATCATACGCACTGTTGCCGCTGAAATAATTTCGAGAATATTTGGATTTGTTTTCATCCAATTTGTAGGCATTTTTTTGTAAAGAATTTTAGGAGAACTGAACTTTCTAGGAATGTAAACGTACAAATGTTTCGAGGCAATATATATAGAATACAAAATATATATAGTGCTTGCTTATATAAACTTTGTAAAATTATATTGTTAGCATATTTAAAAAATGAAAATTATGACTGTACAAATTATTTTGAGTTTAACACCGCTTATGAGGGATAACGCTGCGTATGAGTGATCACACTGCGTATGAACAATATCACTCATACGCACTGTTGCAGAAATAATTTGTACAATAATTGGAATTGTTTTCATCCAGTTTGTAGATATTTTTTGCAAAGAATTTTAAGAGAACTGAACTTGCCAGGGAATTAAATGTAAAAATTTTGAAGGGAATAAAGGTATAGTAAAAAATATATATCGCATTTTCACTTATAATGTTGGTAAATTAATATTGTTTGCATATTTTAAAAAAGAAAATTATGATTGTACAAATTATTTTGAGTTTAACACAGCTAATGAGGGATAACACTGCGTATGAGTGATCACACTGCGTATGAGTAATATCACTCATACGCACTGTTGCCACCGAAATAATTCACAGATTATTCGTTTTTGTATGCATTTTTGCCTAAATGTTTAAATACTGCAGGAAAATATAGAACGCGTTGTATAAGTTAGAAATAGAAACCCGAAACTATGAAATTGTATTGTATTTAATACTAATCTAATTTATACTTTCTGCATAATAATATGCATAAATATAAGTGTATTACTATTGCTATTAAAATAATTATTAGATAAAACCTGGCTGAAATTTCTCTAAAAGATGCTTGATTTATTACCCTAAGGGGTATCTCCATAGTCTATTTTCCATGGCAAGCCTTGATTTTATTCGTATCCTTGTTGTTTGCATTAAAGTTGCGCATTTTACTCCCGCCCCCTGTGTGCGAGTGTATATGTGTGTGTGAAGTGTACAATAAACGCGGATTTCTCTGCCAATATTTGTCTGCAATCATTTTGGTCTTGTCGGCAGTTCGCCGCGTCTGTCTGCATGTCCTTCAGCCTTTCTGTCTGTCTGGCAATTCTGCCACGGCCCGGCCTCGCCCCCCTAGGGGCTGTCTAGCGTTGTTGGCCTCTTCCTTTCAGGCTTTCAGCCAGACCAATAAACCGTCCAGCAGCCACCAACAGTGGCAGCAACACCAGCAACACCAGCAACACCAACAACGTGAGCAACCTTCAGTGAAGCAGCAATAACAACGCATCAAACGCTGTTGACGTTGCCCGTTCACTCACACACACACTCACATATGTATATTCTCGTTGTCCTGTGTAATACGCGACTTCTGTTTGCCTTTTACTGCCACTGTGTGCGTGTGTATTGGGAGAATACATGGCAAGAAACGGGAGTGTCATATATCTTAGAATATAATCAATATATATTTGATAACTAGGGTTTTTTAAAAGCCTTAAAAGGTGTTGAAAACTAGCCTACAAATTGTTATATAGTTAAATAATAATAAATTTACACTTAATTTGGTGTTTTAAAAATGCATGGCACTCCTGCAATTTGTCAGGCACCCTAGATAAGTTGCCAAAAAGTTATTAAAGTTAAAACCTAATTCCTAAGTTAAAGTAATTTTTTATATAGCCTGCTAACTGAATTTGTACTTGAGAATTTTAAGCGAAGAAGCTTTATTTAAGACCAAGGAGCTAGGTTATATTAGCTTTTTTTTATATAGACTTTAACCTTTAGAAAATGAATGAGAAGAAAAGACTAGTATCTACAGTTCAAGCTTCAATTCAATTAAATTTGTAAAATGTATATCTTGAATTTAAGGTAAGTTTTATGATTTCCCATGATCGCCATAATTTTTCTCTCTCTGTTTGAGTATATTTTGCTTGACTGCATTGTGTGTGCGCGTCTCAATCGAGACAATTGGTCTCAGCGCCATAAGCGCTTCACACATTCCATTTATGACCCGGCGCAGTCCTGGCAGTCCTGTCGGTCCAGTCCTCCGCCCTTGCCCCCTCGCTGTACACTCCATCATCGCGTGCTTCTTGATTTAACGCTTTCTGGTGCCGCCTTGCGTCCTTTGGCTCCTTTTGTCGTTGAGCCGTTGTGCGCCATTTCCTTCGGTTTTCCGCGACCACAAGGACTTTCGGTGAGTCGGTCAAGGAGTGGTTGTAAGACAGGTTCGATTAAGCGCCTCAGCTTAAAATAATAAATTAATGAAAAGCGGCAGGAATTAGCCGAAAGCCCAACTTACGGCAAATAATTGTGTTTAACCAATGATGTTAATGAAGTCTTATTAAGTAAATGAGGAATTAAAACAGCTTAAGAGCAGAAAAATATGGGAAACTGCCTTATTTAAAAATATAAATCAATAGTAAAGCTATTAAAGGTCTCACAAATATTGGACGATAGATTGGTTTTATAATATTAAAGAAAATATATAAATACGTTATGCGCCCGAAAAAGTAGGCAACACTTTTCAAAGGGCCTGGTTTCTACGGTAATTTTCTCATCATATATGAAAAATACAAAAAGCATATTGATAATAACTATTTAAATAAGCATAAAATCTATACATTATATAGAATCGTATGAAATTAGGCTCAATTACGCGATCATTAAGGTTCAGGGCCTTCGTCACTTCCGCAACAAAAGACAAAACACACACAATATTGGCTGTATTCGCCCACCCAATTTTCTTCGCTTTCCAACGCTTTCCAACGCTTTCCACCACTTACCACCGCTTGCCCCTTCTGACAGTCCGGCAAAAGCGATAACTAACTAAATAAATAACATAAATTAACTAAATTTGTAGACAATTTAGTCTGCTAAGTGTAAAAGTTTTTTGTTTTCCCTGTCGTTGTTGTCATTTCAGTTGCTACTCTTTTTGCCATTTTGTTTGTTAGTGTTGTGTGTTGGTGTTGCTGTTGGTGTTGTTGTTGGTGTTGTTGTTGGTGTTGGTGTTGGTGTTGGTGTTGTTGTTGGTGCTGGCGTCCTGGCCAAGAGGCGTCCAAGCGGGAGGGTTCAGGGAGGGGGCATGCTGCTTTTCGGACGGTATGTGGAGAGCCAAGTTTTGGTAACGGTTTTGTGCATTTTCGGAGCTTTTGGCGCAAAAAAGGATACGCTTGGATCGGACTACGGTGGGAAAGGACTCCGGTCGTGGTCCTCTGGTCGCTCTTATGTTACGCCTGTTCAAGGATGCGCCCATATCCACACACACACACACACACAGTCAGAGAGGGGCAGAAGGCAGGAGCAGGCAGTGTTGTGACATCAAATGTTCATGTTAACAACTTTTCCAAAACTCAATGAGCTGTTGTTTGTGTTGTGTTTGGCGCCCCAGTGTGCGACAGAGATGGCACTAAGGCCCATAACAGGCGGAGACAAGGATGGTACGATGGGGATGGAGTGAAGGCAGGCGCAAACACGAGTCGAGTGTTTTGTAGCAAATAATTTTGCACAAAGTTCTCGCCTTAACGATTTGAACACATGTTAACATGAAGAGTAACAACACAGAGCACAGCAGCCGCTCTCCTGCCCAAGTGCTTCACCCAGCTCCTGGCTCCTTGCATCTCCTGATCCAATGGCTGAGGCGAAGGATAACACTTCGACATGATAATAAATATGCTTGAGGCCCCGAGAATGAGACCAGAGCCAAATGAAATGGGTCAGAAGAGGAGCTATCTGTAAAGCTATAATTACTATAATAATAATGAACAAAAAGTTTGGCATTAATTATTTAAAAATTTAATACAGCTGATCACTTGTTTTAGAGAAAGAACACTAACTTAATTTGTAAGTTTTAGTGGGGTTTATTTGGACAAGACATTTCCTTAAAGACTGTCTTAAGAGTTTTGGAGAGCATGTCCAAAAAAGTGATCTGTACACATGATTTGTTGTGGCAATGACGGAAGAGCGCCATCAAGCCAGTTAACTTCTACTACTACTAACTAATTTTAAACAAATAAAAATAAATAAATCAATTATTCTTCTGAACTTTCAGCGATTCTAAGATTCAAAGCCAAGTAATATTAATTCTTTCAAGTAACTCTAGTCTCTGGTGGTACAATATCTGCCATATGGAGACGCACTATATGTTCCACTATGACTTTGCCCACAAATACTAGTTCCCCAAACTATGCTGGCTGAAGGTGTGAGTTGGGAGGTGTGCGGAACGGAACGACAGCGTTATAACATGTTTATATGATGTTTAATAAAATGAAGCGCGAAAAATGTAACATTCGTATTCCGAGCAGCTACAGATGCGCCTCCTGGCCACTCCACTCCACTCCACTGCATGGCGCTCTCTCTCTCCCGGGAGTGCGTCTCGCCTGCATTTGCCGCCAATGCAAATTCGGATACCAAATTCCAGCCAGCTCTCATCGAGTGGGTGGAAATTGCGTATTTGAAACACGTTTAAGCAGCTGCAGGAGCATAAAAAGGATAAGGCACTGGCTAGGGAGCGGGCAAGGGGACCGAGCGTAGTCGAACCGAAAGAAGCTTGCACATGCAGCTTTCCCAGGATTCCATTTTCACACCCCTTTCACACGCCTGCCCAGCCCTGTATCCCTTTCGTATCCTTTTCACTCCCCCCATTCAACCGCGATGCATAAAAATTGCAACGAAGACAAAGCGTGACACAAAATATGGCAAATTGTAAGCGAAATTATTTGAGAAGCAAAGGGAAGTTGTAGGGGGCTCTCTCTTTTCCGGCTGCCTTTGGTCCTGGTGCTGGTCCTGGTCCTGTCTGTGCCTCTGCCATTCGATTGAATTACGCCCGCGGCCCAGTTGGCCGACAAGCGTCGGCTCAATCGCTGATTGGCAATGCCGCGATTGATCAGCAAGGCAATCAGAGACGCATCCGCGCCGCCGGGGGTTCCAAGGGTCTTCCAAAATACAATAAACTATATTTTTTTCAATAGCAACTATATGGTAAAGTTGCTGGGTTTTTAAAAAAATTTTAACCCTAAACCTTTTAAATTTCCCTATAATATAAAACGAAAGGCTATTGTTACTCCAATTTTTTGTATCCCAAATATCCTATATGCTTCCCCTTCAGCTTGAGGTTCCCAGGTTCTCAGGTTCGCCCTGATCCTCTCACTCAATGGCTTAGGCTGCACTTGCTCCTCCATTCACCAGAGCATCTTAAGGGAAGCGGAGCTAAGAGGGCGCCACCAGCACCTTAAAAATTTACCTGCACGGTGGATACCGAACTGGAATTTACAAGTAAACAATATTCCAGAAGCCGAAATTTCTATGTTATAACCTTTCAGTGAAAATTGATCATAACTAAGGCAAATATGCTTTAATTTCCATTTAGACAACTTTGCTGTGCTAGTTTTCATTCGGTTAATAAAACTGCATATTAAATAAAGAATTACAAGAATGTTAATTTTTTCTTTAAATTTTGAAAATTTTAACGATGTATCCCCATAGAAAATTTTAAAAAATTTTATAAAATTTGTTTTCTTGCGGATATTGCTAGATCGACTCGATTTTTGATGCTGATCAAGAATATATATGATTTATGCGGTCGGAAATGACTCCTTCACTGCGTTCAATGCTTTTGACTGGAATTATAATACCCCGGAAAGTTATTACAAGGATTAATAGGATTGTTTTCTTTATCTTTTTAATTTGCTAAGACATCATATTCCAAAAAAAAAGGTTTTCCACATAGACTTCAAGTTTTAAAACGTTTGAGGAGAAGATTAAGGGAGATGCATTTTCAGGGTAAAAGTTAAGAAGTATTCGTATAGTATTTTATTAATTAAATAGTTTAAAATAACGCTGCAAAAACTGAGATTTTCTAGAAGAACCAACAGTTTTGAATGATTTTGTATACTGATTTTTCCAATCTTAGTACTTTCATAACGTATTAACGAGATTTTTCCCATCTTACATTTTTGAAATTAACAAATCCTTTTCATTTCGGAAAACTACTGGATTTTTGTAGAGGGAAATCTTAACTGTTTGATTATTTTCAAGGGGAAAATACATTTTTGAATGAATTAATTGAAAGAAAATGGTCATATATAGTTCGAAATATGAACTGAAAGCATGGAGTTTATTGTTCTTGCTTCTCTCAATTTTAGTTGTAATATCTTTTGAATGCTTTTGACTGAATTATATCCACTGTGACGATGCCTTGACCGAGTAAGCCGCTAAGCTAACCTTGTTACACACGCCACATCCTCGATGGCGATGGTGTTGGCGGTCGGGAGAACCGATTTGCCATATGTCAGGTGGATGAAGCGCCGCAGCCAGAGAGCAGCGTTAACAAGTTGCCCACCTGGGCACGTGTGAAGAGATTTACGGCAAGGGAGCGGTGCACTGCAGCATTGGAGCCTGGGAAGTCCCAACTGTCAGGCTTCCCCAGGGATGTGGATGTGGATGTGGATGCCAGCTGTCTGTCCCGGCTCCGGTCGCCTGCATCCTTTGTCTTTGCATTCTGGCGGGGTTCCTGGGACGGGGTGAGTGGTAGAATGTGGATGAAAACGAGGTGGCAACAACTGACAGCCAGTTCCGCGATGGGGGATTCCCCCACCCATCTCTCCATCTCTCCATCTCTCCATCTCTGCAGCTATCCAGCAATCCAGCTATCCGGCACTTCCCCTGCCTTGCCACTTCGCCGTGCGCTTTTATTATTATAAAATACGCATGAGTTAGTGTGCATATTTCATGGATTTTGTGTATAAAAGGGATAAAAATGCAATCAGTCGCAAAAACCAGCAAAGTGAAACGGACAACGGAGGATGGCGTTGGAGCTGGGAATAGTCTGGTTCGGTTCCGCCCACAGCTAAGTCCCCCATCTGCCCGGGGACACCAAGCCAAGCGGGTCTCGCTGTCACCCGCGAAATCTCCGCCGAAATCCCAGCCGAAATCTCACTTACAATGCGATTTGTCCACACAGGAGAGTCCTTGATCCGGGCTAATTTCGTAATGGGGAATGCACAGGGCAAGTGTGAAGCGGTCGCGGATGAACTGAAAGCCGATTATACCGATGGAAACACCAAGTTATAGGGTTAAATTAACACTCTACGTATTATTTATAACTGCAGTGTGAAAAGAATGTTATAAAATAAAATGAATTTTTAAGAGAAAACAACTTTAAGAGATGATAATAGCAAATTAATAAGAGAGCAATCAACCTAATGACTATTATAACTATTACCTAAAACTATTCCCTGGCATTCATTTCCAATAGTAAAATAGGTATAGAAACCACTTCCATTTAGATTCTACCATAACCGAAATCCATTTATACATTCTATGTCATAAGACTTACAAAGATATTTCCATGTTAGCCAATTAAGTGCGATACAAGTATCGATGACTGAATGGAGCAGGTGTGGGATACCAGAATCAGATGAAGATTATCATGAATCCAACACAATGCTCGGAAATTGGAGCACACCGGTCGACTTATGACGTGCCGGAAAGGACACCACCTCCAGACGATGAGAGAAAACCCAGCCCGAGACAGGGTCAGCATCCAATCGATCGAATTAGCCATGTGGATAATCGAACCCTAAGCCGAAAGTCTAGGTCCTGGCCAATTACTCAATATGATGAATGACCCACCGAATGCTTAAATGAGACCACCGCACACCTCACACACACACACACACCCTAAACCCTCGCACATACACTCACACCCCCGCACATACGTGCCGCTCCTTAACAGGTAACCTCAAGCAGAGCAAATGAGCAATCTGTCGGATTGAGCAGAAGTTGTCCGTGGAAAGGTAAACAGGAGGGGCAGCCAGGAAGGCGGTCGGAGGCCCAAGATGGTCTAGTGCACTGCACAAAATTGGGTAACATTTGAAGGAATGCTCAAGAATTTCACTTGAATTCGAACTCTTAACATACTTTATTTAAAAAAATTATTAAACAATTCGGAAACGGAACCAATAACTAAACAATTCATAAAAAATATCCACAATTCGATTTGGCACAACTTAACATTTTGGATCAGTGTAGAAGTTGGGCCGGGACATATGCAGGTGCGTCTGTGTGCGTGTGCGTGTGCATGAGTGTGTGTAAGCCGCCGGGTTAAGGACACAAAAGTCATGGCTGGCATGAGGACGAACTCAAGTGCCATTGAGGAGGAGTGCTCATGTTCCCAGCCCTCCTCCTGCTCCTGCTCCTTGGCGCTCTTCATCCTCAATTCCTCCTGTTGGCATCCTCCACTTTCCACTTTCCACTCTCCTCCAGGCGCGGCGCAAGTGCGCGAGTAAATTCAAGAAACAATTTTCAGGAATGACTTAACTTTTGCGTTTATGTGAAAAGTTTCGCCACGTGATGTTATGCGAGCGGCGAAAGGATATGCAATTCACTGCCATTGCAAGTGGAGCGTGTGTGTATGTGCGACCTGGCGGAGTGGGGGAAAGCTGTCCTGCTCCTTTTGCCCCGACCACTACACCCTAGCAGAATCGCAGCGACAGACACTGGTCGAGGTCCAGTCCACGGGTGATGTAGGCAAAGTCCTGGCCATCTAGCTGACTCTTCTCGGCCAGAAGCTGCTTGAGACGCCAGCGCATTGCCCGCATCTCCCGTGGCGTGGCCGGCAGACGGGCGATCAGCTCCTGGCACTGCTCCATGCTCAGCAGCCCGTCGCCGTCCTCATCGTACAGACTCACCATACAGTCCAGCTTCCGTTCCAGCGGCTCGCTGCGCCGGAAATGGGCCAGGCCACGCACAAAATGCCGGAAGTCCAGCGATGGATTCAGCAATGCGTCAACGATACGCTCCGCCAGCGGATGACCGGCCAGGAGGGGCATGCGCAGCATCTCGCTCCGCAGGATACGATTCTCGGCGTCGCGATCCAGCGACTGATATTGCCCGTACAGGTAGTCGATCCTCGGCAGCGAGAACCCGCTCTCCGACTGGATCACGTGCAGCTCCTCGGTGGACAAATGACGCGAGGCGGCCGTGCCCATGGCCTCCACTTCCGGCTCAGCTGGTTCGGCGTACTATATATACTTAAATGTATCAATCACGAGATATGCGCAGCACCAATTCTACCCAATGTTGCTGATATAGTGTATAATTGTAATTTGGATATACTTTTCTATTTTTTTAGGCCGTGTGTGACATTGTTTCTTTGTGTGACGGTGTACGAAAAATTATCTTTAATGGAATCCTTCCGGTATGTATGAGATTTTGGAGTGGAACTTTGCAAACTAACTATCAGGAAATACTAAGCCAATGTTGTTTTATACACAGTTTCTTTTAGTGATTGCTCTAAACTTCAGATTATTATAGGTACTACACTATTGTAGGTTTGTGCTGACCAAGAATGTATGCAACAGACAGAAGGGATCATCTCCGATGCCATAAAGTGTATACATTATAGTCTATAATCCCCAGCCCAGTCTATTCAGATTTGTACCTCTGTCAGTGAGTCCATCTGTTGCTGTGGAGCAACAGATTTTCGAAATATTTACAGAGAACCTGCTGAAAAATGTTTGTTGAAACTTATTCTATCAATGTTGCCTTGACTTTTGTTTCAACTCTGAAAACATATTCGTACATAGGAAGATCAACTCAGTCAGAACACCCATGATTATGGATTATTACAAAAAGGTCAGGAGAAGCAGAACTGATTTCAACTTCAAGGAGACTATTCGCATGAGAGTATGAGAAATGGATTTGTTACTTTCAGAATTTTAAAGTTGATTATTTCCCTTTTCCCTGGTAAGGTCCAACGATGTTGCCTGTGGCTGCGCCAAGTTATAAGTAAGCTCCGCTAAGACATCGTTCAGAGAAAGAGCTTCTATTGCATCTAAAACGGATCTCAGCAGTCAGCTGAGAAACAATCGTCGAATCTGGCCATTACCAATGCATCATATTATATCAGACAGGGCCATCGATGATATATACTCACGTCGATCGTCATAAACATGGCATTCTTAAAGTAAAAAGAAAGTCTCCTGGCTTGCAGGATACTTGAGGTTCCCTCAAGTAGATTATTAATCCAGAACAAGCCGAGGCTTATCGTATAGACTGGTATGTTTTTGATGATCGCTGTGAATATATATCATCGATCGCCTTGTTTGATATAATAAGTGTATTGACTAATGGCCAAACTCTATCAAAAACCTCCTTGAAACTTTCAATTTGCCTAAGATTGTTTTTTTTTTTTTGCTGAAATTTGCTTTCGATGCAATAGACTCTTATTCTTTATACGACTTTGAGATGGGTTTAACAATAACTAGTCGAGGCCATAGGCAATACGGTTGGATCTGGCCAGGGATCAGGCATCCAAGGAAGCATATAATTTTGACAGTTGGAAGCCCATTTTCTATAAACTTAAATGCAGTTTAGGAAATGTTCAAGCTCAAGCTTGAAGTTTCAATATACAAAGTATCATTTCAGCAGAGTAAATGTACATTTCTCTTTGAAACCCTAAAACTTAATGAATTAATTAAACATTTTTTGTGAGCATGATGAAGGCAAAGACTTTTAATGGGGGGCCTGGCATTTTCCACGGAATGTATGTGGATGAGCTCGGCCCAGGTGCGGGGATAACATATAATTTAGACACCGAGCGTGGCGACTGTGACAGGTGGCTGCCGCCTCCCTCTGCCCGCCGGCCACTTACCCCTTGCCCGGTGTGAGCCTTCACTCATTGTGGCATATGTCAAAATTAATTTCGTAGGCAATATTTTGACGGGCTTTCATGCTAAGTCCCTTTTCCTCCTGCTTCTGTTCCCCCAAAATGCAGCCATAAAGTGGAAGGATATATGTTAACGCTGTGCGAGCAGTGATGAGAAGGATAAGCACATCCTTTATGAGGTACGATTCACTGTGATTGAAGAAAATTTGTGAAATCTGGAGTAACCAGGGTTACAATTCTACAGACATCTAAAGGATATTTTTTATATATATATATTAATTTCCAATAAACTTTAAATGTGATGATAAGTCCCTCTTTTTGCACTCCCTAAAAATAAGGTACAATATCCTGACAATTGTTGCCCAACGCTGGATGTGAGTGACAGGCGAAGGTAACTTTGCCCTCAGATTTGAATTTCTCGGTTTGGTTTGTTTGTGTATCGTTCCGTTACGTTTTTGTTTAGATTTGCAAGCTTTGCTTCTTTTTTTTTTTTTTGGCCAGTCATTGCCCCAATCCCCGGATAGGATGGCATTTTTCCACATCATCGGAATGGCACTCGGGGAGGAGGCGATGGATGGAGGAGGTGCCCTCACCTGATGGCATCACTCCCACAATATGCAAATCTCATTGCCGGAGACGCATTGAAGAGACCACAAACCGGAGGCTGATGGCCTGATAGCTGACATTAAAACCATTACACCGATGCCTCCACCTTCCATGTCCATTGATCCTGCTCCTGCTCCTGCTCCTCCTCGCACAGCAAGACAACAAATTACAAAAATTAAGAGAACATTTTTGTGGATGAAAGACATCGGAGGAGGAGGAGGAGGAGCATCAGGAGTAGCTAATGGGCGGTCCCTGTCCTGGTCCAAGCTCCCTCCAGGAGGTGTGTGCAAATTAATGAAATTAAATCGTCTTTATTTGATGGCTCCAAGAGGCGGGGAAAAAAAAAGAAGAATATTCACTCCTTGTCACCACGGGTCGCATGGCAAATATCCTAATGGAAGCGAGACAGACGCAGATAAGGAAGGACATGGGCCGAAGGACACTGGCAGGAGGGCGGACCCTTTCTGCAGGTGTACTTGAATGCTGGCAACATTGTTCAAAAGCAGCAATGAACAATAATAAACTTAAAGGACGAAGGTTGCAAGGATGCAGGGGCGTAAGCAAAGAATTCGAAAGATTAGAAATAAGTAAACAACGAAACAAACAAAAGTAAAAGGACTAAGCCTGAAAATTAATCAAATTGAAATTAAACATACTATATATGGAAAAGAGAGTCACGATAATCAGGAATAATGAAGAACTTAAAGCTTGTTTAAAGCAGTTTGCTACTTAAATAATTATGTTTTTAAGTTGCAAATATGGTAATAAATAAAACAATACAAGAATGAAAGGGAGCTTAGCTTAAGTGCAACTTTTACAGGACTTAAAAGTTGTTTATTATACTTAGACAATTTGTTCTTAAGCTTAATAGATACAGGAGCAAATAACTTTAATAAAATCTTCAACTAAAATATGATTTATTTCCTTCTTTCAATAAACTCAGAAATATTATGCAAGAAATTTTGAATTGTATTAATAAACCCAAGAAACTGCAACTGCCAAAGGCTTCCTTCCACCCACATTTACCGGTTATATAATTTTTCTCCAAAGCCAAACAACATTTTGGTAAAGGACTTCCTGTCCTGAAGGGCATTCCCACTTCGAGCCCCGCCGAATCACTTACCCACCGGATAGATGGATGAATGAATGGCTGGGCAGGACTGGGTAGGGGAATCGGAACGGAGATTGTGTTTTCACTTTCGACATTGCATTTAATACGTATGAAATTGTTTGGTGATGGGATCCGGAACGTGATGCGAATACCCAGAATTAATTGCAATCGAAGCGACGACGGCAGCCAAGGAATCAAGCCGATTCTGCCGATTCCGAGGGAGTCAGCAGGCATCCAGTGCTCATAATACTATTGGATGCTCTACTGGGTCCTCGTCCACTGTCCTCTGCCCTCGTCCCTGTTCTCGTTGTCGTCCTGCTCCCCATCCTTGTTCTCTCGTCCTCGTCCTCGCCCTCATTCTCATCCTCCTGCTCTGTCATTTATTTGGATGCTGGGTGTTGTTACACTGACAAAAACTAGGATTTCAAGTAGCCCGTTTTTGCCTCACAATATTTGCAGAACAAAGAGCCCAGTTGTTTAAGCTTAACCTCTCCTAATGCCTCATTTCGAAAAGACCTTCAACACATAGCAAGTTCTATAGAAGCTTTAGAACTCTAGAAATACTATAGAGAGACTCTAGAAGGACTCTAGAAGATCTCCAGGAGAACACGAGGAGGAATCCGAGTAATTAATAATTAATTAAGGCTGTTTACTTTGTGTTTCCGTTTGTAGATATTCCTAATACAAAATGCTGCATCATTTTAAACAAAAATTAACTAATGGGGTCCATTGCAATAAGGGAATCAATTGAAAAATAAATGCAAACCTGTAACTGTTGTTTCTAAACCTAGGCCTGATCTTATCTATAGCATCTATGTATATAGCATCTATGATATAATATTCATGATTAAGACTTACCGCTGTCATCATTTTTCATCATTGGTTAATTCCTTCTTATATTCCTTATATTCTTGGCGACTTCTACTAGATGCATTCCAATTGCGACGTAATATTATTGGCGTCGAAGGTTAATCATGATCACGATCACTAACACTATCACTATCTCCGTAGATGTTAACAGTGGGAAGGCCACGTAAGAACTGAAGTCAGCGCGACGGCCGTACCTTTAGTTATACTCTGCGAATAAAGAGAGCAGAGAAAGTGAGAGCGAGAGAATAATAGATTTCTCTAGAGCTAGGCAGCGAGCGCTAGAGAGAAAGAGACGTCTTTACAGATGCACAGAGAGAGCTAGACATAACAAGTTTTATAGAAATTTAGGATTTTAGAAGGACTTTAAATGGACTATAATTTTAATATTTTATAATTAATTTAGGCTGTTTACTTTCAGTTTACGTTAGTAGATATCCCTAATACAAATTGCTTTATAATTTTGTATAAAAATTTACTAAGGGGGTCCATGGTAATAGGGGAAAATAAATTGGCACAGTTGATTCTAGACGTAGGCCTGATCTTATCTATAGCATCTATGTATATAGCATCTATGATATAATTTTCATGATTAAGACTTACCGCTGTCATCATTTTTCATCATTGGTTAGTTCCTTCCTTCCTTGGCGTCTTCAATTAGGGTTTGCACGGTAGTAATGAGCTTCTTCTTCGCTGGCCAGATGCATTCCATTGGCCACGTAGTACTATTGGTGTCGATGGGCAGTCACGATCACGATCACTAACACTTTCACCATAGATGTAAACAGTGGAGAGGCCACGCAAGAACTGAAGTCAGCGCGACGGCCGTGCTCCTATTTATACTATGCAGGTGAAGAGAGCAGAGAAAGTGAGAGCGAGAGAATAATAGATATCTCTAGAGCTAGGCAGCGAGCAATAGAGAGAAAGAGACGCCTTACGTACAGATGCACAGAGAGAGCTATACAGACCCAATTCTATGGAAATTTAGAACTCTAGAAGGACTTTAAAAGGAATCTAGATGGACTCTAGCAGGACTCTAGCAGGACTCTAGTAGGACTCTAAAAGGACTCTATATGGACTCTAGATGGACTCTAAAGGGATTCTATATGGACTCTATATGGACTCTAAAGGGATTCTAGAAGAACTCTAAAACCTTTTCAAATATATTTCATTTATAATTAAATTCAAATCAAATTGCCTTCCATATTTCTGAAATATCTTTCAAATATATTTTATATATAATCAGATTCAAATCGAATTGCCTTCTATATTTCTGAAATATTTTTCCTACATTTTTTTTGTATCAGTGTACCAGCTTGATGCCATTGGTAGCTCTGGCGGTAGCTGTTGTTGCCAGTGGCTTTCTTTTGTCGCCTGCCACACAAAAGCAGCGGGACGAAGGACACCACAACAACACAATACAACACCTTTGGCCAACTACCCGGACCGGAACGGTCTTTCGTCGTGTGGGAAGCACCCGCTGATCTTTGCAAAAGGTGCCCAGCGGCCAGTGTCGGTGCCTGTCTCTGTGCCTGTGCCGGGGACAGTGCCAAATCCCCCTCATCCGGCAACCCAGCGGATCCAATGGACAACAGAAATTAGCAACTGGAATCAACGGACAAACGACAATTAACGGATGGGGATGGGCATGAGCATAAGGGTGGGGAGAGACTGGTGCGGCACAGAATGGAGCGGGGTCACAGGGCTCGAAATGAATAAGTAAGTGACCTGGCGTTGGGTGTGCAGGCGGAGGGCAGTGGTGATGGCTAGGTGGCATCGCAAATTGTTTGGAACAAACACGGGAAAAAAGAGAAGGGCTAGATGAAAAGAAGGCCGGAGGATAACGAACAACGGACGCTGAACGGAGGTGTAACCAACACCTGACGATTTGCTATTTAGGGTATTCCCCAGCTTCAGAGCCCTTTTTGGTCCATTGTGGTCGCCGCAGAGAGAAAAGACCAGGGCCAGGTGGGATATATGTAGATATATTGGTGACTACCACTCTCCATGCCTGCGGGTGTCACTTAAACATTTAAAAGGAGACCACAATAGCGGTCAAAATTATAGTGCCAATATGATTTTAGGAGGCGTCAAAGCGATACACTTAGAAAACGATACAATTTTCAATGACAAACTTGGCGTACTGCACTCATATGACCTGGCATGTGAGTGAGTGGATGCCAGTGTGCTTGTGTCACGCCAGTGGATGCAGCTGCAACCCCATGCAAGGCTCCCTGCAGCGGCAATCATTGGAGGGGGCAGACGGATATGACTCCAAAAAAACAAAAAAAAAAGAATACATCAAGGGATTGTAGTATTTCTCCCCGGGCAGCTAAATGGGACTGGGACTGGGACTGGGGAGATGCATGTATGTAACTGCAGAAAGCATTTACAAAACAGTTCCGTAACGACAAACTTGCGCTGACAAATCCATCGCAGGCCCACATACACGACGATGCCAGGCAGCAGGGTATGCCAAGGGTCTTGTGTAAAAGCCAGCGGATCCAGTCCTTCGTCCTACGTCCATTGTCCTTTGTTTGCGTTATGCAGCAGCTTCACCAGCATCACCATCAACAACAACAACAACTTTGGCCGGGAATAGTCAATTTCCGTGTTGAACTGGGTTATAGTGCCGAATGAAATTTATGGCTGCACATAAATGCAAGCGAAAAGACTTTAAATTGTGGCTCCTTAAAGGGTCCTTTTACCTTGGCCAAGAGAGAGCGAAAAAGAGAGAGAGAGGGAGGGAGATCCTTTAGCTAGCGGGCCCACGCGGCGTATGAGGAATGCTAGATTGCTCATACCACCCGTGGTCCCTCAACTGGGGTGACAGTTGATTTGCCTGCCAGCAGTCGCAGTCGCTGTTTTGGGGCACCGCCACTGCAGTCAGCAATTACGGCGACTAGAGATTTTTCTTAGAAAACCGCACGACGGAGACCAGGACGACCAGGACTACCAGGACGACCAAGACGTGGAGGACCGTGGCGCCAGCATTCCAAAGTAAATTACAAACAAAAATGTTGCAACGAAAACGAAAAGCGGAAACCGCAACGGCAGCAGCGAAAAATGTAAACAGAAAACAAAAAGAAACCGGGTTCGAGGGGGCGGCCAAGGACCTAGGAAATAATAACAAACCAAGAAAGGAAGCCTTCTTCAAGAAGCCAAAAAGTGGATACCCTAGCAGTTGCTGAATGTGAAATCGATCATAACTAAGCCAAAGATGCATTATTCTCTATTGGGCTCATATTGGGCTTAAATATTTAAATACTAAAACATTTTATACAGTTTTGACAATTTTAATCAAAGCTTGGATAAAATTCAGTTAAATATTTTGTCGAGTTTCTTGTTCCAATGTTTTGTTATTTACTGATTAAGATTTTGATGCCCAATCAAAATATATATAACTGTTGGCAATCATTGTCTTTTTGGGATTTTAATACCACCAAGAAAACCGGAAATATGTTTATTAAGTCGATATATATATATACTAATTTTTAGGGAAAATTCAAGCTTTAAAAATATCATAACTAACTCAAAAATGCAATAATTTAAGCCCGGATAGCTTTTCGGTGCTAGTTTTTATATGGTTTGCAAATCTGTTTTAGATATCCCTAATACAAAATGATTTATCAATTTAAATCAAAATTAACTAATGGGGTCCATGGCAATAATGGAATCAATTGAAAAATAAATGCAAACCTGTAACTGTTGTTTCTAAACCTAGGCCTGATCTTATCTATAGCATCTATGTATATAGCATCTATGATATAATATTCATGATTAAGACTTACCGCTGTCATCATTTTTCATCATTGGTTAATTCCTTCCATTGTAGTTATATTTTTGGCGACTTCCATTAGATGCATTCCATTTGCCACGTAATATTATTGGCGTCGAAGGTTAATCATGATCACGATCACTAACACTATCACTTCTCCGTAGATGTTAACAGTGGGAGGGCCACGTAAGAACTGAAGTCAGCGCGACGGCCGTACCTTTAGTTATACTCTGCAAATAAAGAGAGCAGAGAAAGTGAGAGCGAGAGAATAATAGATTTCTCTAGAGCTAGGCAGCGATTGATATAGAGAAAGAGACTTCTTTACAGATGCACAGAGAGAGCCAGACAAAGCAAGTTCTATAGAAATTTATGACTTTAGAGGGACTATAGGACTCTAAAAGAACTCTAGAAGAATAATAGAAGGACTCTAGAAGGACTCCAGGAGGACACCAGTAGAACTCAAGAAGGAATCTGAATAATTAATAATTATTATAGGCTGCTTACTTTGAGTTTATGTTAATTAATTAAATAATGGGGTCCATGGCAATAAGATAATTAATTGCAAAATAAATAAATAACAAGCACAGCTGATTCCAGACTTAGGTCTGATCTCTACTATAGGATCTATGTATATACTTATATATATAATTGTCAAGATTGAGACTTACCGCAGTCGAGGACACAACATCGTTTTTCGTCATTGATTAATTTCTTCCAGTCTAGTTATATACTTGGTGACTTTAATTAGGGTTTGCACGGTAGAAGTGAGCTTCTTCTTCGCTATCCAGATGATAATATTATTGGCGTCGAATGCCAATCATAATCACGATCACGATCATTAACACTATCGCGATTACGATCAGCAACACTTTCACCTTAGATGTTATCAGTGGGAGAGCCACGTGGATACTAAAGTCAGCGCGACGGCCGTACCTTTAGTTATACTCGCGAGTGAAGAGAGCAGAGTGAGTGAGAGCGATAGAAAAATAGATACCTCTAGAGCTAGGCCGCGAGCGTTAGAGAGAAAGAGACGCCTTTACATAGAGCGAGCTGCACCGAGCGAGCTGCATTGAGCGAGCTGCATAGAGCGAGCTGCATAGAGCGAGCTAGACTTACCAAAGCAAATAGATATGATGAGAGAAAAGGAGAGCGTGAGATAGGAAAAGAGGGAGAGCGCTGCAGCATGATTTTGAAACCTGAGAAGTTATAATTTGTTTGTCCGACTGTTCCTATGGCTGCTATAGGATATAGTCATTCGATCCGGCCCGTTCCGACTCACATACATATAATTATCAATTTTAATCAGATAAAATAAACAGACACACGGACGGACATAACTAGATCGATTTGTTTTTTGATGCTGATCAAGTATGTATATATATATACCTTATATGACCGGAAATGTGTTGCAAACTTCTGACCAAAGGGATAATACCCTGGGCAAGGATATAAAAAAGGGAAAACTAAAGCGAAAACGAAAAGAAGAAAAATCAAATTGAAAATGAAATGCTGGGTGGAGGGTTCGGCTGTCGGCCAAGTGACTGACGCCGTCTTTCAGTCGCCAAGTAGCGAACATCCATCCCCGCGGCTCCCAGCGGCTCATTCCCAGGACTAGGACCTAGGACCTAGGACCTAGGACCTAGGACCATATCCTCCTCCGTGGCCTGGCTGGCCTTGCTTATGCAATTTGGTGTGTGTTTCCCAAGAAACCTTTGTTGCATTATTGCCGCAATTTGCAGAAGTGGTGACGTGAGAGCCATCAGAGTGCTGCGTCCACGAATATTGCCCTTGCCCCCCTGCCTCGTGCCTCGTGCCTCGTGCCTCCTGCCCCATCTGCCACCGTGTGCCTCCGTGTGCCCCCGTTTGTCCTTCTGGCCTCGTCCTTCGTACTGCGGTCCGCGTCCCTCTTAGCCAGACAGCCAACAAATAACAACTAAGTTGGCAATTTGAAGTCGCGCGAGCCCCGGCAAGAAAAATGCCTGGCTAAAAGTAACATTTCGATACGGGGAATACTCTTTTTTTGAGAGTTTATAGTTTAGTTTAAATGCTTGAAATTATATGGAAAATTTTGGGTAATTCTAAATATACAAACTTAAAATTAATTGTATTTCTTATGAAATAAATAATATATTTCAATCCAATAAATGACTGAAATAATAGATGTACATAAATCCTGTATTAACTAAAGAGACACCTAAAAAAGGCATCATAGTTCACTTTACTATATAAAATTTAATAAATGAATAGTAAATTAAAGCTATATACAAAAATTAAAATTAAGTTTAAAGTTTTATATATAAATCATCAAAAACAATAAAGGAAACTAGCTTCGGGAAGTCGAAGTTTATATACCCTTGCAGTTTGCAGTTTGAATTAAAGGATGAAATTGGCAATCAATCATAATAACTATGCTCTAAATTAATTCGCATTTTATGCATAGATAATTATTGATATTTTTATATGATAATCTTTTCAGGAATTCAATAATGTTTAAATTACTCATAAGTAAGCCAAAAAATCATTAATTTCCATTTGCAAAGCTTTTATATGTAATTTTTAACCGGCTTAATAAATTAATAATAATAATTGTATATTATTTTATTATATGTTTGCCATCTTAATCATACTCACTTCCCTTACGAAAACGCAGCACCCCTTGTCCAGTTAGAGTATCCTTAAAGGATATCGGTATAGCACAAACAACAAGTGGAATGTAGAGCAAAGTAATGCCGGCGATGGTACAACAACCACAAACAGGAATAATAATAACAAAAACAATGGCTAAGGGGCGGCAGCTCATCTCTAAAGTGGTTAGCGTTGGCCACTTGAGTTCCGGATTGAGCCGGAGATTGGCCAACAGGCAACCGGGCTGAGGCTCCTGGTTAGGCTAAGGATGGATAGGGGTGACTTATCCCCTCCTCCGTCTTACCGATTCCTGTGCAACAAAAGGACATTGGTCATAACACCTGCACACAGTTCATAAATAACCAACGGCTTGATTAAATTTTGATCCAACTCCCCGGCCGGCCGGCCAGCCGGCCTCCCCGGTTCCAACCGGATAAAACTGCCAAGTGCCAATTACAAAAATAACAAGTTAGCCCGAAAAACTTGTGTTGGCTTCTCGTGCAGTTGTGCTTTTGCTTTTACTTTTCTGCTTCTGCTTCTGCTTTTGCTTTTGCTTGTGCTTTGTTTGCTTGCTGTCCCGGTGCATTATTAAGTTCATACCAAGAAATCCGCAGGACTGCATCGAGTGTGTGTCAGTGTGTGTGTGTGTGTGTGTGTGCTGTGGCATTTAGCTGGCAAGGACATTTACATGGTTCCGTTACGGCAGCAACTTTTTCGTAGCACACTTTTGCGGGCGCATTGATTGGACGCTGCTCCTGCTGCCTCTCCAGCTCCTCTCGCTCCCCCTCCTAATCCTCCTCTGCCAGGACCATCAGGAGTCAACTAGCAGCTAACTTGATCCATCTGCAGGCCAGGAGCCGTAGGGTTTTTGGAGGTTTGCTGCTCAACACAAATTGACTGCAGCTGAGGCCACCATCAACCACCACCACCATCACCACCACCACCACCACCGTCAGCACGCAGCAGAAGTTTTGCCCCAAAAAACAAACCCAAGTAGTGCCAACTTGCATTGCAGGCAAAATCGTTGGAAAATTCGGGGGGGAAATGCCGGGGAAAAGCGCCAGGGCCAGGGCACGACAATAATATGAAATAAATTCCAATAGGACTGGACGAGGAATGGGAAGTTGAGTGGGCTCAAGAGCCGAGGCGCATTGGGTATTGGCCAAGATGAGTGGCAAGCTGGCCGAAAAGGAGCAGGAGGAATCGGAGGAGCTAGAGGACGAGCAGGAGGAGAAGGGGCTAAAGGAGGTGGAGGGTTAGGACCCCGATCCGACCTCTAAAAGGGCCAGCGTACAAGAAATCCGTACAAATTGAATAAGAACTCAATCTTGGCTACTGTCAAAACAACTTTTTTTTCGGAACAGGACGAAAGATCCTGTGGCCAAGGCGGAATGATAGAAACACAAACGCGCACACATACACACACACACACACATACATACGCACGCACACAGGATGAGGAAAAAAACAAAAAAGGACAACAGCGGTTGTAAAAATAATACGAGGATACCAGTCGTTGGACTTCAAAGTTACCCAGTGGGTAAAGAGATTGTCTTGTTATTTATAAAATAATAAAAATATTAAAAAAAATATTATTAATAATAATAATAATTACAATAATAATAATAATAATTACAATAATAATAATAATAATAATGATAATTAAAGTAATACAAGTTCAAGTAAAAAGAATTATATTAATACTAAAAATAATGTTTAAAACAAAAGTCCTCTTTCAGAGAGAAGCTTAAAATAAACTCTTGTGTTCGCTACTTTAAATTTGTAAACTATTATTTCTAGCTTGTGCATTGCAGGCAAACACCTAAGAGAGAGAGAGAGAAGAGATAGAGAGAGATAGAAAAGAAACCTTTCCGAAAAGCAAGCGGCCTCAAGCGAGAGAAAATTGAGAACAAACTTGATACAAAAAATTAAAAACAAAATTGAGAACAAAATTGAGAATAAAATTGAGAACAAAATTGAGAACAAAATTGAGAACAAAATTAAGAGCAAAATTGAGAACAAAATTGAAACGAAATTGAGAACAAAATTGAGAACAAAATAAGAAGAAACCGAACTGAAGGTTAATTTATATTTTTTCTGCTGCTCAGAAAAAGAGAATTGATTTCCCTCTAAAACAGCTCTAAACTCAATTCTTCCTCAGACTGGGCATACCCTTCAAGACCCGCCACGTCCTGGGTATGAATAAGAATTGAATTGAAATTCCTTGGCAATTGTTTGTGTATCATTATGGTCATCATCAGTGTCCACGGCTTTGTGTGGCTGTGACGCTGTGGCTCTGCGGCTCTGCGGCTCCGTGGCTCCGTGGCTGTTATTATTATGGCTATCGATGCAGCAGCAGCATGCTCCGATGGATGGCCGGGAAGGGTTCCGATTCGGTTGGGCTTTAAAGCCGCGATTACTTGGTATCGCGGGCACGTAGTCATAACCCAAGCTCAAGAGCCTGGCCAAGATCGGGGAGAGCTTTAAGGACACTTGAGTGAGGGGGGGATTCACGTCTTCCTGGCCATCGATTGATTTAGCTTCGGCCGGTGGCCCTTCGACTCCGGCCTGTCGACGCACGCGGCACTATTAATTATCATGTTAAAATGTAATTAATTAAAGATGTCGTCAACGTGCGTTTGCACATAACTTTCAATGAAAAGTTAATAAATTACATAATGCCGAAAATGAAATTACAAACGCCATCAGCGAGCCACGACAGCCGCAGCAACAATAATGCCATATATATATACACTATGCCTCTGATAACAAATCAAACGAAAATGTTTAACCTGCGCCAGTCGACAGACGTATCTGCTCCTCCTGCTGGCTCCTGTTCCTGATCCTGCGGGACAGAGGGGACTCAGGGGGGTGCAGAAATCATGACAAAAACCACAGCAAAACAAATTAATAAATACATAATAAATATGCGTAATAATAATGACTAAAGAAAAATCAGAAACAATAAATATTATTTGAGCAGTGTCGCCCTTCGTCCTTTGCCCCCTCCGAAAACCAAAGGCAAACAGCGGAATTAAAGGGCAACCGCAGTTATGTACAGTCGCGTTCGCAACAGGAGGATTTCAGGACTTGTAAAATCAAAGGTAACTTCCTTAATTCACTTTTTTACATAAAAATATTCAAATTACTTAAGTTAATGCTTGGATATTATTTTAATTTAACAAGGGAAATATTTCAAAAGTTGTTTATCCGTAGTGTTTAAAGAATATATCAATATATCGATTGTGTATATATATTTGATGCGAAGTTCTTAAATAAATTAATACATTTAACATTAACATATATTCACAAATTAAATATATATATATATATATACTTTATATTATATATTATATTATATATATTTTCATAATTTATATGTATATTTTTATATTTCGATGTTTAACAATTCGATATACGAAAATTTCCGATAAGAAATTAAGCTCTATTTTATTTCATCGATATATCATATCCGATTCTTCATCTTGAATTTTGTAAAAACATTCATTCACCAAATAAATTATAAATAGAAAAAAGGCCATAACTCAAAGACGGCCCCTAACGAAAGTGTTTACTATAATTCCCAACTGGGTCTAGCTGAGAAACATAGAAATCAAAAATTAAATTATAAGTCAGTTTCAAATACCAATGAGTAAGTTCTGTCTGCCCAAGCATCAATAAATCAAGGCTTAATATTACATTAATTTGGTAATTCAATTAAAAGTTAATTTAAATGAAATGATCAATTATATTAAAATTAAATATAATTTAATTAATTAAAATCACACAAGCTTATATCAAAATATTTGCGATAAATGATAAATAAAATATAATTAGTCATAAAGCAATTTATAGGTCTTCACCTCGCGACAGTACTATGTTTATTGAACTTAAAAAAATTATATAACTTGAGCGTTGCTATTATTGCGACCCCAGCTGTAAATGAGACCGCCAAAGGAGCGAGGCAGAGACAAAAAAGAAGTGGGGAGACAACAATGCTTGACATGTCATAAACGTTTATAAATTTCCATGCGCGTAAATAAAATCGTAACAATATTAAAACTGATGCGTCGCGCTATATTAAATAGATGGCTGCAGGGGGTGTTGGTGCGCTTTAAAATAATTTATCGCATGCAATATTCACACACACACACACACACACGCATACATCCCATATCCTTGAACACCACACACATGCCGGATACGTGAGCAAGGACTCAAGTGCGTGACGCCGGTGCTTCGCTTTCAAATCCGCTTTTTTTTGGGGGGGGTGGCACCACGGGGCGTATGGGCAATATTCGGCCGGCGCCTTGAGAGCCGAGGACGCATTTGTAAGCAAGTCAGGCAATCGCTTGCCCAATTAAGTGCGATGAAGCACCGCCAAAACAGCCCATGGAACACAGCCAGGGCAGGGCAGGGCAGGAAGGATGTAGAGGTGATGGGGATGTGCCACCCCCGGAGCGGGCACATAAATGTTATCACAATGGCTAATTCGACAAAGTCAAAACACTCAGAATCCGTCTAACAGCCAAATAAACAGCGTGGTTCCGCCCCACCTTTGCTCCTTGCTGCTGCTCCTTGCTCTTGTTCCTGCTCCTGCTCCTGCTGCTGCTGCTGCTCCTGCTCCTGGTCCTTACTCCTGCTCCTGCTCCTCCTACTGTTCCTGCTCCTGCTCCTGCTTTTTCCTCGCATCTCAATTAAAAGCGGGTAGCACTCAGCCACCCTTCCTTCTACTTCTGGGAAAATACAATAAAAAATAACACACCCTTAATTCACAAAACAACACAACATAACACGACTTTGACTGTGATTTCGCATGTCAAGTACTTTAAAGAAGGTCTGCCTAAATTAACTTTATAAGCCAATGATGAAAAAAAAGATTTTTTGTACATTTACTTATTTATATATTTTTTATACCATAAATTTGAAAATTTATATTTAAACGGACTTAAATTAATAACTAAAAGCATATAAAATCAATCAATTTTGAATTGAGCTTTGAAAGTTTTAAATAGGTAAGTATATTAATAACAGATGGAGAAGAAACAATGTTTTTCCATAGATTTGAAATCAATTATAATCATTATTTTTCATATCCAATATCAATTTGCAAAATGTATTCCCACGTTTCCAAATTTAAGTTTGATTTGAAAGGATATTAGCCAAGGTATTGAATTTCTTGTATTAGTTTATTGTAAAAGGTTTCTGATTAAAATTATCAAAATAAAATTTAAATGAACTTTAGCCTTTTTTGTGCCTTTAATAAATAAAGTAAAATACTTATTTTGAGATCGTGTGGAGCCCCTGGGATTCTCTCGCTCCACTCCAGCAGGTGGCAGCCACTTCTTGTATAGATTCCAAATCGAAGTTAGAGTCGTATCCATATTTTTTGCCTGTTTAATTCTATTTTTCCTTGAATGCACTTCTTGAGAAATCGTCTGACTTGTCAATGTCACAACGCAGCGTTGTCGAAATGCGAATGGTGAACTGTGAACCCTTTCAGCAAAATGCATAAATGCAGGCAGGACACTGGAAAAAACGCAGGACATAACAAAATAAATATCAATATAAAATCTATTAAAATTGGCTCTTATAAAATAGAAGAAAAGATTTATAAAACAGAAAAATATGGAGCAGTTAAATACATTAAAATGTATATTAGAAGAATATAGAAATGTATAGAAAGTTTATATACCCTTTCACTTTGCAAATGAAATAGAGGATTATATGGGTAATCGATCATAATTAAGTTTATACTATATTTAAATTTTTTGAATCGATAATTATATATATTTTTATATGACAATTTGTTCGAAAAGTCATAGTTTAAATACTCATACCTAAGCCAAAAACGAATTAATTTTAATTCGGAAAGCTTTCCTATGTTAGTTTTTATTAGGTTAATAAATCTGCTAACTAAATTTAAAGTTAAAAATTGTATTTAAATTTTTTATTTATATATCATATATATATATAATATATAAAATACAATATACCTATCATAATTTATTTTCCGTGCAGCATCAAGGAGCAAACTGATGGTGGCGGGAGTGAAGATATCCTGGGAAGCGTCGCCGTTTATCAAATGCTTTGGAATGTTATACGTGTGCGTGTGTGTGTGCCTGTTACTGTGCCTGCTCCTTGTGCCCCTCCTTCACATTGCGTTTATCTCGGTCTCGAATCCTTTAGCCCCCTTTTTCGCCACCCCTGGCCGTCGCTTTGCGGCGGAGAAAAAGCGCAAATCAGCCACAATTGCCGCTGACAGACGCAAGCATCCTGCTTTGGCTTTTGTGTGTCTCCTGTCACAGGACGAACTAAGTGTGCGACTGTGTGTGTGTGTGTGCGCGTGTGTGTGGGAGAGCGTCACTTTGTGGCTGCTCCTTCCTCCAAAGCTGTGTGTGTGTGAGCTTGGCTTTGACATTATTTGTGCTGCAAGCTGACAGATTTTCGTTACGGTAGCATTAAATTGAATTTTGACATTTCTTTGCATGCATATCGAAATAGGCGCCCCTCCCTCAGCCCCAGACCCATGTCCTTGGTTCACCCTCGGAGTCCTGCCAAAAGCGTGGACAAATCTCAGGTCGAGTTCGACACAAAATAAATTATAAACCAGATTCTGAGGTGGAAGAAGATAAACGATTAGTTTGTTGCCTATTATCATTATTGTATTTCTTTAGTTTGTATCTATTGTTAAACCTATCAATAATCCTTTATTTGTAAATATAAAACTCTATCTTATTTACATCTTAATTAATTTAATTTGCTTGTCTAAACTAAATCTTTTTAGGGAAATCTTGTTAGTTTATAATACAAAAATGAAAATAAATGCAGTGCCAAAGATATCTATAACGATATATAGGAACTGTCATGACAAATTTAAAACAGAAGTCGATATTTTAATGTTGTGATACATTTGTGAATAATAAATCGATATACCATAAAAGCAAATGAAATAACATACAAAGGATTGCAAAATATATGAATATATCAACTATAAATTAAAATTTTAAGGTAAATTTAAAAAAAGATATGTATGTATATATTGATTTTTCATTGTAGTAAAAAATATTCATTTCTAGATAAGAAATTTAAATTTTAAGCAAAATCCAAAAATATATGTTTTTAATTATTAATGTTGCAATATAAGTGCGATAAATTTGTAGTCTATTAATATATAATATAATAATTATTAATATTAAATAATATTTATACAATATTTGTTGAAATTCAATAAATCAAAATTCCTTTATTTAATAAAAAATTCATTTATTTACAACTATTTATATATTTACCATGCTTGTTGCAACTCTACAAACTGTTCCCTAGGGTTCTTGTTAATACTTCAAGGGTATATAGACTTCGGTTTGCTTTTTCTTTTGATTACCTTTGTGTTTGATTACCTTTGACTAATTATTATTGTCTTTAAAAGAAATAACTATCGTATTCAGTGTGGGGACTTGACTCCACTTCACGGATCCGTTGGCCACCTTGAAAATTAATTTCTCACGTTTCACGTACAATTTGTATGGCCGGAAGCGTTTTCAATCTGTTGTGGCGATGGTTGGTGCTCACTCCTCCTGCCCGCCGCGTCTCGCTAATGAAGGTCTCATATTGCTGCCAGGACCTGGTGTTGCTTCGGTTCTTCTTGGTTCCTGGCGGCAGGCGGCAAGTTGGTTTGTTGTGGCCCGGCATAATGCCAGCACACAAATCGCCGCACGTACCAGCAGCTCAACTTCTCTTCCTGATGCTGTTGCTGCAGTCCAGGACTCGGGCGGGACTCGGACAGGACTTACATGGGAAGAGAGAGAGACACTCCAGGGGCAAGGACGGGAAATTGTTTTACTTCTGTTGGGGTCTATCAAGGAAATTTTTATTGTTTATTTTTTTTTTTTTTTTTTGAGAAGACTTAATTGGTTAGGATTAGTTTTGGGGGCAATTTTATATATTTTTATACATGATATACCCATATATACTAAATACCTTTAGTAAATTTCTTTAAACACAACTAATAAAAGCATTGCAAGTGTTTATAATATACTCGCAAAAATGTTTCATTGAAATGTCTGCTTTAATCGAAGAATTCTTTGTTTTTAATGTAGAACTCAAACTCCAGGCAGAGTTGGGGTTCTGTGACCCCCAAGGCCCCTTTTCGCCCCTCGCCTCTGGCCGAAGCACACATTCGTTTTGTATTTGGAGCAGGTACCCTGCAAGTACCTAGGGTATATGCTATATGTCATAAAAGAAAAATTACATATTAAAACTATTATATTATATATATAGTACGAATAGATTATATACTTATATTATTTAAAAAATATTAATTTATACTTAATAATGAGAAGAAAGTATATAAACTTCTCGCCGGTTTTCGGTTACGCAGCTTCCTCACACAATTAATAAAAAACACAGGTTATCACAGGGTATAATATATTATTACTATATTATTTTATATCTAATAAAGAGAAAAAAGTATATGAACTTCTCACCGGTTTTCAGTTATGCAGCTTCCTCTCACAAGTACAAAAAAAACACAGGGTATTTAGTGATCGGTGCTTTCTCTCAAGCTATCCTCTTCATTTCTTTCTTGTATTTTTTTTTTGTTTTTGTGTGCTGAAGCTTTTGGTGTTGTTTTCCCGTTGCTTTGCTTTGCTTTCGGTTTGGTTTGCCTTGGTTATTATTAGCTTCCACTGGGCTTCGTGCCCTCCACTCCATGAGAGGCCACATCCCCTCCTCCCCCTCCTCCCCCTCCACTCCAGGCCATTCCGTTCCGGTTGCGTGTATGTATGTGTGTGTGTGTGTTTGTCCAAATTGCACGGGATTATGGGTCTTAATTTTATGATTGCTTCTTTAATCAGCCTCCGTAACTGCACGCCAATTATGTCCTGCTCCGTGCTAATTGTTTCTGTTTCTGCTGCTATTTCTGCTGCCTCCGTATCCTTATCCTGGCGCCTTCCATCCATGCTTCCTGCTCTCCCCTGTATATCCCTCGCTCCCACCTCCAGCGGGAATGCCATGCCGTGTAATCGATGTGTGTTATTTGCGATTAGTCGAGCACCAAATGAGTTGGACGAGTCTCGCTCGTCACGTCTTCCACGCCCAATTGAAGCCAAAGACCTTCTCACTCCTTGGACTTGGAGCATGTCCTGCAGGATGAAGCCGTAGGGGTTTCGGGAAAGCTGCTCAGCTGCTGAATTCAGGATCGAGGATTGAGGAGATCACAAAAGGAGGATATGATCGATATTTATCGATGTTTGTAGAATGTTTGTATATAAAAAAACGAATTTAAATATCATACAATGAGATATGCGTTTAAATAGATATACATATACATGTATATTTAAATGAAATATAGAGCTGAAAAAACTTTTAAGGATAGTAGTAAGTCCTAGGAATCAATATCGAAAGAAAAGGTTCTATAAAATGTATCGATAAGAACATCATATTGAAAATATCGTATTCTTTAATATAGCAAAGTTTTAAATATCAATCACATTTAAATGTTAAATATCAATATTATCAAAAAATATTCGAAATTTATTTATTTAACTTATTTTTCTCATTTTCCTATATATTTTTTGAATACATCAAATAGAATATCGATTTATTGCGCATTTATCGAAACGTTTAAATGTCAACTTATGCAACACATCGAAAACATCGTAAACTTTAAATTATCGAATATCAAACAGAGCTATATATTGCATTTAATATTAAAATATTCAAAATTCGGTTAGTTAATTTTAATAATAATAATTTTAATAATAATAATCAAAAGAATATCACTTTATATATCGATCTTCCTTTACTTCCCATATACAAATATTTACCATTTGTGTTTAGTGTTTTCGTTTGCTTCATTTAATTAAATTAGCACTGTAAAAGTTTCTTCTTGCATTACAATCAAAGGCCATATTTCAAAAGATATTAAATTAAATTAAATTAGTATTTCTTGCTTGCAACTATGGCGCATTTAATTAAATTAGTATTACTATTTTTGGAGCACGTACTGGACTGAGACATAATGAATGCATGCTTAACCATAATAAAATGTTGCGGCATTTCGTACAAGTTGCACAACATGTCCACGGGACCTGTAGCCGATTCTGAGATGCGAGATGAACCTGTGATAAGATGAGCCCGCCCCCCTTTCCGCTCCGCCCCTGGTAAGCCACAACAAACTACATGCAAGTGGTTAGTCCTCACAACCGATGCGCCATCTCCATCTCCTGTCCGACGCACAGTGGCATCCGAGCGGGATTTATCAATCAAAATTGGGCATTCATTCCGAAAAGTAATTGAAAGTAATCAGTCATCTTAGGCACACGGCGATGGCTTTAAGGGAATGACTGATGTGTATTGCTATATAAATTTAAACTGAACTAAATAAGTAAATAAAAGCGTAGCTTAAATGAATTTAAAGGAACTAAAGTGTTAATTAATAAAACTATACGTTTTGATCACAGTTTATTGAGCATGAATTTTAATTTAAATTGTTTACAATATTTATTTAATATTATAAAAGAAAATAAGTCTTTAATTGACATGTTTAACTTTGAAAAATAAAGAGTCTTTAATGATATGGTATTACCTTTATGTATCTTAGTATTAATTTTCAATAACCTTTTGAAATAATAACATATCAGGGTCAATTGCCTGTACTTAATGCACTTAATTCCATGAGTCCCATGCCCACTGTTCCTCTTATGAGACTTCAACTGGTGGCTTTGCTCCTGCTCCCTTCGCTCCCTGTGCTCCTTCGAGGCGGCCGCCACCACCTCAATCTCGGCGAACAACAGGGCAATAAAATATTTTACATTCGTCCCTCATACCGCAATAATTTCGCACAGTTCGCCGTAGCTGCAGGACATGAAAAACGAATGCCCGGAAAACATGATTCCCTGGAAGCAACATGAGACACCCACACACAAGCGGCGGCACATGCACCAAATCAAAATAATCCGCAAAGTGAAACTTGTAGCGAGGACCTTTTATTAATTCACGGGGCAGCAGCAGCAGCAGGAGCAGGAGCAGCAGCAGGAGCAGGAGCAGGAGGAGCAGCATCCTCCGAAGCCAAATGAGAGCGGAAGGGGCAGCAAAAGCGGGTTTCTGGGAAAAGCAGCGGAGGCGGAAGAAAAGAAGCCGGAATGGTCAGCGGTTAATCTGATTATCCTTGCACACAGAGGACATGCCATGCGCATTATGCACTGAAAATAATATCAATTGGAAACTGCAATCATATTGATAGTTGTTTGCTTAAATTGTATCATTCATATAAAAATGATTTTTCTATAGAGGAAAGCCAAATCGATTTTTAATGGCTTTATAATATTATTCAAGAATGTTTTTTTGAACAGAAAAGTCATATATTACATGTAGATAAAAATATTGCTCTCAATATCGTATTGCAAATACCATTATTTTTTTATACCATTGTAATTACATTATGAAAAAATTTCGTATTTTTACAGGGTTTTTATTCCTTAACTTACCATATTTTGTTATTAAAGTAAATAATATTGAACTAATAAAAATAAATAAAAAAATAAACATAATCCCACAAAAAAAACAGGAAAGTATTATCTGATTTATATTGGTACAATATTTTAAAAAGTAAATATATTTTATTGTACATATATTTTTCGCAGCTTAAGAATATCGATTTACATATCGACTTGAGCATAAAATATCGATGCAGCATCGATACATTGAATTGTTAAGCAAACTCTTTTCAATTTTATGTTTTCCTAATTTTGAATAGGGTTTCCTTTGTTAATATTAATGAAAAGCGTTAAATATTTTTTTATGTGAGCATTATTTTAAATTTTAATTTATTTTCATAATCACCGAAAGACATATTAAAAGTATGCAAAAAAAAAACCATTAAAGCTAAGGGCCGCTATGAATTTAAATATTTTATTCAAATAGTTATTATTAATGTCAAAGACAACTTGATAGTCGTATTAAATTATCTATTGTAATACCTTTTATTAATTATTGTCACTTAATTATTATTAAACTGTACTAAATGTTATACTAAATGTTTCTAAATGTTATATATTCTCATTACCAACTATATGTTATATATTATTAGTTTAAACTACTTATATAAAAAACTTTTCTGTAGGACCCCAACTTGATTTTAAATCCAATTTAAAAAATGGACTATTATTATTATTAAATATTTACTCTTCCACCCCTATTTTTTAACGATATTTTTTTAGAACAGTGTGACCCCTGAGATTCAGTCAACCGAACATGTTAGCTTTTGAGGTCCCCGGCTCTTGAATTGTAGCCCCAAGTAATTATAACTTTGATGCAGTTGATCCTAAACCTTTGAAGCGCTTACGCGTGTATTTCGCGATTTCATTAATTTCATTTCAGGACGACGGCTGCCAAGGACAACATCGCTGTCAAAGGAACGCGGCCGGAGCGGAGGAGCAGGCGTAGGATGTGGCAAGTGGCAAGTGGCAAGTGGAACTGGCAAAACTGGAGCGCTTTTAGGCCATTTACCGAGCAGCAAAATCTTGCGCGCAGCCAAAGGCTTCGAGAGTCATTAAGTTTATTAAGTGGCCGAGCAGATAACCCAAATGAGTGCATGCCAAATGGAAGCCAACGCAATTTGCACTCATATCGGAATATCCCTAGGACCCACCACCAAGCGATCTATCTGCACTGCAAAAAAAAGCCTATGCTCGTTTGCTGAAAAAGTCACACAGTTGTAATTACATTTTAATTAGTTATGGGTGTGTTACTTATTTAATATATTATTAATATGTATTTAAATTAAACTGATTTAATGAATTGATATTGATAAAATTCTAGATAAATATAAATCTATTGAAAGCATAAATTAAACTAAAAACCTAAAGTACAGTCCATTTAATTACACATCCGTAAAAAATAAAAATCTTATTCGAATTGACGAGTCGATTTAGCATTTTTCCACAAATATGTTTGAACGCTAGATCAAATTTTATTATTTACATTTTGTAACTATTGAATTTATTTAGTTTTATTATTATTTAAAATTATTTAAGATGTTAATATCTTGTTTTTTATTTTCTTATGAGTCAATTAATAAAGTTAAATAGGTAGGTTACTATTTATTTATAGAAATGGACAAGAACCCGACGGAGTCTTAGTCTTTCTAAAACGCAAGGAATTAAATTACCCAAAAATTATGTTTTAACTAAAAAATCAACTTTTAAATCAAGAAACTGAAACTATATAAAAATGTTCTAATAACTACCTTTTAATTGGTTTATGTTTAGGTAAAATTATTAAAAAATATTCTATTTAATCTGGATACATTTATAAAGCAACTGCTCTGTAACTTTTCCCCAGTGCGCTTATGCAAATAGCTCATACTCGGGGAAAATGTTTTCCACAAGAGCCCGAATAAGGGCGAAGAGGGAAGACGGTGGCGACGGTGGAGATAACAAACAAATTGCCAGTGCAATTGCAAACTTGAGATTATCGTACTTAACTTTACTTAACGCACCACCACCAGCCATGGCGCCCGCTCCTGGCCAACTTTACTTAACTCTACTTAACTTTATGCTGAAGAGCAGCGGGGCATTCCTTTATCGCTACGAATGATGCACAAATAATATCCATTGTTGGCCAAGAAACTTTTAACAACGATAGGAAGGAAAGAAGAAGGCCGGTCCACTAAGGGTGACCACAATTAATCTTTTAACTTTTCACACGCCTGCTTATCAGTTGAACAAAAGCTTTTTTTTTAACAATACACAATTAGGCACTTTAGCCGTTACACAAGTTCAATTAGCCCGGCTATTCGATTGGCATCTACCGATAACGACAGGCGGAGACACTGCTAAAAGCTGCCAACTATGAAACTCGCAAGTATTTGAAAATCTAGTGCTGTAAGCAATACTAAAAGTACACATCTAAAAAAATGTGGGATGTTTTGAGACGTTTTAACTCATTAAGAAACAAAAGCATATTTCGTTTAATTTTATATAAGTTTTAAATTGATCATGAAATAGAGTCTTAGCCATTAATATTATCTTTCCATATTTTGAATGCCTGAACAATAAACAGCTTCAAATTAGAAAGTATTAAGAATTTATATATGAAATTACCCAATTTTTTTGACATAAGTTCAATATTTAATATAAATGATTAAAAAATAACAATAAAATAAATAAGAAAAAGGAAATATTAAAAATATTGCATGATGATATACTTTTTAACCATGCAGTGGCGACACCTGGCGGCAGAACTAGCTAACTTGCCTGGCCTTCTAAAATCCGTTAGAGGAAATTGAATTATTTATTTTCAATACGCTTTCTTCATTCAAAACGATTAACGTAATGCTTTTCCATGATTTTTAGAAGGGTAACATTTAACTTTTAGACAGTACCATTTAACTTTTCTATAAAAAATTAACATATTTCTCTACTTTAGTGCAGCTGCAGCTCTAGTATATTTTTGGTATATATATATATAAAATTCACTTGGTATATTTCAGCGGCTCTGGCGGTATTATCGATCGTTATCGACGCGGCCACACTGGAAACGCAGCGCAATCGACGTTAACATTAAACAATTGGCAATTAAACAATTGGAAATTCCGGCAGGAGATCGTTGCCGCCTCCATTCCGCCCCCGCCACGCCCTCAGCCACGGCCGCAGCTTCCGCCACGCCCCCACCTTGCCAGCGAATACCGTGTGTGTGCGTGTGTGCGAGAGTGTGTGAAGAAAAAGCGGAGCAAGAGGAAAGAAAAAAAAACAGGGAGCGAATAGAGAGATAAGAAATCCGAGAGGCGGACACACTGAGAAAAATAAACTCGGTGAGCGAGTGATCCGATCCGAGGACGGAGCAGCTGGAGGAAGCCGCAGCGCTCTGCGGGATGGACTAGCGTCGGCCGAGGTTAGCAGCCACTTGCAGCAGCAGCAGCAGCAGGACCAACAACAGAATCCACCACCATGTCGTCCGCCGTCAACATCCAGATCGTCTCCATGCCGAACCTGGCCAAGATCGAGAGCTTCCTAAAGGACGTCAGCTACCGGGAAACGATCGAGTACAGCGCCAACTTCAACACCCGGCTATGCATCGAGCGGCGGCTGCGTCTACCCTTTCTCGATCCGCAAACGGGCGTTGCGCAGAGCCACTCGCAGCTGTTTCTAGATAAGCGCCAGCGGATGCCCGGCTTCCGTCAGGGTCAGATCTATACGTATCCGGCGGCCCGATGGCGCAAGAGTCGCCGCCAGTACTTGAGCAAGATGTACAGGTGAGAAATGAGTCGGAAAGTCCCAGTGCAGGTTTTTTCTGAATGTTTATAAACCAGGTATTACCTGGAAATGAGCTTAGAACTCATAGAATAGAGAAGGCTTTCATGTATATCAATACATCAAGATTCTCATAAAGAGTTATATCTATATAATCAGGTACTGGATTTCAGGGAACACTGTACCTATTTTTAAGGATAATTTACAATGATTCCATTTATCCAACTCAACCGGATGCAAATATGTACATATGTATGTTCAGAGTATCAAGTACTTTTTGAGTTACTGATATCATATTGTATATTTCCTTTGTATACCTCCGTACATATAGGTTTCCCTACTTGGCAATCTAGATTTACGAACATATACATACGAAATTAAGCCGACTTAGACCTGGATTGAGCTAAACCCCTTCAATGTTTCCTTTCTTTCATCAATCTGTGTTAAATTCTATCCTTTTAAAGGCATTTATTATTGTTTTTATATAAAAAAAATCTAAAAATCAGGCAAATCTTTCAAAAGCATGTCTTACTCATCGACCTACATGGGTACTTAATGGTTATTTATACTTTCAAAGCTGTTTTTCTTTATATTTTTGAGGACAGACTCAAAAAAACGAAGTGTTTTGGATGTTTTAACAAAAAAGCTGGCTTCCCTCCAAGGTCTACATTTGTATAAAATAGATAACAACTTAATAATCCTATTTAAATATTATTCCTTGACTTCGACAGTCGCTTCCCCGAACGACCATTTCAGGCGCTGCGCAAGGAACACGAGGCTCTGGTGGCCAGCGGCGTCAATCTGGGGCTGAGCAACCTGACCAGCGCCGGGGGAGGATCTATGCCCAACAGCAACAGCCTGGGCATGAGCTCTTCGCTGACGCTTAATATGCTAACGGGCGGCGGAGCAGCGCCGGCGGTTCTCGGTTCACTGCACAGCGACACTGCCCACGACTTCAATGGGGCCTTTAGCCTGGAGGAGTCCAGCTCGTTGGGCGCCGCCGGCGGTGATACCTCCGACAGCAAGGACAGTCAGCAGCAGCAGCATCATCAGCAGCAGCAGCAGCATCAGTCTGTCAAGGAGGAGCATCTGCCCAAGGAGTGGTTCTACGATGACATGGACATGAACGATGTGGACTCTCTGGAGGAGCCCAAGTCGCCGGCGGACGATGAATACGACTATGATCCGCGGTACGGCAACAAGAAGCGACGCAAGCGGCGGCCGGGAAAACGTGGAGGCGACTCTGGCGGTGGTGGCGGCGGCGGTGGTGGTGGTGCAGGCGGTGGCGGCGGCGGAGGTGGTGGTTCCAGCTCACGCAGACGCAGTGCCGCGGCCAGGTCGCGCATAACAACGACAGATGCGGCGCTGGACGCCTCGCTGGAGGCCATCGAGTCCGGCGAGAGTGTGCCGGGCAGCAATGGAGCTTCGCTCACTGGCAGTGGCGGCATCCTCAGCAGCAGCTTGGGCCCCGGAGCAGGGGCAGGCAATTCGGGATCATCAGGCGTGGGAGTAGGAGGAGCTGGCGGAGCAGGAGCAGCAGGCGGAGGGAATGCCGGCTCTTCGGCCAACAGTCGGCGATCCCGAGGAGCAGGAACGCGCGGCAGACGGCGGGCCAAGGGCGCTGCCGGCGGTGATCCGCCGAGTCCCGGCATGGTCATTGAGCCGCCATCCTTCGAGAGTGCCGCTGCCGCGGTGGGCGTGGTCGAGGATGCGAATGCCCATCTGCGCAACTATCGGAAGTATCTGTAACCGGTCGGGCGAACAGCAACCTAATTGGACCCCGGAAAATCCCCACAAAATCCTTTGTTTTCGCATTGTTTTCTCGCCTCTGTACGTTTCGCGTCTAATTTAAAGCTAGTTTCTAAGCTTTAGTTGATTACTGTTGGCCTTACGACCCTTCTTCCCTTTAAAAAACAAAATGAAAAGTGTGAAAATGATATACATTGTGGACCAGAGGCGTAGAAACAGGGCTAGGCAAAGATCTTTTAATAATAAGATGCATAACGAACGTACATTTCAAGAGAGCCTAGAGCCAGCTCTATAACTATTAAGAATAATTTAAAAGCTACAAAATCGTATGACGTTATTCATCTTGTTGTTATAAGGTCTTTGGCCTTAACCCCTGCACATTTTCCATGTTTTGTCACTCTTAACTTTACGCTCCCATAGCCAATTGATTGTTGTTTTTTTTTTAACCATATTAGATGAACGCTAGATTTTCTAAAGTGAACTGTTTTCATATTTATTTGGAGATTTAAAGGCTTCCGAAGGCAATAAATAATGTTATATACAGTTTATATATAAAATTATACCTAAATTTCACTTGAATTAATTAACTATAATATTTTAAACCCAACAAATAACGATTTTTGCAAAATTTTTCATAAAAACCAATCAAGAACTGTAATTTATTTCAAGATTCTATGTAAAATCTCTTGAAAAGTATGGTAAAGTTCACTTTAGAAAAGCGACCGTTGGCCTATAACATAACACTTATATTATATATATATATATGAGTGTACAGACATATATATATATACATATTTATATGCATTATATTAGCGACTCTACTTAAAAGCCAGTCCCTCATACGGGCTCCGGCATTCCACCTAATCGCAATCTCTCGGTTTCTGTCTGACGCTGCGCAAGAAAAAACAAGAAAAAAAATATGCCCCTCTCCCCCTTTATAATCAATTATATTATTTTTTTATAATTATATATGTATATCCAAATTTTAGTTAAAAACAAACGAAACAATTCAACAAATTGTAATCTAATTTAGGCAAGTGCGTGGTAGGGTATTTCTAGCATATAGAAGAAGCTAACAAAACACTTTCGTAAAACCAAAATTTTTTCTCTAGGATCGTAATAATTCGTAAGTTAAGCTGAGCTGAAAAAAAAACAAACAAATTTTAACAACCAAAATGAAAAAAGAGCGAAAAGCTTATAATAAAACCAAGATCAAAGCAAAAAATGTGTACATTTCGTGAAATCAAAGTCCACAAAATTTTAATAAAAGCAAAATAGACGAAAAAAAATTAGAAAGAAACTAAATTTAGCCAGAAAACAAAACGGAAATAGGTTTCTAAGATGTTTTAATATATTTTGTAATAACAATTGGTGTGTGTATGTGTTTGTTTTTCGCAAAAGGTTAACCCAGCCAGCAAAGGCAAAAAAGGGGTTTTCACAACGATCAGTTCCTAGAGGGGATTTGCCGATCGTCGATCATGGGGCTCTATTGCTAGCGGGTGTCTTCTTTATATAAAAAAAAACAATTACTTCTTACCGCGCTTGGCGGACACATCCGCGGATTTGGCGGAACGCTTACGTTTCTGGCTGCCCTGAGCCTGTTCCTGGGGCTGCGTCTGCTCCACAAGCCCGTCTTGGGGTTTATCATCAGTGGCTTTCTTCTGTGGCGGCTCCTTCAGCGTTTTCCCTTTTATTAGTTACTTTCCTTGGGTTTACTGTGGTATTTACTTACCTTGGAATCCTTGAGTTCGTCTACTGAGGCGTTCTCCGACGACTCCTTGGACTTGTCACCGCCCAGAATCCCAACTATCTGTTCGTACACCTCATCTACGTTGGGAAACTTGAGAGCACGCGGTGGCCCACGCTTTAGACCCGACCAAAGAGGCACTGGCTTCTCTTCCTCCTTCTCATTCCTTGCCACAACCAGACTCAATTCGAAGGCCCCACGACGCGGTGCTCCGGTTGCGTTCAGCCGGAGTTGGAGCTGTCGGAGCCCTCTCTCCTGGAGAGCGGCATGCAGCTCCTCTGCTCGGCGACGAAAGACGCGTCAGGATTTGCAGTGCTCCACGAACAGCGCCGGCTGCGAGGGATCTAGCTCGCCAGCTGGCGTATCCTGGGCCGCTGGCGCCTACAAGTTGTGAAATTTGATATAAACAAATAGAGACCCAAGCACTCTGGACTTACAGCTGGTTTTTTTGTGCGTTTCGGCGGCATGCTGCGAATTATCTGATTATTTTAAACAATTAGATTTTCATTTGACAAAAATTGCGCGAAAAGTGCAGTGTGCTTGTATTTTTTCCGCGGCAGCTGGGCAGACTTTTTTCTGAACGATATATCGGTATTTTAAATATTTGTATTCAGCTAATTTTTAAATATTCCTAATAATAGTGATAATATATATACGAATGTATTTCATTTAAAAATGGAAATAAGGTATTGGAAAATAGCCCAAATATTCAAATTCTGTGATATTGAATCCGATTTATCAGCAAATGCTTCTGTACGCATGTAAAATGTAAATGTAAGTCTAACAGAAGCAAACTGTTGATGCCTTTGGTGTGACCAGCTGCCGTGTGTGGAAAAAACCCTTCCGCCGTGCAGAGTCTTCAGTATTAGAAGCGGAAAACCGCGCAGCCACACATTAAAAAAAATTTACTTTTCGACGGAAGCGGTTGTGTTGCGGAAAAACGTAAAAATTCGGGCCCAAAAACTAATAAATGTACTTTCTGCCGCGTTGAATTAAAAGTGGTCGTCCACTGCGTGTTGGTATTTCCTCCTTTTAAGACACCGCGCGTTTCGACGCCCGTTCGTCGCCCTGTGCCTAAATGGTTGTGTTAGTGAGCCGGGCGGAGAATCAGAATCAAAAGCTAACGAAAAATACAAGAGCTGAACTAACGCCGTGTTAAAAATTGTCCATTTACTTCGTTATTTACTTGGCTGTTGCTATTTTTTTCTTGTGGCTATTTGCAAGCGTTCGGGTGTGTGTTTGAAATTGGCAGCTGTCACACAGACATAAATAAAAATAATAGAAGAAAAGAAAAACAAAACCAAATTGCCACACTTTTGTTGGCATTGCCATATTTTTTTTGTTTGTATTTTGTTTGCATCTGCATCGAATGCTATGAAAATTGCCAAAATGGCTTAGAGTGCGAATCTCCCGATGACAACAAAAAGGGAAGAGCGAAAGCATAGGACGCCAACGAAATAAAATATATATCAAACCCGAAGAAGCGGCAGGCAACAAAACTGAAATTAACTGCACAACCAATAGGACCGAAGGAGCGCTCAAAAACTCAAAACCAAATTAAAGCCACCTTTTTTTTTTGTTGTTGTTCATGTATGTGTGTGTGTATTTGTGCGTGTCTGCGTTTGTGTGTGTGTGTGTGTGTGTATTTACCACGAAGCCAAAACTTCGTAATCGAGTTTTCTTCTCCCTCTCTCTCTCTCTCTCTCTGACTCTCTGCGTCGCATCGCGGCTCTCTCTTTTACCTGAGTTTTGAGTTTTTGAGCGCTTTTTGCCAGAATCTGGCTTGTTATTGCTTCGCCAGCAGCGTTACACTAACTTTTAAAGGTAAGTTTATTAATTGAAATAGTTTCTGTAAGAATTAAAGTTGTAGAATTTGGGAAATTTAGCATAATTTAAAGTCACACATACAATTTTTTTAGTGGCTTGAAAACAGGTTTTCTAGCTGGCCGAAGAAGAAGAGCGGCATCAGACAATGAGCGCGAATTACGGTTGTATCATTGTGTGCGTGTGTGTGTGAGTGTCGTGTGCGAGTGTGTGCTCAATAAGGTGGGGCAGATTCAAGAGATCAGCTTGAATTCTCCTCTCTTCTCTGCATCTCTTGCTCCCCCCCACACCTTTCCCGCGCGCTCTCGAAATTTTTCAACATTAAAATGGATGAACTAAAGTTATTCAATGCGATTTACCTTAGGGACACTTGGAAAATCTTCAAATCAATAAAGAAAATATAAATTAAATGTATATTGTGTTAGTATCTTTCTGAGAAGTCAATAAAACTAGATTTAGTATGATTTTCTTAGAAAACTTTATAATTGGATCAATCGTTGTCTTACTTAAATTCATGAAAAAATTATATTTATTCATACAAATTAATAAATAATCAAACAAAAATACCTCTTAACGAGGTGAGATAGTAGCATCTTCATCATATTTCCCTGTAGTATTCAGTTTAAAATATCTTTAAAATTACTTTTGATCAAGATATAAAGAATTGTGATCGGACTATTGTAGAAGAGATTACATTCTATGAGTCTATATAGTAGTCTCTTCGAGTAACACACTCTCGTTGCTCATCGTTACTATGCAGACACAGTAATATTGTTGCAAATCTCTGAACAAATTAGAATCTTTTCAAGGCTAAACGAAAGATACATTAAAGACCGCAAGGTAACAAAAGTATCTGAAGATGATCATGGATATTCCCAGACTTTTCATGAAAAACTAGCCTTTCTTCAAGTGTCCGTCTTACTCAAGCTGGACTGTAGGTTTCTCTGGTGTCCGTGTGGTTGTTTATATATTGACCATGCGGTCATCGCAGCGCCTACGTCATCATATTGTTAATACAAGCACCCGTTACGGCCCAGCAACAACGTCGACTGCGACGACGACGATGCCTCCGCCCAGTCGACCCAAAAAAAAAGAGAAAAAAATAAAAATAAAATAAATAACAACAGCTACAACAGTAACAGAAGCAGCGGCAGCAATACAAAAAATTAGCCTGCCAGTTTGTTAATGAATGCCGTTTGTTGCTGGCCCAGAAAAGGGGGTGGAAAATGCCAGGGGGAGTGGGGCGGGACGGCTACGAAAGTGCCATAACTTGACCAAGAGCCCAGATTGCTGCTTAATTATTAAGATTAAGCGATAAAGCCTTTTTGTAACTGACTTAGAAAAAAAAGTAATGCATTGAAATTTATATTTCTTATTTACTAAAACATCAAATTTTAAATATTCAGATTTTTATATATAATAAAATGTAAGGAAATATATAATTTTGTCTTTGGAAATTTAAAACTTTTTGTTAATCATACTTACTGTAGCTCTGTTACTAGTTTTGGTCTTATTCTCAGCTTTAACTCCTATTTAGCTCTCTAACTACATAGTTGGGAATTAGAGTAACAGAATTATGTGGTTATTCTTATCTTGTTTTAGTGCAACTTTTGCATACTACTATATATTATCTGTTTAAACAAATGAAAAAAAAAAAAAATAAATAAAATTACGTATTACAAAAACGAATTTAAAAAAGCCCATTTGAATATATTAAACAAAGCAATGTGGCGCTGATATGCAATCGCAGTGTTAACGCAAAGGTTGCAACCTAATAATGATGATGATGATGTCATAGTCTCATTATGTACATATTGGATTATTCATTTAAATTTTTTAGAGCTTTAATATATATATATTATATAGATTTATATTAGATTTAGAGCAGGTGCCTCTTAGGCTCCATAAATATACTTTTGCAAAGTGATCAAACCTATAGTCTCTCGTTTCCTTTGCAGTAGCAGCAGCAGCAGCAGCAGGGGGGATGACCCCCATAAATGGGGATCGTTTTCATTGAGACAGCCTTCAATTGAATGTGCGATAAGCTAAGAACTTGAACGATCTCGTACAACATTGAGGTTTTATCGATGGGGGGAAGCCAGACCCAACCCCTATATCTTTTCTAATTTAGGTGACGAACGAGGGGGGGTAACGTCAAGCATAATTAAAGCAGTTCATTAATTGAGGGAGAGAATGAAACGGAGAATCACACTCAGGGGCAAAAGCTAATGGCGGAGTAGTTTTTTTTTTCGGTCATGCTTCACCTATTTGTTATTGTCACTTTACCAGCTATACTCTCTCTTTCTATTTTTTCCCCATCTATCTATCTTTCTCTCGATGTGTGGGAAAACTATAAAACAAGACTTGCAGTTTGTTATCGATAACATGGCTGGGAATGTTGGCCAGAAGTGCGATCTCTAAGAGATGGAGGGGAAACCATCTTGTATGCGAACTTGATTTAGTTTTTGATATATATTTATATTGGATTTATATAGGAAAATATATTAGTTAGTTCTTTTGAAGTGTGACAATTTGAAAACTTTCCTTTTGGTTATTTTTTGTAATATTTTTAATACATTTTACCTTACTTAAAGAATCGTTATACTTAAAAAACCCCGATTAACATATAGAACTTGGCTTAGTCTTGATATTTTCTCATTTACATAGAAAAGTATATTTCAATACTGCAAAATTGAGGTTTTTTAAAATATGTTTATCTAAAAACTTACCATATTGAAATTTTTGATATATTTGTAGTATCTTTTACCTCATCTTAAGAATAGTTATACCCAAAATACCTCTCATATATTTGTTGTTACCGATTGTCATTGATCTTGAGTGATTCCCCGTGTGTAATTAAATTGTTCTTGAATTCAATAAGCAGGGAACTTTCGTTTATCAATTATTCTTTGTACTTTGCTGATATCAATTTTTGATTCATAAACTTTTCTCTGTTTCATATACTTTTTGCTGTATATATATTCCTTCTCAGGGGTTTGTCGCTTTTGATGGCTGCTGGCTGAAACATTATGATATCATCGATATCTTTTGACCCCCTTCTCTCTCTCTCTATCTAAAGAGATTTATGTATGTTGTTATTTCTTTCGTTTGGCTCTTGGCTTGGCTTGCAATTGCCTACATTTGTTATAATTAAAATGGAACGCCCAAAAAACTTGAAGAATTAAAAATACGCAACGCGGACGGAGCAGATATTTGTGTATTCCAATTGGGTAAATATATACATATATGCGGATATATACCTATCAGTTTGTGCGTGTGCGTGTGCTTATGTATATTGATATCATCGTGGTCTGTATCTTTTTTGGAAGCTTTACCATGTGGATTTTCAAATCACATTTTGTAGTCTTTTTTTCATCTCTTAAACAGCTGGCGATTGCGTCATTTTCTCTCTTTCTCATCTCCTCTTCGTTACTTTTGTCGCTCTTTGTGCGATTTTTAATCCAATTTTGTTGGCCACGAAGAAATCCTTTCATGATGTCATTTTTGATGTTGCATGTCCCGTAGGCCGAAATCCTTTTTTTTCGTTTTGCCGGCAAGCCAAAAAAAGAGAAAAAATCAATAGTAAGGCCAGGAAATATTCCGTTTTTTTGTTGTTATTATTTTTCTGCTCCACAAACAAACAAAACACACGCAGAAGAAAAAAAAATAAAATAAAACAACCAAAAACAAGGCCTGCTGATGTCATCATTCATTGCCTCCAATTTGGCTCATTCGTTCCTTCATTCGTTCTCTCTTATCCACAATATTCACATTCTCCACGCCACTCCACTTCCTTCGTTTCGTTTTGATAGTTCCGAAATTTGACTATTTATTTATTTATTTATTATTTAATTAATTTAAGCCAGAGCAACTATACCCTATGAAAATGTTGGTATTAAGGCGTCACATGTTTATAAATCCAAAATTATTGGAATACGTAGGCCAGGAAGTCTAGGTTTCCCCCCATTGCAACCAAATATTTTATTTTTAGCACCATGCGGAATAGTCAAACCGCAAAATATTTAATGTTTTGATAAAGTTAATTCCCAAATGAATTATTATTTGCCAAAACCCCAAAGGAATAAAACCGATAAAACAAATTACTTAATTAAATGCTTCAAATTTCTTAGAAAAACCTATCATTTATTGTACAATATTATTTCCAAAGGAAACTAAAAAGAAAACTTAAAAATTTATGACTAGATCGATTCGTCTGTTGATGCTAATCTTGAATCTATGAATTTCTATCTATTATAGGTTTAAAAGCCACACCTTCACTGTGTGACAAGCTTCAGATCAAAACTTTAAGCAAATTTAACTTTAAATGTGACAAATAAATATATACTTTAAATGTATATATATTATTATATATATTTTAATTTATTTAAAAAATTATTTAAGTCTTCCAAGAACTTCCTTTATTAAGTCAACAAACTTCCTTTTAACCTTTTTTTTCTTGTTGTAGCATCTCTCCATAACTGCCACAATGTGTGCCTTATACAGTGCCGGCAAAAAGTGTATGCTAAGGGTTAAGGGGGGAGGCTTTGTTGTGGGTTAAGGGGACTCGATGCCGGTTCGCGGTTTTAGCGGTTGCCGCGCTTAGATGTTTTGTTGTTTTTCTTATATTTATCTTTTTTTGCTGAGTTGCCGGAAACTGAAAGAAAAATACTGAACCTAATTTAAATTTTATTAAAAATAAATAAATAAATAAATAAATTTATTTTATTTTAAATTTGGCTAACAAAGTTCTTGTTGAATATTTGTCAAGTTCATGAACTAATCAAATTAGGTTTTAAAGTTTAATATACATAAAAAAACAACATAATTCTTGTAGTAAATCTAGCAAAATCTTAAAGTAAAATATAAATAACAAATTTAAATAATGTTATTTGCTAAAATCAATTTAATATCAAACTTTTTCTATTCAAAACGATGCGTAAAATCGCCATAAAAATACCTAGCGATAATAATTAAGTAATTTTAGGGCTATAATTGTTTAACTTTATAGTTTGCAAGTTTGTTGTATATTCTTAGGATTTTATTAATTGTTAAGCACCTTTTTGCTCTGTGTATTTGTTAGTTTCGCTTGTTTTATCATCCGTTTTGCGGCGAGGCTCCTAGGTGCGAGTACCGTTGAGTGCATTGCACTTTTAAGTGTTTTCGGGTTGGGAAATCGAGGGGGGAGGGGGGGAGAAAAATAGGAAAAACCGGCGGGGGTTAGACGCCAGAGAAAACCCCATGTGGCACAGTTGCCAACAGACAAAAAACAAAAAAAAAAAGATATATAGAAATAAAGAAAAAGCTGACTGGAGGCACAGACACAGGAGTGGCGACCGACTGCAATTTGCATTCCTCCCTCTATATTTGAGTTCTTCTGCAGCTCTAAACTTCTTTTTCCATTTTCCGTTTTCCCTGCCCAATGGGGCTACTTGGGCACTCTTGTCATTTGGGTTAAATGTGTGCGAAAGCAAAACCAAAACTAAAAACATAAACTTAAAAACTTCAAGCCACCGAAGTACGCAATACCCTTGACTCACATAACTTACTGAAGTATGGTATTAAATTCAATAGTAAAATAGTAATAGTAAATAGTAAATATAATAAGAAATATATATGGATCATTGATCATTTCTTAGAATAAAATTTATTTAAAATTATTCAATCCTATTTTTTCCTCTGTGTGTCAATCAATGACTGCTAAAAACACAAAGAGAGCATAAAAATAAATAACATAAAAAGTGTGCAATATTTATTTTTACTTAATTCTGTTTATGCAAAGTTCTCTCGAAACCGAAACCGATCGAATTTCATATAACGATCCTTTATCGGTATTTATTTATTTTATTTTCAAACTCACAAATTTAATTGTTTCTCCGATAAACAAATAACTAAATAGAGCTTTGTCGGAACCCAAAGCTTTTGCCAGAGGCAACCCAACAGATGGACGGGTGACTCAAAACCAATGCGAGCTTATATCTTGATTCTCCATGAGGTTTTTTGTCAGGTATATGAGGGCATTATGGGGGACACACCCAGCGAGAAAATCAACTCAGTGACTGTGTAGCCCGAAGACTCTCTTCAGGTCTCTCTTCTTATTTATTCTTGAAATTTTTTTTTGTTGGTGAGAATATTTGTTGAACAATTGTTATATGTCTGCAAGTTATTTAATTTAAAAATTCTGGCCTAGGGTGTGTCTACAAGTTTTCTTTGGCTTTCTACTTATTTATTACTTTATTTATTTAAACTCATGTTTCTACTGATTTTCTTTAGCTTTCCACTCGGGGTTAGAATTTTATAATATTTGTAATATTTATTTATTTTCCTTTCTTTTATATAAATATATTTTATATACTTCATTTCAAGCTGTCTATGTTTTTTGCTAAAGTTAAAACTTGGTTTTCATTTGTTTCACTGCTGTTTATTGTTCACTGTTCAACCTTGGGGGAATTGTAAAGACACCCATTAGGTTGATGAATATTTCTGCTGGAGCTTCATCCTGTTAAAAAAAGAAACATAGTTTTTTTTTTCCATAACCCACTAACTAGCTAAAACTTCCGTTTAGTGCGTTAGTTAGTTGGTTTTGCTTTAAATGTGGTAATATTACGAGGAGGTTGGTCGTCTGTCTGTTGGCTAGCTGAGCTCCCGTTTCATAAATTGCATTATGTTGCCGGTGAATGGTGTGGAGTTGGAGTTGCCACCGCCAGAGGAGCATTGAACTTCTCTCGTCTGTGGTCCGGAAACCTGACAGCAACTCCCAGTGGAAAACTCGGCAATTTTTCCCCTCCAACTAACTTGATGGTTAAAAGTTTTGCGCCTGCCTGCCCGGCTCCATTTCCTTTGAGTCTTTCCTCCCCACCACCATTGAGTGGGGAAAATTTGTTTGATTGATTGATTGTGGCAAAGTTTATATATGTATTTTCAGTGGGTTAAAAGTTGTCCTTTATTTGGAAAATTTTGAATTTTAAAGTAAGTAAGGCAGGCAAATTTAGAGCTGTCTTTATATTAGCTAAATAATTTAAAATAATCCTTTATGAAATATAATTTGTTAAGCAACATTTTATAAATATATTTTTATGATAAATTAAATTCAAGATACCAAATTTTTCATGCAATTTTGTAAGGATATAATTTTGAAATGTGTCTAAAGACTTAAAATAAAATCAACACTTTTCTAAATTACCAAGAATTAACTTCTGAAATTTCAAAGTAATGTTTATGAATATTTTAAATATATTCATTCAGTATTTTAAGGACTTGCAACAGAGGTTTGTCCCTTCCAATTGATTCATATTTAAGCCCCGACATTTGGTCGGTCGTTAGTCACTCGTTCGCTAAATCCATTTCCCAGGCTGACCACACACACTCTAAGGATAAAAACAAATAGCAGCGAAATAATAAAAGAAAGAAAAGGAATTCATTTCATTCGCATCGATTGGGGTGGATTTTTTTTCTTTCGGATCACATCGGGGGGTGTTTGCAACACTGTAGATACTTTTGGCATTGGTGTTTGGTCGCGTGTCAAATAACTGTGCTTGCAGCTGTTTTTCCATGGAGGGGTGAAAAACTGGATACGCACACACACACATATATTTGGGGTATATATAGGGATCCTTTTGCCGGATTTTCCTGTTTTGGCCCAGCTACCTAAACCCAAACGTCAATTTTGCACTTATTTACTTTGCTGGACTCCCGAGGAACTTCCGCTTTTAATTGCCCAACGAGAGTCAACAGTTTCGAATTGAATGAAAATGCTGCTGGTAGCAATATATTCCCAGCAATTTACAAAATTTATTGGCATTTAATGCGCTTGCATGAGGGCGAGGAAAGTAGTTTGGGAAAGCAGCCAGGAAAGTGCGATAAAAAAGCGAGACTTTTCCGAACTGAAGGAAAATTAGTCACCACAAGCAAAGTTTAATTAATCAAATTATATGCGGGAGGCGGGGAGGGTAAAAAGACCAAGGCACATTGTATGTGCTTATTAATTTGCTCTGATTAAAGGCCCCGCAATGACCCCGCAAGAGTCATTCAATCGCTCACTTACTCACTTCTTTTTTTTTTTTGGTTTTGAAATGGAAGGGAAAGCGGGAAAGTGGGAAATGGAAAATGGGAAGTGCAAAGACAAGAGGAAGAGCTTTCTAAGCCGCCTAATGAATCAGCAGCAGGCAACAGGAAAATGACTAAGCTCCAGGCGGCACACACACATCTATATGTGTATGTAGTCAGGGTTCTAGGACTGCAATGCAGTGAAAATCAAAGGGCCAAGGACAAGGATAATCAAACTAAAACAAAAATGAGGCAAAACAGCAAACAGACAGGAAAAACTTCAAGTGGAAAATGTGCAAACTAACCTTAAGGTTAAAGTAAGCTAGCGAGTCAACCAGATGTTTAAGGATATTTCCCTGATCTTGCCCATTTTACGGTTATCAAAAAAGGACCATGCTATGCTGCATTATCCTTAGAGCCGCCATATGTTGTGGCCCGCCTGTATGCATTTCCATCCCTTGACTTAAATTAATTAATTAGCATAAATTATCAATTAAAATGCGCTCAGTCAGCGATTCAACGATAGGGGAAGTGTATATATGTATATAGTTTTGGGTTCGGTTTGGCAGGATCGTTGCAACCACCGATATACCCCATAGAATTCATTCGGTGGTGTCAGCTGGCACCTAAAATATCTGCCTTTCCATCCCCCGATGCACTTTGGTGCCATTAATCAACTTCCTGGCTCGAACCCCCAGGAACCAACTCGTGCCGGACTCGATCTCCCCCAGACGGCATTTTTTAACCATCAAAAAATTTAGTTTTTACTAATTAAAGGGCAGCTAAAGTCTTTCTTTTCATACACACGATAATTATATCGCTATTTTATATAGTTGTACTTTATTTGTTAAATAACAGCTTAGGCTAGCAACAAAAAAAAAAGAAAATGTGTTTGCTATATTGCATTAATTATAGGTATTTTTTGTTACAACATCGATTGTTCTTTAACAATATTAATATTTATTAATTTTGAAATTGCAATCATCGTAAACAAATCTCGATTCTTGAAGCGTCTTTATAATGTTTCTTATATTGCTATTTTTGGTTTTGTAACAATTTGAATGTGTTTCTAAATGATTTATTAATAATTTTGTTCAATTACTGAAATTTCTAAATTATTTATATATTAATAATATTTTTGTTTTTCAATTATTATTAATACCGTTCAATTACACAAACCTGCAGGGTTTTGTTTTTCTTGTTGATGTTAATAAGATACGATCTTCTTTTAACAAATTGCATTTTTCATTCATTTTTTGTGGCATTTCAAATGAAAATCTGAAGATTTTTGAGCCAAAATATCGTTTTTAACTAGAAATATTATTTGAATATAAAAAGATCGCATCTTGCAGGCCAGTGTTGCCTTTGTGTTAAAAGTACACTAGTTTTGACTTATTCCTAGTTTTTCGATCATATCTCCACCACATAGCGACTGCTTCCCGAGGGACTTATAGAGTAGTAGCTGTTCTCTGTGGAAATATAGAAAATTAGAAATTTAACTTTAAAATTATAAATATAATTACTCAAATACAGTTGACAAATATCAATATTTAGATCAGGATTATCGATAAATATCATTGTTGATATGGAAAGTGTCGATAACGAATTACTAATAGATCAATTACGTTATTTCGATATTACAATGCTCGATAAATATCGATAGAAACTTGTTAAATGTCCAATTAACTCACCTTCGTCACTATCGAAGCTATAGAAGTTGTCATCATCGCGGGTCATCGATCTGCGGCTGCGTCGCTGCTGCTGTTGCAGGATCTGGACAGGATTTTGAATTGGATTAGCATTGGGATTCAGTATGGGATTGGGATTGGTAGTGGGATTGGAACTCAGATTCGTGGGCGTAGAACTTCGCCGGCTGCTTGGAAAGGATAATGGCGATCCGTATTCCGATCGGCTGCAATTCGAGTTCTGCCGGTCCAATGTTAGCTCCATGGATTCCCTTTTCTTTTTCCGGCTCTTGGCGATCTCATCCTCCTCCGCCGGTCCACCTCCTTCTTGGAGGCTTGGCTTCTCGTTGTTGTTATTGTTGTTATTGTTGACTGTGATTTGTGGTATGATCACACCTCGATTTGTGGGTGTCACCGAGTCGACAGCTCTCTTCTGAAAGTGCTTCAGCTCCAGCAGTGGCTCTGCATCCTCCTCCACGGCTTCATCCTCCTCCCGGCCCCGTTCGTACTCCTCGCTGTGCATCCTCCGGGGGCAGAGGCGTGGCCGGCCGCCCTCGAAGCGTGAGATCAGCTTGTTGACCTTGCCAACGTCACCGGGTCGCACCTGTTCGTTGTAGGTGAGTCGCAGGGAACTGGTTTTGACCAGAGGCTTGGCGGGTCGTGACATTGAGGCGCTCCTCTGTGGGATGCCCCGGCCAAGGGGGGGATTTTCTGTGGTAACCGGGGGATTTTCCTTTGTAACCGTCGGGGGAGGACTCTTAACACAAGCCGTGGTAGTTGGAGCCTTGTCCGGAATAGGAGGCTTGCTCACGGGCAATGGTGGCGGCACTGCATCGTAAATTGGCGGCGTGGCTGGAATCTTGGGAGGCGGGGGACGGCGTTGTGGCAAGGGCGGTGGTGGCGGCGATGCCGAAGGCGGTCGCTCCGAGGAGTCTCGGTCCAGATCTAGATCTAGGTCTAGAATGCCCTCCATTTCCAATTCCATGTCGACATCGGCATCTGCCTCTGCATCCTCGTCCTCCTCCTCCTGGGCCATAAGGCTCTCCCTGCTGTTCCCAATCTGAGGACTCTGAACGCGTATCCTTGTCACACGGGAACTGCTGTCGTCGGCCTCCTCGCCACTGGTATCGCAGCTGCTGCCGGCACTAATCCTTAGAACAGGAGCATTTCGCAGGGCCTCATCGAAGTCAGCGAAGGCCGAAGAGCCTCCACTCGCAGCCTCGAATATATCAATGGACTTGGGCTTGTACAGGGCCGGAGCTGGCCAGGACGCGTTGGCTTGGTCCTTAAAACCAGCAATGATCTGTTCGTTGGGCAACCAGGCGCTAGCTTCGGGAGTCTTGGCTGCAGGAGTCTTGAACTCGGGCGATGGCGAACCCTTGACTCTCACTTCGGGTGATCTACTCGGAGCCGGATGGGTTTCGGGTTCAGAAGCAGGAGTACTGTACTTGACGATTGGATAGGTTTGGGAACCCAAACTTCTGACACTCGGCGTTACGGAAACGGAACTCTTGGAGGCCACCGCTATGATCAGCGTGGACTCAAAGGCATCGGAGTGCTCCTGGTGGATGAGTACGCGCGGATAGTCCTCGTCGGCGATCTCCTCCAGGGATTCACTGCTCCAGGCAGCCGCTCCGCTCTTCGACGCCGCCTGAATCTCAGCCAGCTTTGCCATCTGGCGAGCAGCGTGGGCGGGCGCAGCTCCTGATAGGGATGACGAGCCCCTCCTCGAATTATCCTGCGAATCCCGATAGCGATCCTCCTCTTGTTGGATCTTGCCAAAGGCCTCCTCAGCGGATATATCCTCGCCGCTGTCCCCGTCCGCCTCCCCATCCTCGTCTTCATCGCTATCGCTGTGATGGTAGGTGGCCGCCAGTTCCTCGTCGTCATCGATCTCCACGGGCTCGTGGCCCACCGTATTGGGTTTGGGTTGCGCTGGCTCTTGGCTTCGATTGGAGTGGCGCTGAAAAAACTTCAGTTGATGCATCTTCTCGTTGAGCTTGGCCAGGGTTTTCTCTAGCTGAGAGCCCAAGAGCAGGCCACCCAAAACGCCAGTTGCGGCCGCCGCTCCTGGAGCAGAGTCGGCATTATCCGGGTTTTCAGCTGCCTCTCCTCGGTTCACCTTGGAGCCGCCGCCCTTGAAGCTCTTCCTCCAGCGTTGCTGAAGTTGCTCCGTGGAGGCAAACCGACTGATACGGGCTCTCAGATTTGTGGATGAGCTTTTGGCAGGCGGATCACTGCCCTTGTCCTTGTCCTTGTCCCTGTCTGTGTCCGCCTCCTCGTCTTCATCCGAATCGGCTTTGGCCTTGGGCTTAATCTTGGCCGGACGCTTGATGGACTTTCTGAGTCTCTTGATGTTTTGCCGCAGGCCACTCTTGGAAGCTGAAGTATTCTCCTGGCTGTTGGTTCGCTCCTCCTTGGCCTTTGATAGCTGTGAGAGATTGGGCAGACTCGGCAGATTGGGCAGCTTGTTGAGCAGTTGTTGTTTGTAGCTGCTGGGACGAGGCGGCGGCGGCGGTGGTGGCGGAGTCTCCTGCTGGGCCTCATCCTCCTGCTCCCTGGCCACCTGCTGCTCTTCCATTTCCAAGGGAGGCTTGCGCACCTTGGCGAATCTGGTGGCAGCTATGCCTGGTTTTCTGCGCGTCGGCAGAGGCGGTGTGGCCTCCATGCCACTCTCATCGGTCTCATGGCTGATCTTGCTCTTTTCAAACTGTTCGCGCTCCACCTCGTCGTCCTCGAAGGTGTTCTGCCTGGTGGCCACCAACGTCTGCACCTTGATGTCATAGTTCTCGGCTATTTCCCGGTCCCGGCGTGCCTGGGCCCGCTTCTCCGACTTGAGTTCCCGCTCGTATTGCTCCACATAGCGATCCACCTCGATGTTGTCCCTGCGCACTGTGGTCTGCTTGGCGAAGATGTGCTTCAGCCGGAGCTCACTGAGACTCTTGTAGCCCCGCTGCAGTCGCTGGGTCAGCGTGGCATGGCCCGCACCCGATGGAGAAGCCTCCGCTCCTCCCCCGGCCGTTGGTATCTTAATGGGACTAATGGGTCGCGAAGCCCTGTCCCCGGTGCTGGGGGCATAGTAGTCATCGTCCAGGCTGCCAGCACTGCGATAGGTTCCTCCTGGCTGCTGGGAATGCCTCACCTCGTCGGGATCGCCCTCGTACATTAGCGAACTGATGGTGGATATCCTTTGCGGTGTCCTGTTGATGAACTGCTGCGACTGTGCTGCCACCTGCAGCAACTGCTGCGGCTGTCCACCATCCTTGCTAGCTCCTCCTCCGGCAGCTGCTGCTCCTGGTCCACCTTCCCCCGAGGCAACTCCACTTTTTGAGCTGCGGAAAATCTTGCGACCCCGCAACTTGGGCAGGGATTTGGGCAACTTCAATTGGGGCAAGGAGGGTAGCTTGGCTAAGGGTGAAAAACAATTAACAAGGGAAAGAAGTGTAATGTAATTACAGGAGTTTTGTGTGACGTTAAGTCCAGGGCCCAGACTCACCTCTTAAGCTATCCACATCGATGCGCTGGCACAGATTCCTCAAGTCCATGGAGACACCGCCACCAGGACGATCTGCATTCCTATTGCGATTCTGGTGATCCCTCTCCCCGCGATTTCTTTCCAAATCCAAATCGGAACTCCGACGATCCATTTGCACTTGCTGATGGACTTGCTGATGGACTTGCTGATGATAGTGTAGAAACTGCTGCTGCTGTTGGCTCATTGCATTCCCAACGATATTATCCCGGGAATACAGATCAAGCTGGAAAATGAAGGCAAATCCGTAACCGTAACCGTAAACGTAAACGTAACCGTTGGATGCAATTCGGGGGAACGTCCGTTGCAGTTCAGCATTTTAGCCAATTTGAAAGGTGCTCCCACGGAGAATAGAGCTGAAAAACATGGACTATGCCAGCGGCACTGGCACCTGTCAATGGAAAAACGCTAATTCAATTAGCACACGGAGGGGGCTTTTCCAACCCTTTTTCATTGTTTTGGTTCGAAATTCGCATTTAAAGGGTATTTCATGGGTATTTCATTTGAAATTTAAGATAAATAACTATTAAATTAAACCAAATATATAAGATTTTATTACAAAGAAAGATTATATATTGTTTGTATATATGAAATCATTTTCATCACAGTATAATAAGAAATACTTGAAATATATAACCACCTCTTGTTTTTCATTCATAAAAACATAATAAAAATTGTTTAGCAATAATTTAAATAATTAAATTAAATAGTTATAAAGGGTATTTCATAAATAGAACCCAAAACTTCTTCAGCAAATGGATTTCCCTTTGTTTTTCCATCACAAAGCTTCCTCTTCCAACCGCTAACTGCCCTGGCACATTTTCTAACCAGGTCTATGACGTTACGGCCATTCTATATATGGTTGTACACATATATAATATATAGATATATATGCAATTGATTCATTGACGCTTTCTGTGTTTTGTCTTTTCTATGCTTCTTTTTTTTACACTGTCCCAAGGCGAAATAGTAATAAATTTACAATAATCGATTCTCTCGGTTTGTCCGTGTTTGCTCGTCTTTTTTTGTAGTGTTTTTTTTCTGTATATTCTTGCTTTTGTGTGTGGTTTCCGATTCGAAATGAAGAGACAAAACATTCGATATCGAATTCGTGAGGGTCTTTGGTCAAGGCAAACAAAAGGTGGGTTTTTTGTGTGGAAAATTGCCTAAGCAGGTGGAAAATGGTGCATGTCTGTGGTCTTATCTTGGCTTAAAAAGGGGTGCCTAATATGTGGTTTTTGCATTTAGATCACAGAGTTATGGACTTCTTAGGTTAAGCAAAGTTTTAAATATTAGTTGAATGATTTAATTTATAGATGTTTTCTTCTTTTGTAAAGATATATTGTTTAGCCAACTTGAGGTAAATGAGTGGGAGTGTTAAATCTTTAATAAAAATCATATAATAATATATATCTATATTTTTAGAATTTAAACTTGGGAATTTTTAGGGTACTCGCAGAATTTTGAGTTGAGAATTTGTAGTGAACTCTTCATAACAAGTTTGTCTACGATTTTTGGTCTAGCATTGATCTTTAACTACCTTAATACTACTATAATTAATTGTAAATCATAAATTATAAAATAATAATTAATCGGCACTAGATAGATACAGATTATATAGTATATATTCTATTTAACCGATAATAAACCATGTAACCTACTTTTGTCCTGTGTTAAACTTTAAAATACCCTTTAAAATCAGTACAAAAGTATTCTCAACATTCCGTTTATTTCAAACACATTTCGTGAGATTTAAATAAATAATAAAAATTAGCACACTACCTTAATTTTAATGTGCTGCAGCTGCTGCTACTATAATAAAATTAGTATAAAGAAGCATTTCTGTTGCTTCTCTCGTAGACAAAGAATCGCATTTGATGAGACATCTGGTAGTCATTAAGGGAACACTTTTCTCTCTCTCGTTGGAAATCATGTTAAATAATCGCATTACTCACCAGCCCGTTTTCCCTCCCATTTTCTTTGCAGACAAGAGACGTGCTAAACTTTTACTGTCGTCGTCATCGCAATTGAAAAGTGTAAACTTCCAGACGCCATTATCATCGTTGTAATAATCTTATTTGCAGTGCAACGGCGGAAAGTAATAAAAGCTCGGCTCGCATGCAATTTTCATTAGTGGGAAAATTGTTCGATATTTAAGAGTCACCAGCCGAGGAACGGTAGACGGACAGACAGACGACACACATTCCACATTCCTAATAATATAAATATATACACATATATATATTATATATAAAAGTCAAATCGAATCAAGGAGCAACAACGACCAAAATGTGGCGGCAGTCAACGATGCTGGCCGCGTTACTAGTGGCTGCCATTTTGGGCAGTGCATGTGCAACGGCAAGACGTGAGTGTATTTTGATTTTATAATATATATTAAAATTTTTTAAAATTAAAACAAGATTTAAACTTGACAAAATGTTGACAAATTCAATGGCAAAACAAGTTTAAAGTTAAACTTGGCAAAAAGGAAGCAGAAATAGAATTTATATTAAATCAAATATATTAGGAAAAATATTTAATAACAGAAATATCAACAACAATTTGTGTTTATAATTATTTACTATAAATAATGAAGACTTAATATGAAACTTAATTAATTCAATTAAATAAAAGACCTCTATAAATATGGCCTTTAATACAATTTCTTGATAAGCTCTGAAAATATCTATATAAAAATATTTAAATAAAAATATTCATTGACAGAAAATTAAGCCAGAAGTTTACTATAATTAATGATGGCTTAGATTGAACCTTATTCAATTAACTTTAAATAAACCCCTATAAATATAGCTTTTAGTAACAAATTCCTTGACAAGCTCCAAGCCAATAAATACAAGAAGAGACTGCATTTCCATAACTCACTTGGGATTACTTTATGGCCAGCTCTTCCTCAGGTGCACATTTGCCTCAAATAGAATTGATGGAAACTCATTTAAATTGATCGAAGATCACTTGAGATTTTTCCGAAAAGGAAAATCCCATTGAGTATATAAATTCGGGAGAACACTTTTCCACATTTCCACTTTTTTGCTTCTGCCTTGAAATTAGTCAACAATATTTGGTAAAAATCTAAAAATAATCAAAACCTAATTTATGCTATCAATTAGTGTGTGGTGCAAGGGACCCAGTGCTCATCGATCTCTACTATATATCTCCCCTGTATCTGTATCTGTATCTTTAGCCAACTCCCCACCAAGAATCACCAAGCAACCGGCACCCGGGGAACTGCTCTTCAAGGTGGCACAACAAAGTAAGGAGAGTGACAATCCATTCATTATTGAATGTGAAGCCGATGGACAACCGGAGCCAGAGTAAGTTCAAGATCTAAAGAATATATATTTTGTATATAGAATGAAAAAGAAATCTGAAGAAATCTGAAGAGATTGTAGCTACTAGATCTCTTTGATGGTTTCTATATAGTACGTTTATGTGCGCCCTCTCTTTTAATTCCTATAAATCAAATTTAAGCAGTCTCTGAAACAAAAAATTCCCCTTACCAAAACACACTTTTTTGTTTATTTCCTCTGGCCTTGTTGACTTGGTCTAGTTGTTTTTTCATTTTTTTTTTTTTACGAAATATTTTGGGTGATTACAAGTATTTTTAATTTATTAGCAAACAGCAGGCAGTCCATTTAAAGGGAATTTGATATAGTCTTACTTATAGTACGACCTTTTCAAATGGATTTTCGTTTTGGTGTTTTTTTAAAAGCATAACTAATTGGTTAATTATTTGGTTCAACATAAAGTCTTACCTGGTTTAGCATTTAATTTATGCTTTAATATAAAAAAGTACTTAATCATTTCAACCATAAAGCTCTAAAAACCACATAATCACCTTCATAATAACACTTTTTATTAGGCCAGTTTTTAGCTTAAAGTGTATTTAGTTTTCGGTCTATGTTTTTCCTGTTTTCCCCTTTTTTTGTTGAGCTATTTTTGTCGCCGAATTTCCCAAAAATATATTTCGAAATTTATTTTGAAATATGATTTGTCTGTCGCTCCTCCTCCCTTCCCTTGAATTTATTGTGTATTTATGATTTTATTTTTGTGCTGATGCAGAACTCGTTGAGGAAGTCATGTCATCGTCTTCTTGTGAGTAATACACAGACCTTGTTTTCCGCTCTGTTCTTTTATGTTTCAAGACCCATTTGAACCTGTTTCCTAAACACGAATGAAACACGTCTCGTTTCGTTTGTTTTATGCACAATTTGATTACCTTTTTAGTAGAGCGTGTACTTGGGTCCATTGCATTCGGCCTGAGTCATAATTCTGATTCAGTCCGAAAATGCGGAATTTAAAATTGGAAAAATAATACAAGTTATGGACTTAGTGAGGGCTGTCTGTCTGTCTGTCTGTCTGGTTGGTGGTACTGATGACCTCATTGGTGAGGAATCGGAGATGGGGCGGGCCAAGAGAGCAAAAAAGCGTGACGACGTGCCGTCAGCAAAAAAACATAAAACATTTCTAAATTCCTAAGCGTTTGTAAAATATTGTTGTACTGAAAATAACAAAAATTATGTTCTTTTATATATAAAGCAGAAATTTCTTCTGGATTTTTAGTCCAACAAATGTTTCTAAATAGTAAACATAATATACAAGTTTATAAAATATGTGTATTTTCCAAATACTATTTTATTTTTTATTTCAACAAACCTAATCGAATAGTTTAGTAAATTTCTTTGGAATAAATACATATTATTAAAGTATAGGAAATATGTGTATTTTTATAATATTTAATTTGATTTTTTTGTAGTATATCTTATTAGGAATTATAAAAATGCTTAGGCATGCTTAGGGAATATAAAATAAATTTAATAAAATATTTAGGCATCAAATAAATGTTCTAAAATATTTTATCAATAATTTATTCCCTAAATTATATATATTTTTAAGCATTTAGAAACCCGCAAACAAATTTAAGCAAGACCTTAAATTTTATATTTGAGGATTACCTTATTAAAGTACTTAAGAATTTGATTTGAAAGATATTTTGAAAAGAGAAATAAGAAACTTTGAACTTTGAACCACAAATATAAAGATTTTTTTAATATTTATTATATCAATTTGAGTAATAATTAAAGAAATAATTAATTAATTAAAATATTATATGTGAAGATGAGATATCATTAAAATGCTTTCAAAATACCTTTTAACGAGATTTTTAAAATAGAAATCAGAAAATCAATAGAAATAAAAAAAAAACATATTAACTTGTCTTCTAGTCAAAATAATGTATAATAAATTATGAATTTTATAAATACATTAATAATTAATATTCCACCTAAAATCCCCCCTACTGCATTTACAGTAAAATTTACTATGCAATAACAAATTGGCAACAACAACAACATTAAGAACATGTGCAGGCAGCAGCGCTGCCGACAGAATAGCAACAGATGGCCAAATGCCAGACAATAAAAAAAAAATAGTAAAAAATATAAAGAAATAGAAAATACCCACACACACACACACACACATCGGAATGAGAAAATTGTGTGTTGTTTATTTTTACACGTACCAAAACTAAAATGGGTTAATAGTGGGAAATGTGTGCGCTTTTCTTTCGGCCCGCTCTCCCTATCTCTCTCTATCGCTCTCTTCCTGTCCCAGTCACTTGCCATAGCCCTCTCTTTCGCTCTCCCAGAGAAGTGGCTTCATTTGTACGAACAGGTACAGTGTTAGAAAAATAAAGAGGTAATATCTAAAAACCAGTTTGACCGGATGGTCAAGCACGTTGAGAATATTTAAAAAAAATATATAGAAGAGAAAAATTGTTTGAGGGGGGGAAAAAAAGAACAGAAGAACTGTTTGCCAGCTAAATGTGCATTACGTAATATTACGGAACAGTTTTATGTTCCCAAACATCCATCAAGTTTTAAGTCTCTCTCTCTCCCTGGACTGGGCTTGATGCCATCTGGCAAGCAGATATAACAAAAAGTTGGTGATATAAAAAACATATGATATTTAACAGGCATAAAGAAAATGAGTTTCCATTAAATATGAAGAAAATTTCTTAGTTTGAGTATGCAAATAAATCATAGATTACAAGCTATGACAGGTAATAGTTGTTACTGAAAAGTTTGCTCTTTAATCATAATACAAAGTCTAGTCATTCGAAAGTCTATGTAGATTTTGCATTGCAAAACCAATTTAATGGTAAATAATTGCACCTATTTTTTATATACAGAGAAATATGTCAAAACTAATGGAAATTGCTATGCCATTTTCATATTTTATCATAGTCAGTTAATAAGCTAAATTACTGACATTTCTTTCTATATATAATTGTGTATTCATAACCATTTGATTATTATGCTCACCGTTGGATTGGGTGGGTTTCAATTACACTGTTACAAAAAGAAAGTATAATAAAGTATAATGTATATTCATATATTTTTTATAATTTCTAATTAAAACTGTCAAAGAAGTTCAAGTTGAATATTCAAGTGTTTGGCTTGTAATTTAGGTCATTGCCTAAATTTAAATCATATTTTGCATTACATGAGTCTTCTATTTATATTTACTTCTTGTTCCATTTCTGTGTGACGTGTTCTCTGTGTGCATTCTATCTATATCCATCTATACGGCTCTGTGATTCAGAGTGACATACTTTTATTGTTGTCATTGGCTGACGTCGCTGCTCTTTTTCTGTCTCTGCTGATACTTTAATGCTAGTGCACTGCGATAAAATGCCTCTATTGAATATGATTTAAATATTTCATTTATAACCAGAAAATGTCAATTTGGTGCATTAATTTAGCTGTTTTGTATAAAAACTTTAATCTAACATGATAAAATGCACGCGAAAATGTTGCTATGTAAATGTTGTTTGCAAATGTTGCTAGCAAAAGTTGTTAGGCGAATGTTGGTTGGCAAATGTTGCTTTGAATTTCAATGGGCTTGCAGTTCCCGTTCAGTTAAATTATTTAATACCTTTAAGTAAACTCATCCTCTGAGTTCTGACTAAATCTCTTCGCCTGTTGATACTGATCAAGAATATAAGTACATATTTGAGGGGCCTTCTTCTGTCTGTTAAATACATTTTCATTTGACTATAATTTATAATGCGCTTGTTGCCTCTGGCAGACAGATTGATAGCTGCGACTAATTTGTTTTCAGTGTTCCTAATTTTCATTTTTTTTTTTTTTACTGTGTTGCGTTGGTGTAGCCGTTTTTGTTGTTGTTGCAAATGCATAACGCAATGCGTTCGCTGTTATTTTTAGATCCAATGATTATGATGATTATACTAATAATGAAGATGCTGCTGATATTTGTGCTGTTGGGCTTTATTTTCCTGCCTATTTTTTCTTTCATTTTTTTTTTTCTAGCATATTGATGTTAATGACAATCTTTGTCATTGGTTGCTCCAGATTTTATTTTCTTTTTTTTTTTTTTTTTTTTTTTGTGGGTGTGGTTGCAATTTGTCTGTTGCTAGTAATATTCAAAATGTTGAGAAAATGAATGGAAACTTGGAATTTATACCCTTTCAGGGTATTATATTTTAGTCAGAAGCTTGTAATGCTGTGAAGGAGTCATTTCAGATCCTATAAAGCATATATATTCTTAATCAGCATCAACAGCCGAGTCGATCTAGATATCTCTGGAAGAAAAAAAACAATTTACAAATTTTTTTTAAAATTTTATAAGGGGTTACATAGTTAAATTTGTCAAAAATTGATATAAATTTAAATATTTTTAAAATATTAAATTTGATATGCAGATTTTTTAAGCTGATAAAAACTAGCATAGAACAGCTTTCCGATTTAAAATTCATGCCATTTTTTCTTAGTTATGAAAACTCTCTCAGAGTGCGACTAAGAGAAACTCTCTCGTTCCCTACAACGTGCTTTTCTTACTGCTTTGCTTGTACATTGCAAGTAATGCGTAGACGAGGGAGCACGTAAATTAGTCAACACTTCCAAGAACCTGCTCAAGGGCTTGCTGAAATAAAAAGCTTATTTGAATATTGATCTTAAAAGCAGCTGGCTATTGCCAATTAAAAGAAACAACTGACTCAGCCAAACAAAATATGATTAATTCAAAACGGGAATTAATGTGAAAACAAAAGCCAAAATGAAATCAAAAACAAGTCTAGTAATTTATCATTCTCTTCTGTGTTACATATTTTCCCCTGGGGAAATATACGATTATAGCTTAGCATTACTTTCCCTTTTCCCTTTTTTTTCTTTGTCTTCGTTGCTGTCTGTTTTCCTTTCCCAAACGAAACTATTTTCGTATTCTCTTTTCTGTAAATGAAGCACAGTCAGGGGTTAAGTTCAATTGAATTGGGTTAAAGTTCAGCTAAATCAACAGCTATGACCCTCCGCCCCGAGCCGAGTTGGAAATTCCTCAGGCTGCTGCTGCCCTTGAGTTTTACATTTTGGCTGTGGGCTGTAGGCTCTGCTTTCGAAGTGAAAAATTAAAAGCTGAACTCTCTGTCTGTCTGTCTGTCTGAGATTTTGTTGGTATTTTCTGCATTTGATTTCTTTGGGTTTAAAAAAAAAGTTGTTTTCTTGAACTTTGAAGAAAAACTAGTTTGTGTCTAGCTTTTATTTTTTGTGGGCTTGTGTCTGTGTGTGGGAGCCGTGACAATCATAATAGCAACAATAAAAGCATGCCTTTTCTATTTGTTTAAGCCTTTGAAAAATGATACAAACCCCAAGCTAACTTGGAGAGGTCTTTTGGGATATTAAATCTCCATATTTTCTACTTGTTTCTCTCTCTCTTTAATTTAGTTTATATATAAAGTGTTTTTCCTGCCTCCAATTTTGGCAGTGATTTTCCACCTTCGTAACCCAGAATTTTCCTCATACGCAATTTAAATGGAGAGCAAGAGGGGTAGGAGTGAGCAGGAGTGTCGAGTTGAAGGCCCATTGATTTTTCACACCGCATTACCCCAGAGTCCTTCAAACGCGGAAGCTGCGCTAGTTGCTGCTGCCGATGTCCTTGGTTGCTATTTTACTCCGCTCCACATTTATTCCTAGCCTCGTGGCCCCCTCGTCATTAATTTTTGTTATTTTAGCTTCATGTTTCCTTAATTATTACGTCTCGCCAGTTTGACGCCAATTTTGTAGCTCTCAGGCTACTCACCCCCTCCAGAGATTGGGGGGGAAAATGTCCAAGAAAAGAAATACTATAATAAAAAGTGCAACTGAACCGAAGTCCCATTGTTAAGAAGACCGATTAAAATCTGAAATTTTCAACCCCCTCAAATAGATAGAGACGTCATTTTATTGAGCAGAAAACTGGAAGTACAGTAAAGCTTCATCGAATTGATTTGCTTATACTAATTTGGAAGAATTACAAATTAATGAAGCCTTTGTTTTGGAAATAAATTACAAATTATTGGAGGTTTGCTAGCTTAAAATATTTTTCTTAATTGGAAGAGGAGCTGTATAGGAGATATATCTACAAAATACCTGTTAATATTCCCAACCGTGCTGTTATATACAGTATAGAACTGTTATATTCTCTACAGAGCTTTTAAATTATCTTCAGAACTATAATATATATTCTAAAACGCTGATTTGCTTGCTAAAGAGCTGTTATATCTTATACAGATCTGATATTCCACTCTAAATGGCTATAATATTTCCTAAAGATCTATTTTATTTACAACAGCTCTAGTATTTACACTAAAAAGCTGTTGTTTTCCTCTACAGAACTTTTATATTCTCAACAAATCTGTAATATTTCCTATAAAGCTATCATATATTTTTCTACAAAGCCGAACTTAACTTTAATTCCTTTTACAAAGCTATTATGATCTCATTAATACCCTCAAAATTATTTATATTTTAGAATGTCATCAAATTAATTTGGACATGATTTAGCATGTCATCATTAATGCAAGCCAGGTTGGACTGTACTTCCTTTCTGGGACTGTCTCCGCTTTGAGAACATGATTCATGCGAATCAATCAAACTTTTTGGCTACAACGCAGAAAGGGGAGGCCGAGTCATGGGCTTTTTGGGGTGAAAGGTCAGGGGGAGAATCATATGGATGTGGAAGGAGGAGGGAGGTTAACTGTCTCGGTTTGCCATTTCGTCATTTATTCGGCTTCTATGCCCGTCTCGCTTCCGCTTGCATTCCATCTCTTTCCGGCTTATTTTGGCCACTGCGCATATAGTATATGGTATATATAGTATATATATATATCGAAAAACAAGCGACCCGACAAAGGGAAGCGAGGGGTTAACGACGGGAGTATCTTTGGAGTATCTTTTGGCATATTTAATGCAGCCAAATTGAAGAAAATCGATGAACTGCGACAGCAAAAAATAATAATAAAAATAAAGGAAAGGAAAGTGTATGAAGTAATCAGACTAAGGCTTCCCTTTGTCATTTGTATTATTATTTATTTTTTGGCTGAGAGGGGAGCGTATTATGTACTTACCCAACCCAAAAGTGAGTCATTCCAAGGTTTGATTGTCATTTAATAAATAAAGTACTTCAAATGCAATTAGGAGTTAAGGAGTTTGGGAGTTTAGGAGTTTAGGAGTTTAGGAGTTAAGGAGTTTGGGAGTTTAGGAGTTTAATTGAAGCTTAAGCTATAATGCCTTTAAATTGAGAGTGTGAAGTATGTAAAGTGTGACTTGAAGGCTTTAAAGTTTTAAGAAAATAAAGAGTCTAATTCTGTTACTTGTAACATTTAAATCATACAAAATATACTCTTGTCACAAAGTAGAATCAAAACTTTAGCAATAAACCCCTGAAGCATAATATCTTTAGATCTCTGGATCTGCTCCATTTTCCTTAATTTTATACCGTCGAAATTCCCCTCACGATGAAATAAATCATAAAAGCATACTGTCAGATCCCCAGCCAAAGATTAAAGACGAGTAAAACCTGTGTTAAATAATCCAAAGAAACGGTTTTACCTTCTTGTTTAGTTCTTTTTTCTTTTGTTTTTTTTTTTTCTGTTTTTTTCCAAAAAAGTTTTTCTCACGTTGCGTATTGCATATGTGATCATGATACCCCAAAGTTGGTTACTGCGTTCCTTTGTGAATTTACCGACAACTTCTAACGGTTGCTCGGGCGCTCTTTAACCCTTTTATGGGTTAAAAACATTACGCACATAACAATTACAATTCTGGCTTCCCCCTTTTTTCTTTAGTGGTTCTTCGTCTTCGTCGGAGCTTCGTGACTCTAATGACGTTGCACAACAACGCCTGGGAAATTTAAATATGGAAGTGAGGCAGAGAAAAACAAAAACAAAAATAAAAAACAGACACACTCATACGGAATGATATCAAAATATTTTTAGAACTCGCCACTTCCGGTGCACAGGTGTCCACAGGTGTCTGCTTCGCCCAGCACATTTCCCCGGTTTTCTTTTCCTTCCGTTAAGGTATCGAAATGTTTACCTTTTTATTGATTTCGCTGTCAAAAACAGAAGCAGGAATCTAAAATGTTATCAAAACAACACGAGACACTGGCAAAATACGTCTTTTATTATTGTATTTAAATATATGTATTTGAAATATTTAAAATTATAGCTAGAGCAGTTGGAATTTGTTTAGAAAAAGCTCTGCCTACTTTTTTTTCTCTGAAAAATAGGGAAAACCTGGGAATGTTTTTGAAGTCTGAGTCACTCTTTTCGTATACAAAGTATATATTAATATATTCTAAAAATATTTAAATACTTTATTCAATATAAACTGTAAACACAAGTTTCTCACTGTGCAAAGGGAAGTAAAGTACCCTTTTTCCCCACGAAAATGTATCCATCGATTTGTGTGCAAAAGGGACAGCCAGTGTGAGTGTGTGTTTTGTGGTTTTTGGGGGATGCCCCTTGGGCGGAAAACTCTGTTGGTGTTGTCCAAAATTGGGCAGCCAAAAATTGTGCCTACAATATATGTAAACAGGACAAAATACAAAGATATTGAGCTATGAGAAATGCCAGACAATGTTGGAATAGTGAGACATCACTGACACTTTACTTTAATTTCCCAAAAGCAGTTTGAATTTTAAATCTAATGGTAATAATATTGTTAATATTAAAATTAATGCACATTTATATTATAAACAATAACTTTTTTTAGATGCTATTTAACTCCAAAATCCTCCAAAAGTCTTAACATTTAAGCCGCTCTTTCTCTCTCTCTCTGTATTTTCTAAATTCCCACACAATCCACATCATCGTCATCATCATCATCATCATCCTTTCCTCTCCTCTCGTTGCACATAGCTCGTAAAACCAAAAACGGCTTTTTAAATATGTACAACATACAGACAATATTTGCAAGTCGTTAACGTCCACTGAAACCCAAAGTCATACTAGATGCTCCGGCATCCTGATGCAACATAAAAAAAAAGAAAACTCCAACTCCATTCATTCGATTCATTCACACACCCCCAGAGCGTGTGTGTGTTTGTGTGCATTGGAATGCGGGTGCAAGCCTTCAAGGGGATTCCCCATCTCATTTATCCTGACCTCCCACCGCACAGTGGCATGCATTTTCCAATTTCGAAACAAACAATTCGTAAACATGAAGGAAAAAATTAAAACTTAAATGGAACTAAGCGAAAAGCACAAGAATATGTTGCTAAGAACGTGTTGCTAGAAACATGCTGCTGATAGCAACACTTTAATGTTTCAAATCTTCAATTGTTGCTCTATTTAAATTATTTATCCATAAACTTTCTATAGAAAATTAGAAGCAGAATTCGAAATGAATAATTTATTATTGAGCTTGCTCCACTGTATCCAGATATATAACTCCCAAAGCTTCTCACTTCAAGTCTCGTCTCGTTTTTCATGTCAGATGTTAAGTACAAGCCCGTTCCCTTTGTTTTTGGTCCTTTGGTGGCTGCGTTTTCATTCAATTCACTCGCTGGCGTTATGCCTGGATGGATGAGTCATCGTCCTGGCTGCTCGTCCTCGTCCTACCTCGTCCTTTTGCCTGAAACCGAAACCGAAGCCGGGCCCCCTGTACGGATACCCTTTATGAGGCCCTGGCACGTGGCAACTCCTTTGCTGTTTGTTTTAGTTAAAAGCGTTTGTTGCTCCCATCTAATCCTTTTTTTCTCTCTCTCGCTCATAAGGGAACTTGTCTGTAACAAAAAAAGCCAAAAGGATTACTTTAATTAAACAAAAAAACACGTAAACATGCATTAAATATTAAAACTTGTAAAAAAAATAGGTACAATCTTTAAATTAACTGTACTGTCATTGTACTATTTTTGAAACATGGAGATCATTTGCTTGTAATTGAGTGATTTTGTTCTCTAAACTCTGCATTTATTCTCAGCACTCCCTTTTCTTTATAAACTAGAAATAGTTTATAAAGTTTTTCTGTCTGCATTCATGCCCTGTAATTGCAATTGCAATTGAAAACATATTGAAATAGTACCCATAACTGACATTTGACATCTCATGGCAACGATGGGCGAAAGGCAACTGTCAGTAAGTCGGAAAGTGAGTGAAATGTCAGGGGAGTACCCAGATATAGGGGGAAAATAGAGGAAACCCACTTGAACTTGAGCAACCTCAACGAAATAAGAGCAACCGAATGACACGAAAATTGCCACCGATCTCTTCCAGCTACATAATTTCATCCGATTCCAAGTCAGACTCTGACTTGGTGATTGCTTCAGTGATTCAGTTCCTCAATGCTGCTGCGTGTCTGGTCGTAATTTTAGTTTATTTTTTTTTAACGAGAGATTGGGAAACCACAGAAGGGCACGACAATGTCAATTACTTCTTATTTTGTTTAATACTTTCATCATGATAAAAGAAAAGAACAGAAAAGACATGTTTCTTACATGAAAACGATCACATTAATGTATACAAGTAATTAAAGAAATTGAGCTGTAATTTAAGTTTACTATTTTTTGTGATCTAAACTAGTTTAGGAAGGTCGTAAATAAATAACTGACAATTAATTGACAGCATTAAATAAATATAATGTCTTTATTTCTGTTATTTCAAAGGCAAGTCAGCCTTTCAATGATTAACAATTTAAAGCTCTCTTAGTTTATTTCGAATTCTGGGAAAATTTGTCTTAATTAAAATATATATTTAAATATTATTTTATAATATATATTTATCAATTTAAACCAAATCTCTCCCACAGTTTTACAAGAATATTAATTACAATTCTGGGAAATGTTTTCTAAATTAAATTAAGTCACGTTGTGTCCAAAATTTGCATGCAGGAAGTTGATTATTTTTCCAGGAATTGCCTAATTTGTCACACACAGGACCCCCGAGGGTTTGAGTTGGCCTTATTAGAGTGGACACTTAACGTGTGAGGGTGAACCTGGGTTTCTTCCCCAGTTGGTTACCTGTGTCCCCTGGGCCTGGGTTGTCACACCTAATTTTCGGTGAGCTCTCAACTCAGAGCAGAGCCGTGCCATCAGCTGTTGCCATGCCAGGGGTCACGTCCTGTCACTCGCTTCCTCGCCGGGATTCCCCGTTCCATCGAACTATATAGGAAACATAAAGAAACATAAAAAAAAAAACGCTGTTTGCATGTTTGCCGGCCGTTAATGGCTGGTTGGATGGTCCTCCCTTTACAGTTTGTCCCATTTTCGTGTTTCGTTTTTGTTGTCATAGTGTGTTGATACCTTGGAGACGCTTCCGCTATCCCCACTTCCGCACAAGGAAGTACAGGGGATCCTTCGAAAACGATACAAGGAGTTGTGTTAAGGAATACATAACTACTGAGTAATTACATAAAACATAACTATAACTGAAAATATAGTTATTAATCTCTTGACAATTGCAGGCAGAGAAATATTTTGAACTCCTGAGTCAGGACTTTAAACCTCATTGATTTAGACAGTTTCTGCAAAGTTTAGACAAGCTGGACCACACTTGGAAAGTTTATTATTAAATAAATTATACTAGAAATATTTAAAACATTAAAACTATGAAGCTTGTTAAATGTTCTTATATATTTTCTTAAATATTTATTTATAAATTTGAAGAAGTCTTCACTGTAGATGATGTGTGTTCGGTGTCATTGCACGTTTGACATGCACAAAATGTCAACAAAGAGGCCGATGACGTTGATGGGGAAAAACACGCCCAGTTTCTTGCGTATTCCAATTCCATTTGTTTGGGCCACATTTTCCCCCAAATCCCCTCATCCCCCTTACTGGATTTGCTTCCTTTTTTTTTATTTTTGTTGTATTAGCCGAAAGAGCTTTTCGCTGTTTTGCCAGCGGTTACAAAACGGGGGCTCTCTTGGTCCTGGGTCCAACCCTCGTCTGGAGTTTCCTCTAGTTTCTCTCCCTATAAAAAAAGGAAAATAAAATAAAAAAAACCAACCCGGTGGCCATTTAAAGTTTTTTGGCATTTCATGGAATTAATTCTGGAAGAAGTCCAAGCCAAAAGGCAATGCACCCTAAAGTCTCAGGGGAATGCGGGAAACGTGACTAATTTTATAATGAAAGAAATAACTAATTAATTTCTTAGATATATTATATATATATATATATATAAGTTAAAAAATTAAGGTAAAAGAGCCAGCAGAAGCTCAAGAAAATAGAAAAAATCAGAGTCATAAAGAAATAATGCTTTCTTTATTAAACCATAAATCGATGAATAAATTGCTTGCCTCAATTAAATATTTCCGGAGTGCGGAGAGCGGTGCTGTGCCTTTTTTGTTAAATCAATATTATGACTTTGATGGCTAATAAAAAGGCTAAGCCCCCAAAACCTGTTGCATAGAGTATAATTATTTGTGGTTAAGTGCAGGAAATGACTTCTTCTCGAATCTAATACACATTTTCTTTCACTTCTTGTTGCTCCTTTTTGTTTAACTTAAGTCTGGCTTTCTTCTTTTACTTTTTTTGTTTTTCTTTTCTTTGGCCAAAATGCGGTTTTAGCTTTCCTTTATTTTCCTTTTGAATTTTCCACTCGAGATAAAAATATAGCTACGAGCAGGGGAATAGGTTTATGAATTAGAAAATTAAAATAAGTTAATAAAGAAATTAATAAACATATAGAAAAGAAATAAATATATAAATATAGAAAGAAATAAATATAAAAACAAATAAATGTTGAACGAAATATATAACAAGAAATGAATGTAGAAATACTTAAAAAGCTATGCAAATTTTTAAATATTAAATATTTTATGTACTTAAAACGAAATTTAAGTATGTATTTCCTTATGTAAACTATTATACCCCAAAAAATACATTCAGACAGACTAAAAATTTATTTTATTGCAAATATTTTTGATTGTATAAAATTTCCCTTGATTTACAAGCCCTAAAATTGTGCCCTTAGGTGTAGGTCTGACTATATATGTACGCATATCTGTATATATAACTGGGTTAGGGCAGACGCCGGCCGGTGGGCGTGGTTCTCGTCCTTAGCACACCACCACCACCACCGCCTTTTATCCTTGTTTTTCCTTCTTCAGCAAGCGCGCAAAAAAGTATGCTATGGCATTTTGTTATTTTGCAACCCCAAACGAGAATGCAGAAAAAGGGAGCCCAACCCCCCCGCAGCAACCCCTCCCACCCACAATTATGCAAAGCAGTGTGCTGTGTGTGTGTGTGTGTGTGCCCACTGATGAGTCATCAGCGACCATATCCAGACACTACTTGGCGCATTTTCTATACAGATTTCTATCGCTGAAAGCCACAGTAGCTGGGCATAAGCTGGGCAAGGAAAAGCCTAATAGGGGTTTGGGGGAAAATGGGAAAATAAGCGGGAAAAAGGAGGAGCGGAGAACGGAGAACGGGGAAAGTGAAGTGAAGCCAAGTCAACCCTAAAACTATCAGTGCACTTTGGGGTTAAGTGGCGGCGGGCGGGCCACAAAAAGGCAGCCAAAAGCTGAAAAGGCAACAGGAGCAGCTGCTTTAAAGCCAAGAAAAACAAGGAACAAGAAATGGCAGGCAGCATATACACTGTCAGAGAAGATATATATATGGAAATTATCTTTTTCAAAACGTAATAGGAATTTATAAATTTAATAAAGTACATATAATTGGGTAATATGTATATTTAGTATTTAAACAGCCTAAGAGAAACATTCGAAAAAATCTTTTTAAATACAAATTGTATCATTTTCTTTTCCAATTCCTTTTTTTTATTTAATATAAATAACTATTCTTTTAAAATTCAATTCCTACTTATTAACAATTCAAGTGTAGGACATTAACAAAGCTAAAAGTTTATGCAAATAAATGTACAAATCGTTTAGCTTACAAATAGACAGCAGCTGTTATCTGTTGTTTTTTTAGTTTTATTTTTAATTTTATGGCTTGTAGTAGTTGGTAGTTGTTGTCTTGGGCAACCGTTTCAGGTGACCGCTCGACCAAGTTTGGCGGCAAAGTTGATGGTGTCGAGCGATGGCGGCAACCGCCGTCGTCCTGCTTTGCCGCTTGACTGCTTCCTCAGGGTCCCGTGCTATATCCAGCTTGTCCTGTTCCACGAACCACACTATCCTGCCATTCAGTTGGGAATTTATTGACCCGACCAAGTATACTGTCCTGTCCTGTCGTGTCCTGGGACTGGGGATGGCCTAATGTGTCGCTGGCAACTGTTTCCCAGACTGCCTTTCCTCGTGCCGCGTCGATGCACGTGTCCTGATAGGCAAATCCTGGTATTTTGCTGTCTCACAAGTTGACTTTTTGACCCCTGAACAAAAAGGGGAGACTGCCAGAAAAGGGGTTGACCGAAAAAAAGGGGTAAATTGCTGTTGGTGAACTTATTCTAATTCACTTTTCATTGGCACAAATTAATGAGGAATAAGATCTGTCTGTGAACTTTTGTTTATTTTTACTTGGATATATTTTTATTAAATTTAACTGGAGGAAAACTAAAAACCATTAGATCACTGTGCAATAAAAAATCAGTTGAGTCACTCGAACTGCAGTTCAACAAACTCACTGATCCCTCCCCTCACAGAGTTCCCTTCACAGTTCAACTTACAACACTTAAAGACAATTCAAATGATTGACCTATTGCCTGACCCGTAGTCAAGACTGAACCCCAAAAGATCCAATGGAAAAAAAACCAACTGAAAAGTACACTGCTCTGCTCAAGTCACAAATAATAAATATAAAAAAAAAGGGAAAAAGTAAGACGACAACGCTTACTTAACAAGCTCAAGCTGTGCGACTTGTCCGCATAATTGACTCGAGCTTTTGAGTGTTGTATATACAAAAGTGGACAGCTATTTACAATGGCGGTAAAATGAATAATATCACAGATATGCCTAAAGAAATCTGAAATGATTTTAAGATGTTAAACAGAATTTTCTTTGTAATTATAGTTACCTTTCTTAGTCAAAGAAATAACCCTTAAAGGGGGTACTTTCAACCGGAATTTCCTTAAAACATATATCTAGAAGTGAAGTATATCTTCTATACACTTTCCACATACAAAAGTCTGGCATAGTTACACGAAACACCACAAACTCTCATATACAAACGTAAATAAATACCAGCAAAAAATAAAAAAAAACTGAGCCCGGCTCGTTGACTTCCTTTTGCCGCTTAATTGCAATTACTTGAGACATGAAACAAGCAAAAAAAAAAAATATATATAAAACAAAGTATAAAAACAAAACGAGAGCAAAAACCCCTCCTCCGGAATGCTGTCATAATTTGTGCATAAAAAAATGTCTTAATTTTCTTCTTTTGCTTGCCGCCTGGAGACTTTGTTGATTAACTGAAATTAAATGTGGAAATTAAGTTATTAGAGAGTCAGTCGGTCTGACTGATGATGAGGAAATGCGGAAAACTGTCGTGTGACTAATAGAAAAATTAGAGGGGGGGGTAACATACAGACGCTTATGTCTAAATAATAATAAATAAACAATTAAGTAAATTATGCAGAGCATTCGATAATCCACATTCCCCAAGCTGGTGAAGAAATAGAAACGGTGTGCCGTAAATTGAAAGCAAATTATAGGCAATTGAATGATCAGTTTATAAACACGACTTAGTCAGTAGATACCTATAGATGTAAGATTAAGTATAACTATGCTATAAGACCTATAAATATTTTCACAATTTAAGAACTCCTCGATATAGAACTTAAAGATATATCCCTTCTAACAACACCTTTTTCTTTCTGTTCCATTACAGATACAACTGGATCAAGAACGGCAAGAAGTTCGACTGGCAGGCGTACGACAATCGTATGCTCCGGCAACCTGGCCGAGGTACCCTGGTGATTACCTCGCCAAAGGACGAGGATCGGGGTCACTACCAGTGCTTTGCATCCAACGAATTCGGCACAGCCACCTCGAACTCGGTGTATGTGCGCAAGGCAGAGCTGAACGCCTTCAAGGATGAGCAGCCCAAGACGCTGGAGGCCACCGAGGGTGAACCCTTCATGCTGAAGTGTGCGGCACCCGATGGTTTCCCCAATCCCACGGTCAACTGGATGATCCAGGAGTCCGTGGACGCCAGCATCAAGTCGATCAACAACTCCCGCATGACCCTAGATCCCGAGGGCAACCTGTGGTTCTCCAATGTGACCCGCGAGGATGCCAGCGCTGATTTCTACTACGCCTGTTCGGCCACCTCCGTGTTCAGGAGCGAGTACAAGATCGGCAACAAGGTCCTGCTCGATGTGAAGCAAATGGGCGTGAGTGCCTCCCAGAATAAGCATGCTCCCGTCCGGCAATATGTGTCCCGTCGTCAGTCCCTGGCCCTGCGCGGCAAGCGAATGGAATTGTTCTGTATCTATGGAGGAACACCCCTGCCCCAGACCGTGTGGAGCAAGAACGGCCAGCGGATACAGTGGAGCGATCGGATAACACAGGGACACTATGGCAAATCGTTGATCATCCGTCAGACGAACTTTGACGATGCTGGCACCTACACATGCGATGTGTCCAACGGCGTGGGCAATGCCCAATCCTTCTCCATTATCCTGGACGTCAACTCCGTGCCGTACTTCACCAAGGAGCCCGAATTCAACACAGCCGCCGAGGATGAGGAGGTGACCTTCGAGTGTCGCGCCGCTGGTGTACCCGAGCCCAAGATCAGTTGGATTCACAACGGCAAGCCCATTGAGCAGAGTCCCCCGAATCCCAGGAGAACAGTCACGGACAATACCATCAGGATCATCAATTTGGTGAAGGGAGATACTGGCAACTACGGTTGCAACGCCACCAATTCCCTGGGTTATGTCTACAAGGATGTCTACCTCAATGTCCAGGCCCTCCCGCCAACAATCCCGGATCCGCCAACGGCTATGTCCACCGTGGATGGTCGGAACATCACCATGAGGTGTCGCGTTGAGGGTGCTCCCAAGCCCCTGGTCAAGTGGCTGAGAAACACCAATTGGCTGACCGGAGGCCGGTACAATGTCCAGTCGAATGGCGATCTGGAAATCCAGGATGTAACCTTCTCGGACGCGGGCGAATACACTTGCTATGCGGAGAATAAGTTTGGTAACAAATCGGCCCAGGGTTCGCTGGTGGTCAAGGAGCGCACACGAATCACTCAGGAGCCGCAGAACTACGAGGTAGCCGCCGGCCAGTCGGCCACATTCCGTTGCAACGAGGCCCACGACGACACACTGGAGATCGAGATCGATTGGTGGAAGGATGGCCAGCCCATCGACTTCGAAGCTCAGCCCAGGTTCGTAAAGACCAACGACAATTCCCTGACCATTGCCAAGACCATGGAGTTGGATTCCGGCGAGTACACGTGCGTGGCCAGGACCAGGCTGGACGAGGCAACGGCCAAGGCCAATCTGATTGTGCAGGACGTTCCCAATGCCCCCAAACTCATGGGCATCACCTGTCAGGCCGACAAGGCGGAGATCCTGTGGGAGCCCCAGGGAGACAACCGTTCGCCCATCCTCCACTACACCATTCAGTTCAATACCTCGTTCACGCCCGCCTCCTGGGACTCCGCCTACGAGAAGGTGCCCAACACGGACTTCTCCTTCGTTGTCCAGATGTCCCCCTGGGCGAACTATACCTTCCGCGTGATTGCCTTCAACAAGATCGGAGCCTCGCCTCCATCGGCGCACAGCGAGAGCTGCACCACCCAGCCGGATGTGCCCTTCAAGAACCCCGAGAATGTCGTTGGCCAGGGCAGTGAGCCTACCAACCTGGTTATCTCCTGGACCCCGATGCCGGAAATCGAGCATAATGCCCCCAACTTCCACTATCGCGTGAGCTGGAAGCGTGATATCCCGGCTGCCCCATGGGAGAACAATAACATCTACGACTGGCGACAGAACAACATCGTCATTGCCGACCAGCCAACGTTCGTCAAGTATCTGATCAAGGTGGTCGCGATCAACGACAAGGGCGAGTCCAATGTGGCCGCCGAGGAGGTGATTGGATATTCCGGCGAAGACCGTCCCCTGGACGCTCCCACCAACTTCACAATGAGGCAGATTACATCGGCGACCAGCGGCTACATGGCCTGGACACCGGTGAGCGAGGAATCGGTAAGGGGACACTTCAAGGGATACAAGATCCAGACATGGACGGAAAACGAGGGAGAGGAGGGCCTGCGCGAGATCCATGTCAAGGGCGATACCCACAATGCCCTGGTCACCCAATTCAAGCCCGATGCCAAGAACTTTGCTCGCATCTTGGCCTACAATGGACGCTTCAATGGACCGCCGAGTGCTGTCATCGACTTTGATACGCCCGAGGGTGTACCGTCGCCGGTTCAGAGCCTGGATGCCTATCCCATTGGCTCCTCCGCCTTCTGGCTCACCTGGAAGAAGCCCCTGTATCCGAATGGCAAACTCACCGGCTACAAGATCTACTACGAGGAGGTGCGCTCCAGCTATGTGGGCGAGCGACGCGAATACGATCCCCACATCACCGATCCCAGGATCACACGAATGAAGATGGCTGGCCTGAAGCCTGAGACCAACTACCGAATCTCCATCACGGCCACCACGAAAATGGGTGAAGGATCAGAGTGAGTATTTATATACATGGAATACTGGACAAACTGAATCTATATATTAACTTCCCGCAGGCACTATATCGAGAAGAAAACGCTGGCGGATATGTCGAGTGTGGCTCCCGGCACGCCCTCATTCTCCTGGGAACAGGTTCCATCTGAGAACGGATTGGCCAAGTTCCGCATCAATTGGCAACCGAGCACTGAAGGTCATACCGGCACCCACTTCTTCACCAAATACAGGTACGATTACATCCGTAATGTATGTGAATCACTTCTAATCTTACTTTTTTCTCCACCGCCAGGATCAAGGGTGAAACGCAATGGGTCCGGACGCCAGAGGAGAAGAACAACGACTACCAGGAGGTGAAGGGCTTGGATCCCGAGACCGCCTACGAATTCCGCGTAGTCTCCGTCGATGGTCATTTCAACACGGAGAGTGCCACACAGGAGGTGGATACGAACACTGTGGAGGGACCGATTATGGTGCCCAATGAGACGGTGGCCAATGCTGGTTGGTTCATTGGCATGATGCTGGCCCTGGCCTTCATCATCCTACTGTTCATCATCATCTGCATTGTCCGGCGCAATCGGGGCGGCAAGTACGACGTCCACGATCGGGAGCTGGCCAACGGTCGGCGAGATTATCCCGACGAGGGCGGTTTCCACGAGTACTCGCAACCGTAAGTGCCGTTCCATTGAGGATCAAAACCTTTAGATCGATAATTATGTCCTGTGTTTCGATAACAAATCGATTAATGTATTTATTGTTCGATTGCAGCCTGGATAACAAGAGCGCTGGTCGCCAATCCGTGAGTTCAGCGAACAAGCCCGGCGTGGAGAGCGACACCGATTCGATGGCCGAATACGGCGATGGTGACACAGGTAAGTGTCCTTCCTATATCCTTGCCAAGTAACCTACACCATGTGAGACATGTGAGTGTGTCTAGTGCTCCTCGTTGCTATCATTCGATTAAGCCCAAAAACGATAATGCTATGCTGAATTCAAAAACTTATCGAAGATTTACAAATTTTGAATTACAATTTGTTTAATTAGTAATTATTAAAACTTCATGAAGGCTGATTTCGCTATGAAAAGTAGTTTTTATCAAGCAATTTATATGTTAATTTGTTATTATTATTAGAAGCAAATTATTTAATCAATTATTTATGATCGTATATTTTTTGAAAACATTCCAACTGCATGGTATTATCGTTTCTAGAGTTAATCGCTGTATTTGGGACAGTCAGCTTTATGGGGTTAAGTTGAGCACACGTCCTAGTATCCCTTTTTTACTTTCCCTTGTCTCTCTTTGGTTGTTTTCATTCTCTTAATTTCTTTTGTAACATTTGTTTTTGGTTTTTCGCATTGATCACCTGTGTGTGTATATATATGTGTGTGTGTGTGGAATAACGGATTAACGGTACGGTCCAGCAGCAGTGGCCGCTGCAGCTGCACGCGTCGCAGCCGCTGCCCGCAGCAAGTCAACGTCACCGAACGCACAACAACAATTACAAACTCATCCCCAGTCGCCGTCAACGTCGGCGTCAGTCGCACCGTCACCGCTCTCCGCCACACCCTCTCCCGCCCCACCGTCCTACGAGCTGTGCATGGCGGATCCTGCCGCTCGCAAGGTGTAAGGGAGAGCGGGCGGGAGGTCGGGGCTTCTCTTCCGCCCACACTCTCCCACGGGCGTTGTTGTTGCTGCAGCCATCTTTACATACACACACCCACAAGCACACACGTAGAATCTAATCAGTCAAAGGTAGCCTTCCAATGTGATTCTCTTTGTTTATTGGCTGAATTCCTTGCGGCTAGTTCTCGTTCGATGCCCTGCGCTTCAAAGAGAGAGTATGCGGTCTTAACGTTGTGGTCACCTTAGTTAACAAACTTAAATGAGCTTAAGAATTAAGTGTTTAATATTTAAAAGAAAACTAGTGCTATTTATTGACCACAACTGAAATGGCCGCAATTTCCCTCTGCTCTGCCCCTCGCTCTGCCGCTGCATGAAGTTCTTGGCTGCTCGCCCTTTCTCTCACACTACTCTTGCACTCCTTCAAGCCAACCGAAGAGAGCTCTATTGCCGTCATAAAGCTGCGCTGCGCTCTCCTGCGCTTTTGCTTTCTCTTCACCTGAGTCATTGATTGATTGATTTATTGACTTGATCTCTGCACGATGGTTTTATTGTTCTTTTAAAGTTTTGTGATTGTTCGTTCTCCTTTTTTACTAACAAGAAAATTGCTGCTCTCGCAAGCTCTTCTTTGAGAGAAAAGAGAAAGGAAGCTTAGTTCGGCGAAGCCGAATTTTAAATGACCTTACAATGCAATCATTTTATATAGTTTTATTACCTTAATAAGAGTCTAGTTAATCGTAACCATATACATAGCTTGTGGTCCGATCGATGCAAGTTTTAAGCGCGGTTTGCTCGTAGTTTTCGAAAATAAATATAAATATTGGTTAGTCCTTAAATATTTCCCTAACTTTGTTATATAGCTAGACATAACTTTTCAGCATTTTCACCCTCTTGTGTTTCTTGTTTTGTGTTCTATGTTCCATATTTATACATATTTATATATTTATATTTTATGTTTCTTTTGATTTACCTAATTGCACTATATTTTATTTATTATTATATTTGTATAATTTGTTTCTTCCTTCAAAAACACGCACGAATATCACACAAAATTAAAATATTGTTAACGATATATAAAACGACAACGACAACCAATATCCAGGCATGAACGAAGATGGATCCTTCATTGGCCAATATGGACGCAAAGGACTCTGATTTAATTTGTAAGCAACGCGCCGCCGCACCAACAACAACAACAACATAAACTCAAAATATCGAAACCGAGCCCATAAAAAACAAAAAATCAACAACATAATGAACACAAAACCCATCACAGATGAACGGGAAATAATAATGCAAGATAAACTACCCAGCGAACAATTGGTAGACCGATAATCAAGTGCAAACCGACGTTTGAATTGACCAAATATATAACAGGAGGGTTTATATATTACTATTAAAATTAACAAATGTATGTGTAAAAACAGAAGAGAAAACAAAACAACAACAAAAAAAAAACAGAAGCAAATGACAACTGCCAAACAAAATGAACAACAACGATGATGCAGCAAAAAAGGCTATAAACAAACGCGAAGAAATGAAGAGAGAGAGAGAGAAGAGAAAGTAAATCGAGAAAGAAGGAGAAAATGCATGCGAATTAGAAGAATGCAAAAATATTACTACTTTTTTAATGCAAATTTTCGAGCAGCTGCGTCTACTTTTATGTTTTTTTACGTCGAAACTAAGTAATTGAAGAAATTTTGTGGGAAACGAAGCTCGCTTTTCAAATCTCCCATTGTGTGCGCCTGCTCGCACACTTGTATACCTGTCCCATTCTGTCTCATGCACTGTATATCTCTGTCCCGCTCTCTACCTTTTTTTTAATGTAATGCATATATATCTATTAATATAAAGCCTAAATAAGTTATATAATTTAATCATTTTTGTATGAAACAAAAGAAACTCGAATGTAAAATCTCCGCTTAGTTTCGCCGAAAATTGAGAATCAACAAATGTATTTTTTTATGCCCCACATGTTTTCTATTTTTATTTAAAATTTACTATGAATATTTTGTTTTTAATATTTTATGTTTCCCCTTTTAGTTCGCGTAATGACCCTTACATTATTAGTTTTAATTTTAATATTTTTTTCGAAAAATCGGATTTTGGACAGTGAAACAGTGTTGTAAAATGTAAAAAAAAAATTTTTCCTTTGCGATTGTTTTCTGGGAAATTAAACAACAAAAGAAGTTGATTTTTTTCTGTGTAGTAGAGCTATTTAATATTAAAGAATGAATGAAAAAATCTGCTTAATTATATGAAAATATAATTTTTTTATATATGTATATTAAATTAGAAAGAAAACAAACAAAATAAAGAAAACCGAATAATAAACAAGACCCGTAGACTTAGAATTATTTAATTATTTGCTCATAATGTAATTTTGTGAAGTATTTTTTTCTTTACTTTTCTTAATTTTAAGCTGATGTATTTCCAAGGTAATGTTGAGTATATTTTCAAGCATGATTATTTGTAGTTATTATTAGTTTATATTGTTTATTTTTTGGTAGAAATTCCCCCCTTCCCAAAGTAGTTTTTAGTTTAACGATCCATCAAACCCCAAAAAATCCCCCACAAAATCAGAGACGAAAATGATAACAAGACTAACTGAATTACACAAAAAGAAATAATAATTAAAATAATAAATAATAACTTGATTTCGCGACTAATTCGAACTAATCAAAAGGAAATTGCACTGGTGTTGGTTGTGGTTAACATTAAATATAGGAGTGACGCAGAGAAAAGAACGCCTAAATATTTAAATACTGAATTTAATTTATAAATTAAATTATAATATAAATTTATAGATGGGTTCCTTTTCTCTGCTTGTAACATTTAAAAAAGATTTCTAATAAATAAACTGTTCCCATTACCTTATAATTAATGTATACAATTTCTTTTTCGCCAGGACAATTCACCGAGGATGGTTCCTTCATTGGCCAATATGTTCCTGGCAAGCTGCAGCCGCCGGTTAGTCCACAGCCGCTTAACAACTCCGCCTCGGCGCACCAACAGCAGGCACCAGCTGCCGGCGGATCTGGAGCGGCTGGGGCTGCCGCATCGGGTGCTGGTGGGCCTTCCGGTTCCGGCTCGAGCGGCGCAGGAGGAGCTGGCGGTGCATCGGCTAGCAACGGTGGAGCTGGAGCCGTGGCCACCTATGTCTAAGAGGCTAAGAGGTTGGCATTATTTCGTACCCCGATTTCTTGATACCCTTTTGATTTTCTTCTTCGAACGATTCAAGACGCGCCCCGTAAACCAAAAAATTTTTGTGTAATCGTAATTGTGTAAAACGAAAAACTGCTTTAAGTGTCTGCAAAAAGTGAAAAAAGTAATTATAATTAATGAAAACGAAAGCATATAAAAGGAGGGAAGAAAACAATTGTAAAGTGAAGAAACTCGCATGAATTTAAAGCATATAATTTTGCTTCTTTTGGCTTATAAAATTATTCTAGCAAACAGTTACACGCCTTTTCAAAAAACCAAAAAGAAAAACTTTTTGTATAAGCATAGGAAACGAAAAAAAAAAAAAACCTTAAGTAAACGTTAAAAAATGAGTAATGAGGAAGCGGAAAACAACTAATAACGATGCCTGTTTGTGTAATCCTTTTTTCCATTTATTTGTTTACCGAAATCTCATTAAGTTATTAGTGGCACAAGGATTTATATATTTAAATCAGTGGTCCGCACACGAATTATAAACTAAACAGAAACACTGCTTTAACTTTGTAGTTTTGTAACTGAATCTTAATCAGAGCTTTGAAACTTTTTCTGTAATTTCTCTCTGGTGCGGACCACCGATTTAAATGAAGTGTTTCTGTCGAGTAGGAAAACTGGGCGATCGAGTGGGAAAGAATGCAATAATTGAGGGTTGAGTGCATCATCATCATCCATAGTAAATGTAAACCACTCGCGGTCGAAACTAAGATTCGTTGAAAACGTACAAAGATCAAGGCTTAACGCTAACATCAGGCAGGCAGCTTCGATCAATTGGGTGACTGAATTGCGAAGATAATGCCAAACGCTCAGGATTCAGGTCAACTGTCTCTATCCTGCAATCAATTATACAGTACTGCTCGTAAATGTATGACTAACCAAAACAAAAAACCATGTGTTCAAGTCAGCGGCTCTTCGCTTTTTGCCACAATATAAAATATACAACTCCAGGAGCTAGGAATTCAATCGCCAGTTTTTTCAAAAGATCAAGAGTTATAAGCGGCCCGAAGTTACCAATCCATTTTGGCGGCCATTCGCATATATCGTATATAAGTTTCTGATTTTCGTCCATAGTGTAATGCAATTTGTCATAGTGCTTAACAAAGAAACCAAAAAAGAGATAAAGAAAACCTTTCATTTTGTCCATTAATCGTTTAAGTAAAGCAAATTAGTTAATTAACAAATTAGTTGTACACACCTATAATAATATGCAGTAAACAAGAACCTCTGATTGTTCCATATACTCGTAGTGCCCCCACTTATTCTTAGTTCAAATGTCACGGCCCTCAAGATGCAATCCAGCGCGATGCTTAATCCAGATATATCTGTAATAAGAACTACGTATTCATATATATATATATATATTTTTTTTCTAAACTAAAAACACACAAAGTGGCATTAGAATCTAATACGTAAAGAACAAATAAATTAATAAAAGAACCACATTTGTCTTTTGAAAGTCTTCTCTGCCGCTTTGAGAGAAACAAAATGCTTTGAACTAATAAATACACACAGAAAAAAACCCAGAACGGACTCAGTTTTTTGTGGAGAGTTAACTCGTATTCTGCTATCCTTTGCAAATTAGTCAGTATGATTAGATTATTAGGTGGATATATAAGCTTATGATTATTTGGTCCTTAACAAACATACAGGGTTGCTTAGTCAAATTTTTGCATTAGACTTTATGATATAAAAAATGGAAGTGAAAATGTGTAATTCGATGACTCATATTTTGTGCACAGCGTTCTGTTTGTTGTTATTTAAATTAATTAAAAGCTATGTATATGTAATGAACTGTAATCCCCGGCTTCTAAAACAGTTTCCAATCGTATCGAATCGAATCGAAGTTCCCCCAGTACTCAAATCCCACACAACCGAACGATCCACACACACATTTCACCTGCACCACGCATATCCCAACGATTGACGACGAAGCAGATATACGAGGAGGGAAGGACTAGGTCAGAGGAAGGACGAAGGACACTGCATAAAACAATACAAACAAAACTTGCTATACAAACAAACACATATATATTACGGATATATGGATATATGATATATATTTACAGTATAGAGGACAACGATCTAAATCTAATGTTCACGACAAAGGCGATATATATACAAAAAACATATAGAGAGATTTATAAGATTTTGCATAGATATTGTGATTCCCCAAAAAATGAAAAACTCAAAATAGTCAATAACAAAGTGGAAAACGAAAACAAAAAAAAAATAATAAATAATATAAAAGAACCGTGTAACCGAAAGCCCAAAACTAACACTATGTATATTTCCTTCTTTGTCGTATAGAAAACCAAACAAACTAAAGTGTTCATCGGTGGCGTTATCGAAACAATCGTTCGCTTTCGATAACAGAGCAAAGATAACCAAGAGAGCCACAACAACTGCACTGCCCGTGTCTGGTTCTATTTAACATTAACAATTGCGTAGACATTTATACATTATACTATATTGTATGAGCTACTTGAAGCATTCTGAGAACCGAGTTAGAGCAAGGCAAGCCAACATCCAATGCAAATGCAGACATTTTTGAATCTAATAAGGGTAATTTGCACAATACTGTGATTCCTAACGAGAAACCAAGAAGACACGATGAACAATTATTGATAAACGATAAGCGCGATCGCCAAAGGATCGACTTTTGTGTGTTTGTGTGGTTCGGCAATCGATGTGTTTTTTGTATCGTATATATATTTTCACTGCATATTAAACAAGTTTACAACAAGAACTACTTATATAACCACTCAGTAATATCCAACTCGAACAATTTACTTGCGTATGATTCTTACTATTATTATTGCTAACCAATGGCCTAAACAACAAATTACATATATGCAGAACCGAAAAACAAAAACAAACAAAATGATAACAAATATAACAAGTAAATTAAAAACAAACCAAAAAAAAAAAACAAAGAAAAACAAAATGCAAAAATACAAAATACTTTTTTAAAATGAGTTTTTAGCGAATCAAATATAAACTTAAGATTACAAAAATTCATATACAACACAGAAGCAAAAACAATAGCAGAACAAATATAACATCAAGAGCAGCAGAACAAATCTTTGCTAAGATTAATAAATTCGTGCTGTAATACCTAAAATGAGAAATAAACTATAGAAACTATATGAAAAACTAATTACAATTTTGTTTTTAATATTTCGAAGCAGTTTAATGTCGTTCAGGGGACATTTTTTAATAATTTATTTCCGACTTCAAAATTACATTTTCTTTCGTCTCGTTTTCAAATTAATTAGATAAAATAAAACCGAATTTTTTAAATTCAAGATATCTGTGAATATAGAATCAAATCGTTTGGACAACTCAGTTCACATTTTTATATTTTGTCAGTTTCTTTACACAATTCAAGGTAGCAACACTTCCACATCAGTTCTCTCACGCTCTGAAAATTATTTTAAAAATTATATTTCTGGAACATCAATATATCGAAGCTCACAAATATTCCTCTATAAATCAATGTACTTGCTGCGCCAGCAGCCCAGGCTGCAGCTTAGACATAATACGTGGATACACCAGAAGGGGTTTCAGATAATCCTGTGCATTCAGGATGTGTCCAAATCCGTTTCCTATTTTACGACGGCTATGGCCGGGGCACCGATACCCGGATCAGGGATGGATGCCACCATATCCGCCGCCATATCCATGGTTCCCCCATCAGTATCCAGGATGGGAGGATCGGGATCACAAGAAGCATCAAGCACAGGTGAGTGTGACGCATTTTTTTAAGGATTATTTTGTTACTTATACTGTAACTCACAGTAAATTTAACCAAAAATTAAGATGGTTTAATTCAATTAATTAATTAATCTGTGAATACATATAAAACCCATCTCTAACCATATTAAATTTCTCGCAGGAGGAACAGTCCGAAGAAGAGCCTACTCCACAGGACGAGGAGCAGCAGGAGGAAGAGCAACCGCACCATCACCATCATCACAGGCAGGAGGAAAAGGAGGAGGACCAGCCGCCCCAACAGACTCATCAGGAAAAGGTGGAGGACCAGCCGTCCCAACAGACTCATCAGGAAAAGGTGGAGGACCAGCCGCCCCAGCAGACTCAGGAGCCAATGCAGGAAGACAGGCCACAGGAGGAATCGCCGCCGCCGACTCAGGAGAACTAACTGCCGGAAAACCACCTACAGCAAACTCGCCACCACAACCGCCCAGCGGTCAACCATCAGGAGCCACCAAGAAAGCCCCAACCGCTCCTCCGCCTCAGAAAAAATCCCGAATGAAGAACTTCGACATATACCGCTGGAAGCCCGGCGATCAACCACACACCCAGACCTTCTCCGTGGACATCGCACAGTGCGGTCCCATGGTGTTGGACGCCTTGATCAAAATCAAGAACGAAATGGATCCCACGCTCACCTTCCGGAGATCCTGTCGCGAGGGAATCTGCGGTTCATGTGCAATGAACATCAACGGTACCAATTCACTGGCCTGCATCACTTCAATAGATGCTAGCGACAGCGCTGCCTGTCGCATCTATCCCCTGCCGCATCTGTATGTGGTGCGGGATCTGGTGCCTGACATGAGCCACTTCTATGCCCAGTACACCTCCATCCAGCCCTGGTTGCAGCGCAAAAACAAGAAGCACGAGCCTGGGACGGCGCAGTTCCTGCAGTCGATCGAAGATCGAAGCACGCTGGACGGGCTCTACGAGTGCATCCTGTGCGCATGCTGCCAGGCATCCTGTCCCTCCTACTGGTGGAACAGTGACAAGTACCTGGGGCCCGCGGTCCTGATGCAGGCCTACCGCTGGGTCATCGATTCCAGGTGGGAGCTTTCTTTTTTACATAACTTGCTATATATTCTCAGTGACATATCCTTTCCCTCAGGGATGAAGCCACCGAAAACCGCCTGAAATTCTTAGCAGATCCGTGGAGGGTGTATCGGTGTCACACAATCCTGAACTGCACGAACACCTGTCCGAAACACTTGAATCCAGCTAGGGCTATCATCCAGCTAAAGCAGCTCCTGTCTGGAATGAAGAAGAAGGGGGACTCCCAGCTCAAGGCCGATGCGTTACATCATGGCAAGGTCTAGGAATAATTACATTCTTGGTTAAGCAACACAATAATACAACAATACAACGTTGAACTGATCTGATCTTGAACTTGAACACAAATTACACAACGCCAAGAATGCTTTAGAAGATGGCAAATAATGGAATTAATATGGACATTCATAAAGGGCTTAGATTATTCTAATAAAATAATTTTAATGATACTTATAATGGCAAATTAAATGATAATGAACAATTTGAATCGAAGGGACCGTTAATAATGCCCGGGTTATTTTGATTTTCAATATTCGATTATTTTAGTCTTTTTCAATCTATCGATTTGTGTTTTTTTATCTATTACCACCACTAGTAAGTTGATATTAGAAAATACCAAATTCTATAATCTTAGTATTTAAATGCACACAGCCATCTTTTTGATGCCAGTGGAAAAACCTGTTCACTAAATCGTGATTTTCGTGCAATAGTTAGCAAAGGAGGGGCAGGCCACGTAATCGATGTATCGATGCAAACGCATATCGATATTCGCGATGTTTTTGCAGCTGTACTATGATTAATCTATTTGTAAATATTTTCAACACATCGATAGAGCAGCAATAGTTCTCACCGGCTCTCTCGCTCACGAGAGATTCTGTTAATTTACGCTCTCCTCGCTGGACGAGAGCGATCTGTTAATGAATTTTACTTCCTACATGATTTTACCCCATGGTTTTATAGACGTGTAAGGTGTATAATTTTAATAACAGAAACAGCCGCCGAGAGAGAATTCTGTTAATTTACGCTCTTTCTCTCTGAATTAGAGCAGGTCTGTTAGTGAAATTTACTTTCTACAAGAGAATTCTACCCCAAAGGCGAGAATTCTACACCACGTATCTGTGGAGGTGTAAAATGGTTCTGTACGCGTGTAAGATGTAAATGTAAGTCTAACAGAGCGAACTGTTGATACCTTCGGTGTGACCAGCTGCTGTGCCGAATCTTCCGTATTATAAACGGAAAACCGCACAGCCACACTTAAAAAGAAATTTTCGGCGGAAGCGGCTGTGTTGCAGAAAAAAGTAAAAATTGGAGCACAAAAAAAATTAATTAACTTTCTGCCGCGTTGAATTAAAAGTGGTTGTGCACTGTGTGTTGGTATATCCTCCTCCAACGCGCCTCCGTCGCGCTGTTTGTGTGAGCCTGAATGGTTTGGTGTTAGTGAGCCGGGCGGAAAATCAAAATTAAGAGTTTACGAAAAATACAAGAAGAAGAAGAGCTGTGTTATTACTTGGCTGTTGCTATTTTTTTCTTGTGGCTATTTGCGTGCGTGCGTGTGTGTGTTTGGCAGCTGCCACACAGACATAAAAATAATAGAAATAAGGGAAAACAAAACAATATTCCCTCACTTTCGTTGGTTGGTAATTTTGGTTTGTTTTTAGTTTGCATGCGGCCAAAGTTAATTGTTGAAATGCAATGAAAATGCAATGAAATCACGATGACAACAAAAAGGAACAACAACAACCGAAGAAGCGGCAGACAACAAAAGTGAAATTAAGTGCACAAATAGTGGGGCCCAAGGAGCGCTCAAAAATTGAAATCCAGGCGCCGAAACACGAAAATAAAGTGATCTTAATAACCCCGTGGAAGAGAGACATAAATCAGCCAAAACGGAGGCGCGCAGGCTAGCGGAGATCGCGGCGATGGAAAAGAAGGCCAAGGAGACGCTGCGACGATACAAGAAGGCCGCCCGCCACAATGCAACGCACTCGAGCAGCTCGGACTCCACGTCGGATTCGGACAGTGGCAGCAGCTCCTACAGCAGCACGGACAGCGAGCAGGGCGTGGGCGGTGTCGGTGTGGGTGTGGGCGGGCCCGGCAGTGTCCACGGCCACCCGCATCCACACGGCGCCCATGGGCACCATCCACGCTCCGCGGAACGTCATCATCGCAAGAAGAAGAGCTCCCGGCGAGGGGGCAGCACCTCGGGCGATGAACACTCGCGCCGTAAGCGCGACAAGAGGGATCACGTCCAAAAGAAACTGGTGGCCAAGCGGAATCACATCAAGCGCAAGCTGAAGGAGGCCCGGCTCAAGAAGCGCGCTGCCGCCGCCCTCAGTGGCCACGTCCATCGTTCCCTGTCGCCCGCCACGCGAGCTAAGCTGAAGAAGCTGGCAGAGCGCAAAAGATTGCGGGCCGCTAGCAAGGAGCAGCGGGAACGGGAGAAGCTGAGGGCCGTGCAGCGAGACCGGGAGCGGGATCACCATCGCCTGGGTAGCAGCAGGAGTCCGCCGAGCGGCAGCACCACCACCACCACCAAGATACGCATTCACCAGGACATCGTGGGTAAGCAGCGGCAGAAGAGTCCAGGTAAGCTAAGCTTCAGTGCTAGCCCTATTCTCTAGAATATCTGTGTCCATCTTTCCAGCATTTAAATTGTTTATGTTCCTCTTCCTATCAAAGGCTTAGGTCCCGGAGTGGGAGGCGGCGGCTCCTCCTCGCGCATGCATCACCAGCTGATGTCGCGGGAGAAGATCATTATCCAGACGCGAGCTCGCGGCCGGACTCCATCCCTGGAACGAGAACGTGAGAGGGAGCGGGAGCGTGAGCGCGAAAGGGAACGTGAACGCAATGATTTCTCCCTAAGAGAGCGAGATCGCCGGGACCGGGAGCGCGATCGAGCGGAGCGGGAAGCTGCCAGGGACAAGGAACGGGCCGAAGCTCTGGCACGATGCCAGGAGCGGCAACGGGAGCGCGAACGCTTGGCCCGCGAGAAGCTGCGCCGAGAAGAGGAGGAGGGAGGCGGCGGCAAGCGGAGTGGTCCTGGCCGGGACTTGGATATGCCACCGTATGGCGGCAGCAGGGAACGCTCCTTGGACACCGTCGAAAGAGAGCGTGAACGCGAGCGAGGCAGCGGCGGTGGACGCCATGTGCGGGATAAAAGAGAACTGGATCCATATGAACGGGAGCAGGACTATCTGGAGGAGCGGCATGGGCACGGCCTGATGGACGAAATGCGTAGATATCGGCGAAGGGAAATCAGTCCATTGCCTCCAGAGCATTATCCGCCCAGGATGCGGGATCCCAGGGAACTGTACTCTGAGGAGGAGCGCGAAAGGTGAGTCAGTCGGAGCAGTAGTTGTTCTCAAGCTGTCAATTTAACGATTTCCCATCCATCCATTTCCAGAGCCTACAAGCGCGCCTATCTGGATGCTCGGTACTCTTCGCGGGAGCGTGATGCCTGGCTGGAGGCCCGTGAGCTACGTGAACGGGAGCTGAAGGGACGCGAGTACCGCGAACTAGAGCCGGAGGATGGCCTCTATCCCGATGAACGGGAGCGTCTGATCCGCGAGAGAGAACGCGAGCGGGAGCGAGAGCGCGACCGAGAAAGGGAGCGTCATCTGGGACCGCCGCGCGGAGACTACCGACCGGAGTGGGAGCGCGAATGGGAGGAGGAGGGTGGCGGCAGCGGCGGCGGAGGTCCGGGCGGTCCAAGCGGTACACCCGGTCGACCCAGTGGCTTTGTGGGAGGACCCAAGCGCGGCAAGCCGCCGTCACATCCGGCCGGTGGGCCGCCATCGCAGCAGCAGCAGCAGCACTCCGCCTCAGAGCCGGACTGGGATGCCGACGAACGCGAGAGGGAGCGGGAAAGAGAAAGGGAGCGTGAGCGTGAACGCGAGCGGGATCGTGAGGATCACCAGGACGCGGGCAATGGCGGCGTTGGAGGCGACAGGCCGCCGTCCATGAATATTAAAAACGAGCCCGCTTGGCTGGAGCACGATCAGCGGGAAAAGCCACGCGCCTGGCAGCAACAGCCGTCGTCTAGCTCTGCCGGAGATTGGCGGGACAATGACGATGCCCCACCGCCACCACCATCGCATCCACATCCCGCCTCGCCGCACCATCATGTGCATTCCCGGGGAGACAGAGGCTCCGGCCGGGGCTTCCGACGCGGCGGTCATGGTCATGGAGATCACGGCGAGCGACCCGGCTACAGATCCCATCCGCCACCGCTGATGACGCTGCCAGTGCAGCCGCCTGGCGGATATTCCCGACCATTCGCCCACAAACGATTGCCTTATGGAGCCCGAGATGGGGGCGGTGGCGCCGGCAGAGACGGCGGTGGCATACCCAGTCCCGCCTCTGGTTTTATCAAGAAGCATCCCCATCCACCGCTAGCCTCGCCCACGCAAACGCCGCTGTTAAATCCCCTCCTGACCAATCCCGGAAAGCCCACTGCAGCTGTCCAAGCGAGTGCTGTGGCTGCTGCCACCACGGCAGTGGCAGCGGCCAAGGCGGCAGCCCAGAGCGCCGCCAATGCCACCACAAATCCAGGAATACTCGCTCAGGTAATTAAGTATTTATTTTCTTTATTTATTTATTTATTATTATTTGTTGTTCTTATTTTTATCTTAATATTTAATTTAATATTCTACTTTATCGTTCGTTCAGGTGAGCAAACTGAATGTGATGAGCATCAAGCAGGAGGAAGCCTCTGAGGATTCGGCAGGCACACCGGAACTGGGTGCACTGGACGAATCGGCTGCTCCTAATCTCAACATGGCTTCCCTGGCCACAGATCCGGTTAAGCTGGAGCCCCGTCCCAGCACCGGTGAGGGTGAGCTGAGCGAGATTAGCGACAGCGACGACGATATCCTCAATAAAACGGACAAGGTGCTGCGGCCCAAGAGTGAGCTGACGGTGGAGATGGAGCAGGAGGCGGATACCAACGAGGCGGCGCAGGAGACGAAGACGACCGACAACGGTCTGAATGGCGTAGCAGCCAGTCAGCCGATTAAGGTGGAGGAGGTGCTGGACGAAGTGCTGGACTTTGAGGAAATATCCGACGGTGAGCTGGAGGAGGATGCGCGACACAAAGGTAAGGAAACTATGACATTTTGCGGGAGAGGAGAAGTATAGCAATGAACTATTCACGCAGGCATTGGCGATGCCCTGGGTGTGGACTGGCAAGGACTGATAGCGGAGACCCGACAGCAGGCCACTGATGCTCAGGCGGCCCAGCAGGGCGCCGATCGGGGCACGTCGGCCAAGCAGCGATGGCAGCCGCATCGCGTGCTCCTTGACATGGGAATCTCGTTTGGCATGGCTGGCGAAAGCTATGCCCGTCGCGTGATGGAAGAGGCCCGCCAGCAGTTCATCCAGGAGAAGGAGCAGCGCCAGCAGAGGGACAGGGAGAGGGAGCGCGAACAGCAGGAGCATGGTGAGCAGCAGGAGCCGCCACAGCAGGTAAAGATCCCGGCACCGCTGCTCGACTACCGCGAATTCCTGGCCAGTCCCTCGCAACTGGAGCCCTTGGCCTGTGTTCAAATGGGATTACGTGACGTTGCCGCCGAACGTCAGCGTCTGGTGGGCAATGTCTGTGGCCCCGGCAGTCGAGCTTTGAGCGCTCGACAGGATCTGCGACTACGCCGCCAGCTCTGCGGCCTGCCCGCCCGCGAGTGCGAGTTCCCGCGTACAGCTCCGCTGGTAAACGACGGCCTGCGCAACCTGGCGCTGCAAATGTTCCAGCGCAGTTTGCTGGACGTTAAATGAGATCCGATGCCTGACGACAGCGGAAGCGAGAGCGAGGGGCAGCCACAACAGCCCCTGCAGCCACAGCAGCAGCAACCGGAAAGGCCCATTCAATATCGATTGGACATACAGATATACACGGGCGGCGAGCACCAGGAACGGAGGGATCGCGACTGGCGGCATTATTAGGTATAAGTTTTGTAAGATAAAATAACTGGATTTTGCCATAAGCAACGTTTTCTTTTCTCTCTAAAACATTCAATTGTGTGAATATCAATATTGCGTAGATATATAACATATTATATATACATATATATATATATATTTGGAGAGAAAATTGTAAAAATCTTGATTGAATTGAATTTTGCTGAAAACTTGGACATAAAGGATAAAAAGAGCGAACTATGAGAATTTTTTAGACAAATCAAAGATAAAAATACTCTTAACTATGTCAAAAAAGCATTAATTTTAATTCGGAAAGCTATCCCAAGATAGTTTTCATTAGTTCCATAAATCTGCATACTCAATTTAAAATTTTAAAAATGTATCAATATTTGAAAATTTTAACGATGTAACCCCTTATAAAATTCTGAAAAATTTGTAAAAAAATTTGTTTCTGCCTAAGATGGCTAGATCGACTCGGCTGTTGATGCTGATCAAGAATATATATTATTTATATGATCGGCTAAGGACTCATTAGCTAATTAAAATTACAATAACCTCTCCCAGATTCTTGAAATCGCTATTTTTATATGGTATTTTTTTCTATAAAATCCAAGTTTAAAAAACTCATAACTAATCCAAAAAAGCATTGATTCTAATTCGGAAAGCTTTCCTATCTTAGTTTTAATTATGTTAATAAATCTGCAAACTAAATTGAAAGTTTTAACAATTTTAATTTTGTATCAATTTTTGAAAATTTGAATGATGTAACCCCTTATCAAAATTTGAAAAAAATTGGAAAATTTGTTTTTTCTGCCGGAGATGTCTAGATCGACTCGGCTTTTGATGCTGATTAAGAATATATATGATTTATAGGGTCGGAAATGACCTTTTCGCTGATTAAAATTACAAAAACCTCTGACTGGTTCTTGAAATCGGTATTTGTATAGTATTTTTTTCGATAAAATCAAATTTTAAAAAGCTCATAACTAAGCTAAAAAAGCATTAATTTCAATTCGGAAAACGTTCTAATATAAGTTTTTATTAGGTTAATAAATCTGCATACTTAATTTAAAATTTAAAAAAATTTAAATTTTTTGTCAATTTTTGAAAATTTTAACGATGTAACCCCTTTCCTTTTTTTCAAAAAATTGAAATTTTTGGAAAAATTGGGTTTTTTTGCCGGAGTTGGCTAGATCGATTCAGTTTTTGATGCTGATCAAGAATATATATGATTTATAGGGTCGGAAATAATTCCTTCTGATAGATTCTTGAAATCTATATTTTTGTATGGTATTTTTTTCGATAAAATCAAAGTTTAAAAAACTCATAACTTGTCCAATAAAGCATTAATTTTAATTCGGAAACCTGTCCTATGTTAGTTTTTATTAGTTTAATAAATCTGCAAACTAAATTTAAAGTTTAAAAATAATTTTAATTTTTATCAATTTTTGAAAATTTGAATGATGTAACCCCTTTCCTTTTTTTGAAAAATTGGAAAATTTTTGAAAAATTTTGTTTTCGTCCGGAGATAGCTAGATCGATTCGGCTGTTCATGCTGATCAAGAATATATATGATTTATAGGGTCGGAAATAACTACTTCTGCCAGATTCTTGAAATCTATATTTTTGTATGGTATTTTTTTTTTCAAAATTTAAAAAACTCATAACTAATCCAAAAAAGCATTAATTTTAATTCGGAAATCTGTCCTATGTTAGTTTTCATTAGTTTAATAAATCTGCATACTTAATTTAAAATTTAACAAATTTTAATTTTTTATCAATTTTTGATCATTTTAATGATGTAACCCCTTATCTTTTTTTGAAAATGGGAAAAAAATTTTTTCTCTAAAATATGTCTAGATCGACTCGCCTGTTGATTCTGATCAAGAATATATATGGTTTATAGGGTCGGAAATGACTCCTTCACAGCATAACAAGATTGTGACTAATATTATAATACCCTGTGGGGGTATAAAAAATATGATTTATGCGATGATCATCATAGGTAAATTCAAGTAAAGAATACAACAAAAAAAAAAAAACAATTTTAAGATCATCTTATAAACAAATTCAATTTTATTTTAATGTCTTCCATGGAATAAATATTATAATAAGGGAACATTGTCTGCTTGTCGTCGTATATAAAGTATAACTACAGTGCACTTTTAACTGAAAACCTAAGGAAACTTAAAATTTCATATATGAAATAAATTCAATATGAAACATTTTTAATTTTGAAACTATTTAAAAATTAACAGATTTAAAAATTCCATGCGAAGAACTGTAGAAATAAATATCATCAGTTGAGTAGAAGCATCGCTAAACATTGAAATTTGCAGTGGTTAAAACATATTTCATTGGGCCAAAAAATAATAATAATAGATGTTGGTTTATTTTAATAAATACATTGCTAGGCTATTTATTAATTACTCGTTTAATTAGCAGCTTGGGCAAATTTGAGATTGGTTTTCATTGTTACTTATGCTGAAACACAGGCCAGGGACAACTTAGAAGGTTGTTCTGCTATCAAATATAAACTCTTTAGGTGATTCTTTCGATTCTGGCCAAATTTCGGTATTTAATACTTATGTGCAACGATCTTAAACTGAATCAATTCAAGTTTGGTGTTGGGTTATCACATGTGAGATCGAAACTTGTTCCAAAAAATAAACAAAACAAATGAGAAGCCATAAAATCTGGGGATTTATAATATATACACATATTGTATCAGCTCTTATCCTGGCAATATAATTTAATACACCGGTTTTAATAATAACTACACAATAAAAAGGGAAATCCTCCAGGCTAAAGGTGATCTATATATGCATGTGGGTTTCTATTTTTAAATTCTAAACTGGGAAAATCAAGTAGGGAAACTTCCTTTGACGAAAACATGCAGCATATCTGGCACTTTACTATCAAACACTTTTTAGTAACAAGATGAGTAACGCTCAGGAGCTTACGTATGCTTTAGCATTCTAGATCTGTACGCTTTTTACATATGAAATCGTGATACATTTTACAAATTTTACGATCTAAACTTTGTGCTAGAAAGAAACAATTGCTTACATGTGAGTGTTAATCATCCTGTTATTACAAAGTATTTGTTACTACTCTTTTGCAAAAAAAAATGCTCAACATTTTACTGAGATTTTGTGTATTTTTTGTTTATTTTGAATTGAATTAATCTCTTGGTAATTATATTTAGTTGCTTCTTGCTTTAATGTGAAAGTAATCTTACTATTCCTGCCTCTCTTTCGTTTTGCTGTTAATAAATAATTTGCCTTCCCTTCGCTCTATTATGGTTGTGTGTTTATTTAATCCCTTTAAATGGTTTAAGACTACAATTAATTTGTTAAAAGGCTAAAACAAATTGTTGCTTATATTTCTCATTCATGCTTTTTTTTGCTTGCCTCTAGTTTTCGCTTTTTTCCTAAATCTCATTTTACTCTTTGTTCTCTGGTTCGATTTCCCGATTTAGTTTTTAGTTTTTAGTTTATTCATACATATTACATACATATAATTTGTGTTTTTGCCTGTAGTTTCAGTTTAGTTTAGTTTCTGCAATGCATAGTTAAACGTATAATTTTCGAAATTAGTTTTTAGTGTTTTTTGTTTTTGTTTGTGTTTTTTTTTTTTTTATAAAAAGTATATGCTCTGTCTTCCCGCTCCTTGTTCACTTTTTATTCACTTTGCATAGAGCTATGCATATACATGTGTGTCCGTGTGTTTTTGGGTGTTTTGTGTGTGTGATTCAACGCTTGGCGTATATCCTCTGTTCCTGCAACATGGCTTGCTTGCACCCTCACTTCCCTCTTGTTAAGAGCATTTGTTAGTATTTGCTGCTGTTATTTGCTTTTGTATTGGTGCCTTCTACTTCCACTCTTCTTGTTCTTTGTTTTATGGTTTTTCGTTTTTTAGATTTGTTAATAATTCCTAGAAATTTGTTTTCCCAAAAAAACATAATAAATTAGAAGTGAAACAATTAAAGGTTGGGATTCCTTATCCACTCCTGCTGTTTCTGGCTCCTTGCTGCGGCAGCTCCTTTCTGGGTTTCCTCTAAGTGTTCTTCTCACGGTTCTTTTCAACTGCCCCTCTCAGCACTCTGTCTCTCTTGACGGCGCGTCAATTCAACGAGGGCATATGGGTGTCATGCCAATTGATCTCTATATTGGGCCACTTGGTCTGCAGGCAGGTGACCATCGGATTGGAGGTGCAGATTGACTTCAGGTCGCCCTCCAGCAGAATGGCCGAGCCGCAGTAGAAACGCACCTGCAGAAGGAAAAGGGTAAGTTACAAATATAATTCAGATTTTAGAAAACATATAAACCTATAGATTCCTTAAAAGTTTCGCTTATTATTAGATATATGCTAGGCACACCTCTCACCTTATTATTTTCATTGGAGCCTGGTATGCCATTGTAATGACGCAGCTCAAAGGTATCCGGCGTGGAGCGACGCTCCAGCGGAAAGAACTCGTCCATGAAGGCGTTCAGCAGTATAATGCCCAAGTTCTCCGGATCGAGACGTTTCTGCATGAGGCTCACACTGCAAAGGGGTATTCTCGCATTAAGAAAAATCGCCTTTTGCTGAAAATCCATCAGGTAAGCTTACTAGGCTGGCTCGCTAACCAGATTCAATTCTGCAAGGACTTCGCGCAGCATGGTTGTCGATATGAAGTTATTGCCCTCCGGATCATATGACTTGAAGATGCGTCGGCCCGTCTCCGAGGGCGTCTCCGGCGAGACTAGCCTCTTCTCGTTGCTGAACAGAACTATATGTGTCGTAAAAATAATAATCATAATACACATTGAGTGTAAGCTAAAAGCTGTAAATAATCAAGACAAAAGAATCCTAGACTCACCGGTTAAATGCGTATCAGAGCCCATCACCCAGACGGGATACCGGGGATTCTTAAAGAAGGAACCCACAGTGCAGTACCGCATCTGCTCCATAAGCGTTATAAATCCAATGTCGCTCTGCTCGCAAATGCCACGCAGCTTCAGTCCACCCACATCCTGCTCATTATCCCAGACATGGGCCACCGCACGACCCGTTAGCATCAGATTAATAAGCGACTGGGCGCCGTAGCCATAAGTGCTGTGTATTAGCGGCTCCGATGTGTCCGATATGTCGGCCGCAACCAGCTCCGAGCCCTTGGTGAGGAACACCGAGTACATAAACAGCAGGACGCCGTATGTATGCGCCAGCTGGCCGTAGTTTTCCATGTAATAGCGGGCCACGGCGGATATATCGTCGAAGTGCACAGTGTGCAGGCGATCGTGGAACTCATCCGGGGACAGATCGCACATCGTTTCGGGATCGGGCTCTTGACACAAATCCTTGACCGAAGCGGGAGTGGCCTCCGCCGCCAGTTCAACGCCAGCTGCCGCTGCTGCTGCTGCCTCCTCGGTGGAAGATTCGGCTGCAGCGCCGGCTGACGGTGATGAGGCGGTTGGCGAGCGCTCTTTGGTTGGTCCAGCCTCTGAAGCAATTAAACGGCGGCGCAAAAGATGGACGATGCGGTAGCGCGGTGCACGACAATTCTTTAAAATGTTGCACAAGGCCTGAATAAGCAGGTTTTGGCATTTATCGCTGGAGATCTACAAATTTAAATTATAAAAGTGTGTGTTTTATAGCCAATTTGATTTGGTTTTGATTAATACCCACCTCGGACAGCTTCACGCCCGGCATTTCCATGATAATAATCTTAAGCAAGTACGCCTGCACGGGCGCTATCACAGCACAAGGACCGCCTTGCTTTTGCACCAATGCTGACGGCTCTGCATCACTAAACTCAAACCCTAGACGTGGATTATAGTTAAATAAAGGAAAGTTAGTAACAAACTCTTAAATATATTAGATATATGTACATCAATTCGAAAAGTACTGAGTAATATTCCGCTGTTTCTGCCTTGACTTGCTGATAAAAACTAAGCTTTAAATAGGTTATAATTAAAATAGTGCTAAAAGCAACAGTGAGTGCATCATTTGAAAAGGGGTTCGTAACAAATTTTGTGTTGGAAGAGGATTCAATTGCTACACACATAAATGTATAACCCTTAAAGTTATAAAGTTGGATCCTATTGTACATGACAATCGTCTTGATTTTCGAAATACTTTTCTCTCTGACAATAATGCATGTGATTTATAATTACTATTTACAATCCTCTCACTAAAAGCTGCTGCCAGCTTGCTAGTAAAAAACCATTTTCATTGTTTAGCCATAAATAAGTGCTTAAAGCCAGAAGTAAGACCTAGTCTGTGTATAAATATGATGTAATAATAGTCTATTCTAATCCAGAACTCATGCAGTTTCAATGTAAATCAAAAATGAACAATTCTGAGTGTTTTTGAGAAAGCAAAAAACTAAAAACATGACCTAGGCTATGATGATTTAAGACGATAAGCTTTATATATTTCTATTTTCGCATTTTTAAATAACTTCCTATAGGAACAAAATATTGCTTAAAAACTTAAATTTGTAATGAAAATTAAAAGCAAGAAAAGGATTAAATATAACTGAATAATAGTGAATTAAAAAAATAGTTTGGGTTAAGACTGTGAAACGGACATGTGTATGCGTGTGCTCGAATGCAATGTACCCTGCTAGTGCGAGGAAAAAGGGCGCGCTTTTTAGACAAGAGTGGGGGAGGTGGGCGGTGAGGTGCGGGGGAGGGTGTCATGTCGTGTTTACCTTGAGACCAGCGACGGAATACATCCTCGCGCACATTGTCTCCCCACAGCAACTGCTTGATGTCGCGCATTTCGCGCATATCGTTTGCATTCAGCTGCGGCGGCGACTGCTGCTGCTGCTGCGTCTTCTGGGCGCTGGATGCACCTGCTCCTCCCGATCCTGCATGGCCCCCACTGGTGGTGGCCTGGTGGCCCGATCCCACCGATGCACCAGCACTGGCTCCAGCTCCGCCGCCCGACTGCACAGCCATGCTGTGCGATTCCAAGGCTGCCGAGGCCAACGTCATCGACGCTGCCGCTGCCGCCGCGCTCGTCGGTGCAGTTTTGGGTGAGACGGATCCCTCGCAGCTGCGCTGCTCCCGCACAAGTTCGTCGTTCATGTCCGCGTTTAGCGTCGCTTACCTCCTGCTGTTGCTCGTTGGTTGCTGCTCCACGGCTCGATCGCTAGCTCCCTGTCGCTGACTGCGTACCGATTCAAACGTTCTGAATATACAGATGCCTGTCTTAGCCTACCATTTGGTTGGCATTTTATAGATGGTCAGATATTTTCCTTTTTCGCAGGGGTTGTGGGGGCGAATGCAAATGCAACAGTGTAGGGCTAGAGTGGCCAATTGGTGCGGGGGCGTAAAATACCGCGACTTGGGCGGGTCGGCGCAACAATAAAAAATACTCGCAGCCTCAACTGCGCACAAATTACGTGTTTTTTGTTTTTAATTTTAAGATCGAATTGTTTTTATGCACGGGAAATAACGGTAAACTAGGTTAAAAAAAAAAAAAAAAAACGGTAAAACACGGTAATGAATACAAAAGTGACACAAACTAACAATTTTCCATAGAACTACAATTTCTTATTACAAATTTACGAATGAAAGTGCTATTTGATCCATATAATTTGAAAGTTGAAATTAAAACCAATAGTTTTCATCATGACAACAGTTTCGGTAGCATATTGATCGGATTGTACTATAGTGTCCTATTATTTTATCACAGCATCTCAAAACTGTATTATTTTGATGCTGTTTTTTGTTTTGTCAGGAATTGGTGGGAAAATGTTAGCTAATCAGAGTTAAGCTAATTTCGGTAAAATAAATTGTTTAAGCAATCCTACAAGTTGTTTAACGATCTTAACGATACATCTACCAGATTTTCCTCCCAAAATCACTATAATACCAGAGTCGCATGGGCGCTTAAATGTTTGCTAAATCTTAGGGTGCAAAATAAAGAATCTGTAGTAAATTCATAAATCTTATAGTTTAGTCGGTTAATATTTTGTGACTTAAAAAACAGTGAGTAATTGTGGAAATTGTGTAGATTTCTCCTACTATTGATATGAAATCAGTAGTCAGAAAAATACCAAAATAATGTGATTTTTTGAGAAAATAATAAATGCACGTGCATTCAAAATAACAGATCCTTTATAAATGGCGCTGCAAGACACCAGAACAATAATTGCCACACAAAGAATATAGTTTAATAGATTTTCTATAATTTTCCGAAAATATTAATATCTAGTGTGGGTGGTTTATTTTTCAGTCGGAGACAAGAAATGTTGAAAAGTGTGATTAAGATTTTTTTTTCTAGTATATTTTGCCATTAGTGAACGGTCTCACTGTGGCGACTAGTTTTGTTTTCCCAATTTGCGAGGCAAAAATTAATTAAAAAATGGAGCCAAAAGCAATAAGACCGAAGCCAGCGGGAATGTGTAACCGCAAAGCCCTGCCGGCAAAAAAGCGCCTCACAAAGCGAACATACCACTGCGGCACTTGTTTGGCGGAGTTCCCGCGTCATTTTGCCGCCAAGCGCCACGAACAGGAGTGCCAGGCCAAATTTCGGCGCCTTTTTATATGCCGGTACTGCCTGACGCTCTGCGGCGATAAGTCCCGGCTGGAACGACATCAGGAGCGAAAGCACAAGGTCGCCCAGTTCCTGTGCCTGCAATGCGGTAAGAAGTACTCGTCTGCAACCTTTCTCTACCGGCATGTGGTGACCTGGCACGGTGAGCAGTCGCTATTCTATTGTGCCATGTGCGCGGACAACTGCAACGACGTGAAGAGCTTCAGTGGGATGCGGCAGCTGCAGGAGCACGCCGAGGAGGTGCATCACCTGCGTTCCCTGGAGTCTACGGCAAGCGAAACTGGTCGGGATACCTTTGCTTAAGGGAATATCAATATCTCAATGCAGCACATTAATTTCAGGCAGCCTAATTGACGAAACTGAGGATCTAGAGATGTTAGAGGAGAATATCGAGGATATTCTGCCCAGCGCTGATTGGGGTAACGATCTAACATTTGACTGGCCCATGGACCTGGACAAGGAGTTGTGCACTGTGGACGCCAAGCCGAGTGTTTTTGTGTGTCCTTTTTGCGCCAATGGTTTCTCCGGCAGTCTGAGCTTGGTGAACCACCTGAAGCAGTCGCACCACCGTGATGCTCTGGAGTGTTGCTACTGCGGCCGGAGTCATGGTAGCCGGGAGGCCCTAAGATCCCACCTCCAACGTGTGCACATCCTGTTGCGCGCCCATGTCTGTGACACTTGCCAGGCGGACTTTGCCACGGCCGATCACCTGAAGAAGCACGTAAATAGCAAGCATCTGAATCACAGGCCGCATGTGTGCCCCACCTGCGGCAGTTCGTTCACCCAACGAAGCCACTTGACGCAACATATGAAAACGGATCGGGGGCACGAGCAGTACACATGCCAGTTGTGCTATTGGCCCTTTTTCCGGGCCATCGATCTGGAGCGTCATGTGAACGAGAAGCATCCATAGGTAAGAAGCGACAAACATATATTACGTATCGTAAGGCTTAAGGTAACTATAAATTATATTGGAAAACAGCAATCAGATTGTGTAGGGCAACTTCCAGAACTCTTTATATATTTTTCCCTGATTCAATTAATAACCAATTTTCAATTTAGTTTTCTACCTTTTGTCGTCCTGTTTTAATTTAAATACCTATGCAGGGTATCTCATTTTAGTTAGAACTTGGAAACGCAGTAAAGGAATCATTTCCGACCCTATAAACCATATATATTCTTGATCAGCATCAACAGCCGAGTCGATATAGCCATGTTTTAGAAACAAATTTTTTTAAATAAATTTTTTCAAAATTTTAAAAGGGGTTACATCGTTAAAATTTGTAAAAATTGAAAAAAAATTTAATTTTTAAAATTTTAAATAGAGTATGCAGATTTATTAACGTTATAAAAACTAACATGGGAAAGCTTTCCGAATTGAAATTAATGATTTTTTGACTTAGTTATGATATTTTTATGATATGATGCACTATTTGATTATTTTAATTTCAATGGCTACATGCTTAGCTTAAGATTCAATATTTTGAAACCTTCTTACTCTTATTTTCAGTCCTGAATGAGTAATTTTTCAGTCATTTAAGAAATAGTTTAAAGATTTGTATAGGTTTAAATTGCAACTTTTAAATTTTATTGAGAACCTCAACAAGCCCACTTTGGCAAATTCCTTGTGGGAAAAATCTTGATTGTTTAAAAGCCTGTTATATGGTTGTGAATGTGAGGCACTGTAATATCACCTTGGCTGGCTGCCCCAGGTACTAACAGGTGCAAGCAGACTGTTATCAGTAAATATAAACCTGAAGAAACTCTTCTGTTAAGTTACCTACGCATGCTGCCGTTATCAGTGGCATGTTAGTTAACAGCTCATTATCGCACGCAGCAGCCAAAGAGAGCCCCAAGAAAGCGCTACTGCTGTTAAGGCGCTACTGCTGCCTGTCGTGCGATATTTTCGAAAACACTCCCAGAGATGGGCGTGAGCATTGATAATATACAACTGTTGAATTTCAAAATTTGAAACAGTTTCTTGGCTTTCAGTTTAAATTGAGTGTTTCATAAAAATGTAATTTTTTTTTATATAAATAAGATTAATGCCTTGGGCATGCTCTGAGTCCGATCGTGCACGATCGTGTCATCCCTAGGCACGAGGGAGCAGTAACTTGGCCCACACTGACGACAGTTTCGAACGATACGTGCTGGCGCTTGGATCGCAGTTTATAACCGATTCTCGGCGAAGACCCCGTCGCGCTCAAAATATTTATCACAAAATACGATTCTCGTGATTTTTTTTCTTGTGCCGTGTTTCGTTGCGATTTTGTTTTGCTGTGCCTTAAATATATACACATATTTTTTATTGCTTTCTCAAAAAGTTAATATCTTTTAAGTGAGTTTGTAGCGTAAGTCTTTCCTGAATTTATTCAGTGATCAGTTCAAAATAAGTTGATGAATATAATATACCATTTAAGATCAATAGTTTTTAACTGACGTTCTGCGCGTGCAGAAATTCGAATGCCATTGTATTAAATATAAATGAATATCACAGAAAACAGGCCAGCAACGACCCTCAAGCTCTGCTAACATTTAAACTAAAACAGCTTTTTGTTATTGTTTATATGTTTTCCACATTTGCCCCATTGAAGCCGGGCCAAAAAAAGCTTTTAATAGCCATTGCCTTTTGTTATTATTTTATTTATTTGTTTTTTTTTTTATGCCAAACAGCTTTTTCGACTGAGATCCAGAACCAAGTTTTATTATTGACAAATGCAAAAGCTACAATCACAATGCAAACAAAACAAAGTCTTGGCAATTAACGTTTTTATTTTAATGTGACTCTCGAATTATTTACCTTTGTGTGTGCGTGTGTGTGGAAAACCCCCGTGAAAATGTCTACGCTTGACTTCCCATGACAGAAAAATAAAATCAGAATAACAAAGTCTTAGCCCGGCTTTAATCAATATTCAAATCGAGCTAAAAACCCCAAGTGAATGCCCAAAGTAAATTGTTTGCGTGCATCATCAATATCATTTCGCTCAGTAATTACTAATTAGTGATGCCTAAAATGGCTCCAGCTTGATTTATATTATATCTGAATTATAGGATGTCATTTGAAATTTATTAATCACATTAAAGACTTTGTTTTTTGTGAATTTTTAGTACGTAAACTGAATCTTAATTGACCATGAGTTGTAAGTTAAGTTTAAATCAATTTAAATATGTCTTTTTAAATTCCTAGGGATTCGTATAGTTTCTATAAAGTTTATGGGTGTTTTTGTATGCACTTCCAAAGTGTATTATAAGTTTAATCAGAAGTTTGGAACCTAGCCTCTTCAATTTAGTCGAAATCTTTATATATAGCTGTCTTTTAATCCATCTACTCCTATTAGACCTCGATCTCTATGCTATATTTGATGATATTATGCTTTTCTCAATCCAATTTAAGACTTATATTCCCTATTTATTTGAAAAATAATAACCCTATCGAATTTCCCTTGTAATCGATGCGGATGTGAATTGTTAATTATATGCTCCGTCTGAAAGTTGAAATCGGTTAATCTTTAACTCACATTCCGTACGGTTCTGTTAACCCGATTCCTTGGGCAAGGGGAGTGGGACTTCAAATCCATTGCCACAATTTATCTTGAGGGAGGGCCACCAGCCCTCCTCCAATGGAGCTGGAACTGGAGCTGGAGCTGTTTGTTTTTCGCTCTCCGCTGATTATTATGCTGATGCGATGCATGGTCCCGTGGAGGAGACTGTGGAATTATCGTCGTCGTCGTCGTCGTTGTCGTTGATACAAGTATATTGCAATTGATTTGCTGGCGGAGAACTCCTCCCTGATCTTCTCGCATGCAATTGCTGCCCGCCACTCCCTTCTATAATTGCGGACCGCCCAAGTCGGGATCTGATTCGGAGATGATTCCTTTTGCGTCCTCGCTTCGTTACCCAGATATATCCTCGCGAATTCCAGTATGTTTACTTTTGGATGACGCACTGGAAATCAATTTGGGAAAAGGTTAACCACACCTGCACTGGTTGGTTAATTTAACTGCTGTTTAAGTTTGTTTTAAATTAACAATTGAGCTTGAAATTGCCCTAAAAATACGACACGTTTTCAAATATTGTTTATTATATAATATTTAATGTCTGAAAAAAAGGGTTTTTAATTTTTAGCCCGCTGTTAAGTTAACATACAGCTGTTTCGTTTGGAATTCGGCATGTTGGAATGCAGCAGCCGCCTTCAGACAAGTAAGAAAGCTTAAGCTGAGTAAGCTCGGCCTTAGGATACCCAGTACCCAAAGGTTTGTGGGTTAAATTGAAAATTTTATAAAGCTTGTTAGGCCCAAAGGGGCTTAAGCACATATTTTCCATGCGTGAGAAATTAAAATTAATTAGAAATTAAAGGAAAGGGATTTTATTAAATGAAACACTTTCGATTGATTATAAATTAAAATACCCTTTTACCCTTTAGGGTACCCCCCCGGTACAAAAAAGAAAACAAAAACAGAGACACGCAGCGCGAGTCAAAAAGCAACAACAACAAATACAAGGGGACAAAGAATGTCAAGATGAATCAGACAGGTGTATGTGTGTGAGTGTGTGTGGAGGCAATAAGAAATATGGAATGAACACCTGGCAACACGGAGAAACAGCAGCTATGCCAAGATAGGGAGCCCAACGGAGTTGTTAGTTTTGCCTGTCATATCAATCAGCATTTGCTTAACTGTTAAAGAGCCAAGAAAATAGGAATATATATAGAAAAAAAACAGCACATAAGCAGAAAACAATGAAAAGTAGATGCAGCGCGTGCTGATAGCAGTGTGGGTGAGTGTGTTGATTACGAACGGCAAATAAACACTTCTCTCCCTCCCCCACGCCTCGTACGCATTACACCTTAAACACAAACACAAACATGAGTGGGAGCACGAGCACGAGAGCAGGAGCGGAGAAGCGCACTCTTTTCGCTGCCGTTTTTAAACTCTTCAGGTTCCGTTACAAGTGAAGCTTAAAGCTATTTTTAACTCCATTTGCCGATCATTTCTTTCCCCTCTTTTCCTGCCCACATACACCCCCCCTGAACAACCGACCCACCGTCCCTATCTCCTTTCCTGTGTTGTTGTTTGCATTCGCACTCTCTCTCTCTTCTTATAACTTGAATACCCTTTCCAAAAGGGAGTATTTAACTTATTTAATTATTTTTTAAATGGATACATAGATCCTTGGGAAGGTTATTGCATCTAAAAGTTATTTAAATTTAATGCAGACGCTGGGTGTATTATCTTTGAATATATTTTAATAAGGCTTGTTACCTTTTTATACCCTTTTAGGGTAGTAAGAAGCTTGTAATTATGTGAAGGAGTCGTTTCCGACCCCATAAATCATATATATTCTTGATCAGCATCAACAGCCTAGTCAATCTAGACATCTCCGGCAGAAAAAAAAATTTTTCAAATTTTTTCAAAATTTGAAAAAATTTGAATTTGTTTAAATTTTAAATTGAGTACGCAGATTTGTTTAATTAATGAAAACTAACATAGAACCGCTTTCCGAATTGAAATTAATGCTTTTTTGGCTTAGTTATGAGTATTTAAATTTTGATTTGTCGAAAAAATTGTCATAAAAATAACGATAAATATCTATTACAAAAATGCGAATGTTTTAAGCTTAGATATGATCGATTTTTGATTCCATCCTATAAATCAAATGCAGACTGAGGAGCTATTCAAGCCTTAATAAATTATTAATTAGTTTATAGGCTTGATTTAAATATATATACTTGATGCTAAGACAAGCAAGTAGTTTATATCGAAATATCTTTATTAAACGGTTGTATTTCAAAATGTTCTTGGGAATTTATAGAGCACATTTTTGAAACTATAAAAATTGTACAAAATATCAATCACTAAATAGAAAAACAAAATTTTTCTCTGATATGATTATCAAACTCCGATTTATATTTCCACAAAATATAAAGATATTCCAACTCTGGCCAATAGTTAGTTAACTTTCCACAGCTAATTCCGATTTTGTTATTATTTGACGCTTCCCCCTCGGTCTTCATTTTGTTGTTTTGCATTTTTATGAATGAATAGTAAATCGCTGTGGCTGTCGTTTTACTCTAGCCTTATTTATTTATTTTTTATTATTTACTAAGCTGATAAAGCGCCTTGACCAGCCACCACATAGCTATAGCTTCAACGAATACCAGAGGTCTGTCATTATCATTGGGCGTGCGTTCTGTTATCGACAGTCCGACAAAAAAAAAATACAAAAAATCCAGCAGCTGAAAGGGAAACTCGAACTGACCTATAATAAGAATTTTATAATTAAGCAGTATGCAAAAAAAGAATAAGAGGAATAATTAAAAATAATAAAGTGCAGCCAAAGTGGAGCCCTGCACTCAGCGTATAGGTTTTTTGATACATTTGGAACTAGGATTTAATTGTGTGCTATATTTAATATTATATTATATTATCTTCTTAATTATATGCAAGGACCTTTTTGAAATTTTAAATTGAAATTGCTGGATAAACCTAGTTTTTTTTATTTTTAAAAGAAGATATACAAATACCTATTTAATTAAGCTGAAAATAACTTTTAGAAAGTTGTTTTTGCGGTAATTTTACTTCCCATGAAAAATAATTAAACGCATTTATTCCAAGTGCAAGAAAGAAGGATTGAAAATCGAAACATGTCTCCCCCTAGACAGGAAATTCCAGTCGCCGCCCAAAAGGTTTCCCACTCGAAACTCCTTGATTGCCGCTGTGATTACATAAAAAAAAGAAAAATTTTGTCGCCTTTAGCCGGGTGGCTTTATGGCCACAAGTGCTTTTGGTTTATGAGTCAGGGCGGGTGTAGACATATAAAACTATAAAAGAGAAGAGCAAACAGTCGGCCAACAATCGTTGTTCATTCATCCACAAATGTGGCAATGCATTGGCTGATACCCTACAAGCCATTCACGATGTGGGGTATATGGGTTCTCTCAAGAAGTTTGAGTGCATGGATTCAATCAATATTAACTTATTAATCTTAATGTAATTGATTAAATATGCATTTAATTTAGTCTTATTTAAGATCAAGGAAATAATCGAATCCTGCTGCACAAGTAGACTAAAAATGAATCAAACTGCACTTCGATTTTCCCATTTAAAATGAATTCCAATCACTTGAATTAAAGAACTCACTAAAGGCCTCATTAATCATCATGCCAAGTGATTTATCACACTTCTTCTGCCTGTTTTTCCGAACTTTTCACCAACGATTAAGAGGTATTCATTTGTTTATTTAGTTAATTGTGAGTCACTGGGCTCCCTGGTTGCTTGATGGCTTTATTGTCATGCAATCGGCAGGCTGATTGTCTGATTGTCTTATTGATATGCCTGACGCACGATTTGTGCGCCCTCGGAGGTGTGTGTGCGTGTGTGCTTCTGATAAACGGTTTGTATCAATGTCAAGTTAGTCGAAAAGAATTCCCCATTCCATTGCACTCGTAACCGCCGCGACGACCCCAATTCCGGCGGCGAACGGGCCTCCGCCCACCTGTTGTTTACCTCTTCCACCTGTTGGTGGGGCCGCAAAGAGCTGACATTGTGCTCGTAAATCGACAATAAAAAAGGTAAACATTGAAACAAAAGTGAATTTCCGTTGCTAACGAGGGGAAGCTAGCTCAGTAAATCATACTGGGGGAGTCTAGAAGAAAACTGACAGGGTGATATACTTTTTACACTCAGCAGCTTCCCTGGCTAATATATCTTAAATGAGGTGTCTAGATTAATTATCTGTGCGGGTTATTTATCTGTTTCAACAGTTTTGCGGGCAACTAAAGTCCCTGCCAAGAAAATTCGGTACTTAAACGTTTCAAATGTGAGTGCTAACATTAACTCCCTGTCAATTCTTTTTCAAACTATCAAAATAACAGGTGTTTCGGAAGGAAATACAAAGCTAGTTTTAGTCTAAGTACATATATTTTATAGATTATACATACATATACGGATTTTCTAACTTTCTTGTTGATTTTTTACAGAAGGACATTGTCTGGTTCTCAGTGTCACCAGGATCAACTCTAACTTAAGCTTAAGCCCCACACACATTCCGCTTAGACATGCCGCGGACTCGAACCCGAACCCAAGTGCTAACTGTGCAACCACAGCCACTGATCGTCCTGCCGCTGGCGCTGCTCCTTCTGCTCTGCTTGGTCGACCGGGCAGCCTGCGTGGCCCTCGTTTCCGCCAACAATCGGCTGCCATCGCAGCGTTTCTTCTATGCCGCTGCCACGCCCTCGGCCGCCACCTCGCAGACGAAGGTCCGATTGCTCCGCCAGGCGGATGACCTGGACGCGACATCGTCGCAGCCAGTAGAGGAGGGCAGCTGCTGTCAGGGAGCAGCCGCTGCAGCCGGAAAACCACTAGCAGTGAGTAAACCATAGACTTAGATGTCTTGTTTCAGAAATCACATGGGAATTTTATACAAAATTATTAGGAAAAATAAGAAAAACAATAGGAAAACAAAGGGAAATTAATATATTTAATATAAACATTAGGGAAATTGATTTTGTATAACTTGAAAGAGTTGTTTATATTCAAATGTTGAGGTTTTCTTTATACTAGTATTGCCTAAAGCCTCATTTAAAATCTTGTCACTTGGAAATGATTTAATAAATCGTTTAAAATGTCTAAAGTTTTATCTGCCTTCCCGGCTACAATAATTTTAAATATTTACATATTTACTTTACGAAAGTAAAGTAACTTTACTTAAAGCAAATGCAATATGTGACAAAAAAAGAAAAACCTAAGTCAAGCCCATCATCCTTTCTGAAAGAATATTTACTTTAGTTGAAGTTGCATTTTGGTAAATAGATTTAGTGCAGCGATGCAGTTAGAACTCCTTAGTTAAACATTTGTTTGTTTTAAATCTGACGGGAGGGAAGCCGTCTCTCGCTGCTAGTTGCATCGTGGCGCCATAACAAAACCAATCTGGGTCAGCGTCATCGCCGCATTGCTTGCACTTTGATAAGACGCCGTCAGTCGCTGTCCCAGTCTCCGTTGCCGCACGTCGTCGTCGTCGTCGCCGTGCGTCCACCGAGCCCACACTCAGGGCCAAGATCCAAGACCCCGTTCCCAGATCCCCAGACACCAAGGCCCGATCCCAGGCACCAGTAGTGCTCGATCGGGATCAGTCCATGAAAGCGACGTAAATAGTGTGAATTTGTGAATTTTGTATGCCACAGCAATTGCATTGATTGCGATGATCAATTGTTCTGTTTTCGAATTTCCAAGGAAAACTATTTTCACCTTTCAAATGTACTCCACACTGGATGCACTGTATCTGCCTTGCTAGTTTATTTTCCTAGTAAGTAAGCTTTTTTCTGCTTATTTGTTCTTTGCCATCTGATAGCGTTGATCGTTGTCTCGATTCCAGAGCAAATATGTAGTTCGCATTACGTTTATTACTTGGGCTTATGCCCCTGCTCCCAGTTTCCATTTTTGTCCAACCTTTATGAGGATTTGTTTGCGTCAATGCAAAGATAAACAGGAGATTTCCAACTCGCGGCCACGGCGGAGGAGTTTCGGCGCATTTGGGAGGGAGTCATGGTGGTGGCGGTGGCTAATTAAGTAAACAATTGGATCGGTTTCTGAGCACTCAGCAAATAGCTGGAAGTGGGAACATAAGTCGTAACAATAACATCGGCCGGATATTTGATCGCAATTAGTCTTAGGTCAATTGTGATAACACAAAAATACGATTCGTTTCCTGGAAGCGCAAGTTCTTCAGATTAACGTTTATTAGAAAAGTAATCAATTAAAGAAATTGTAAAAAAGTTGGTAAATAACTCCCCATAATGGCTGATCAGGTTTTCAGTACTTTATATCTTCTGTAAATATTAATAGAAAGGAAAGAAATCCATCTTAAAAACACTTCTTAGGAGTATTCCATTAATAAATAATTAAACAAAACAATTGCATAATTAAATATTTCATAAAAATATGCATTATACTGAAAAGGAAACACATCATTTAATAATAGTCTGTTTAAAAACATATAGAAATTAATTGTTATGCAATTCCCTCAAAATGTCATAACAATTTCAACTGGTTTGTGACGTCTTTATCTTTTGACATTTGTAAATGTAAATATCTATTCGAGTTAGCAGCTCTCTCGAGTCACTTAACTATTAATTACACGGGGCAAATTAATGTTTATGTAATAAAATTAAAAAAAATATTAAAATTGGTCTAAAATAAATCACATTCTTTGATGTGATTATCTGCGATATAAGAATCTCCCACAGAAATACATAATTTCCCCTTTCAAGTTCATCTGTCATCTGTCTTGCCCTTGAACTTTCTCCGCCTCGTGACGCAGCTGTTGTTGTTGTTATATATAGATATAGAAATACCTGATATCCAGCCGATCCAACTGATACGGGAATTAGCCGCTTCTGTGGCGGAATAGCAGTCATTAAAGCTGCTAATGAATCATGGCAAAAACACGGCGTTCACAGCGTCACATCTATGTACGTGCGAATTGGCCAAAACGAAGGCACGTGGCACAATTAACTCTGAATCTGCTTCTCTTCCGGCGGCTGTGATCCAAATATTTAATTTTAAAAAATTAACAATAATCACAAAAGGGTGACGCACATGTAACTGCACTTGGCTTACGTTTTTCTACGGAATATCTGCGTCAATTGGGAGCTATAATACGTTATTAGGTGACAAAAGGAGGTAGCAATCTATGACTAAGTTCGAACGAATGCTTTGGCTAACCCACATATGTGTGTTTGATTTCTTTTCACAGGTGCCCCTGTCGGTGTCGGAGTTGAGCAACGTTACCGCCGACTACGATGTGTCTGGAGAAATATCTTCCAAGGGTAAGTAGCATAAGGATACTTCTATTTCAGCATAATAAACTATTCCTGTCTTTGCAGAGAACTTCAAGCGCAGTGTCACAAGATGTAAGAGTAATAATTCAATATTAATTGTATTAATAACAAATTCCTATTAATGTTTTATTGATTTCCCCTTAGCTGTCGTGAGGAACGCAACACCGGCTAGCTGCTCGCCGCAGCCAACGATAGTTGAGCTGAAGCCACCTGGCGAGGAGGAGGCCAACTATTACTATACCCCCTCCTGCACTCGGATCAGTCGCTGTAACGGCTGCTGCGGTTCGACATTGATCTCCTGTCAGCCCACAGAGACGGAGATTGTTCAGCTGCGCGTGCGTAAAGTGGATCGAGCCGCCACCGGCGGACGCCGGCCGTTTGCCATTGTGTCCGTGGAGCAGCATAAAGCCTGCCGTTGCGATTGCCGCACCAAGGCAGAGGACTGCAATGTGTATCAGTCGTACCGCAAGGATCTGTGCCGTTGCGAGTGCCACAATCTGGACGCACGGGACAAGTGCCTGGAGCAGGTGGACACCAAGTATTGGGACGACGCCAACTGCACTTGCGTATGCCGCTACAATCAGAGCTGCACCACCGGCACCGTCTTTGATGAGACGCAGTGCAAGTGCACCGACGTGAGTGGCTCCAGCTAGGAGTGTGCCCTGCTCCCATCTCTGTCTCTGACTCCCTAACGCGAAGCTCCTGTCCCGGGCTGGGATGGGTTCTAGTCTAGTCTCTGGTCTGGGAATCGTTTGTGCTCGTCCTTGATCGGTTTGCGGTGGGTTCCTGGTGGTGGCTACTTAGTTTAAGTGTTTCTCTCTCCTTAACTGGCTCCACAAGCTTTATGCTGAGTGTCACACAAGTCGCTGTGATTGTGAAATTTAATTTTAAAAAACGTTTCTTGATGCAAGTGACTTAATTTATGATTTAAATTTCAATATTTCAATTCAATATTTTTTCTATCAATTTAGTTTTAAAAAGACATATTGAATGCGCCTTTTTGTAGGTCTGTAGGAAAATAAAGTATTCTATTTATATTTTTCTTTTTTTTTTTAGAAAATTGTATATATTTATTAAGCCGCCATTCAGGTTCCACAAGCTATAAAACTATCTTGTTTATTCAAGTGTTACTACACGCAGCTGTTTACATAGTCTACAAATATACATTAGTTGTTTAACCAAGTGTTAAACAATAAAAAATAAGCTTAATTAGCTCTCACTTAAAGTTTTCCATTTAATCTTAGTATTGTCATTGTCTAATCACTTTTTACACATGTATGTTTTTACCTTTGTTTTTCTTTGTATTTCATTTTAGATAAAAAAATTCGAGTATTTTTCTTAGAGTCCACAATCAATGCAATCCAAAGACACACACACACTACACACAGAAAATTGTTAATAATTGATTGGAAAAATGTATAACTATTAATTAACTTGTGATATCGTTGACTTAATTCGTTTCTAAAATCGTAACTGAAATTGGCGTCTGTTGCTTAGAGATTGATTGGTTAAGGAAGCAATATATGTAACTTATAGCTGAGTTGAGGCAGAAATGAAAGTGAAGATAAGAGGAGACAACGTATTGTGTTTGTTGCATTGTGTGAGTACTTACAAGTCCAGATTGCATGTTTATATCTTAAATTAACCCTTTTTGCATATAATGCATGCCTAACTGTCTCTGCCCTAATTATTAATTATATATATATATATATATTCTGCTTGCGCTTATCCCAATTTCCACCCTCTCTACCTATGTACATTCCTTAAATCCCCAAAAATAATAAATAATTAACTAATTATTATTTCGTTTATCCCTCCTGCGCAGCCATCGGCACCCATCGATGTCCTGGATCGCAAACGCTTCATTGTTCAGGCCGTGCAGGTGGATCCAGATAATACCACGCTGTACAGTGTTTAAGGAGAGTGCTGAGGAGAGCCGCCGCCTGAGAGTACTGCGAAAGAAATTACCCAAGAATTACTTACACTAAGCTTAACTGCACATGTACTTTATGTATTATTTATAGTTATCGATTAAATCTAAGCTACTATTACATTCCCAGAACTAATGTACACTGCATTACCCCTGTTTTTTCGGCATAAAAACTACACAAATGTTTATTAATTGGTTTAGATTACGTTTTAAGAGCCTTTCGGGAATTAATTGTTATACAAAACCAAGCACACTCTAAAGTTTTTTGCAATTCTAGCCTGTGTTGCATTACATCTATTACATATATTTATATGATGTCAACTGGAAACCTAACTAGGTTTATAGGCTCCTTTAACATTTGGCCAAACGCTGTAAATGATTAAAACATACATTTTACAAGGGTAGATCTCAATTTCTATAGAAAGTATCTAATAAATAGTTTTGAGCGAATGTGTTTTCAAGACTTCAGTGCAATTCGACGATAACAATGGAAGTTATTACGGCCAACCTGCCAACCTTAAAACAAAGTATAACAACTGAGATTGTGAGATCATATACGGTTATTTTTATACCCTTACAAGGTACTATAATTTTAGTCAGAATCTTGTTATGCTGTGAAGGAGTCATTTCCGACCCTATAAATCATACATATTCTTGATCAGCATGAACAGCCGAATCGATCTAGCTATCTCCGGCAAAAAACAAAATTTTTCAAAAATTTTCCATTTTTTCAAAAAAAGGAAAGGGGTTACATCATTCAAATTTTCAAAAATTGGCCAAAAATTTATTTTTTTTAAATATAAAATTTAGGAGTCATTTCCGACCCTATAAACCACATATATTCTTGATCAGCATGAACAGCCAAATCGATCTAGCTATCTCCGGACGAAAACAAAATTTTTCAAAAATGTTTCATTTTTTCAAAAAAAAGGAAAGGGGTTACATCATTCAAATTTTCAAAAATTGGACAAAAATGTATTTTTTTTAAATATTAAATTTAGGAGTCATTTCCGACCCTATAAACCATATATATTCTTGATCAGCATCGACATCCGAATCGATCTAGCTATCTCCGGACGAAAACAAAATTTTTCAAAAATGTTTCATTTTTTCAAAAAAAAAGGAAAGGGGTTACATCATTCAAATTTTCAAAAATTGGCCAAAAATGTATTTTTTTTAAATATTAAATTTAGGAGTCATTTCCGACCCTATAAACCATATATATTCTTGATCAGCATGAACAGCCGAATCGATCTAGCTATCTCCAGACGAAAACAAAATTTTTCAAAAATTTTCCAATTTTTCAAAAAAAGGAAAGGGGTTACATCATTCAAATTTTCAAAAATTGGCCAAAAATGTATTTTTTTTAAATATTAAATTTAGGAGTCATTTCCGACCCTATAAACCATATATATTCTTGATCAGCATCGACAGCCGAATCGATCTAGCTATCTCCGGCAAAAAACAAAATTTTTCAAAAATGTTTCATTTTTTCAAAAATGTATTTTTTTTAAATATTAAATATAGGAGTCATTTCCGACCCTATAAACCATATATATTCTTGATCAGCATCAACAGCTGAGTCAATCTAGACATTTTAGGCAGAAAAAAAAATTTTGCAATTTTTTCAAAAGTTTATAAGGGGTTACATCGTTAAAATTTTCAAAAATTGATAAAAATTTAAATTTTGTTAAACTTTAAATTCAGCTTACAGATTTATTAACATAATTAAAACTAACATAGGACAGCTTTCCGAATTAAAATTAATGCTTTTTTGAATTAGTTATGAGTTTTTTAAACTTTGATTTTATCGAAAAATACCATATAAAAATATAGATTTCAAGAATCTGGCAGAAGTTATGGTAATTTTAATCAGCGAAAGTGTCATTTTCGACCATATAAATCGTATATATTCTTGATCAGGATCAACAGCCGAGTCGATCTAGACATTTCCGGGAGGACAAAAAAATGTAAAAATTTTTACAAAATTTTATAAGGGGTTACATCATTAAAATTGTCAAAGATTGATAAAATTTAAGTTCATTTAAACTTTAAATTTAGTTTGCAGTTTTATTAAACTAATAAAAACTAGCGTAGGAAAGCTTTCCAAATTGAAATTAATGCATTTTTGGTGAAGTTATGAGTTTTTGTAACTTTGATTTGTTGACCAAATTTTATATACAAATAATATTTAAAGCTTAGTTATGATAGATTTCCGATACAATTCTATAACTCATTTGCAAACACAAGGCAAATACTCTAATTAAAAAAAGATGTAACAATTAAAAAATGTTGTGTTAGAAAATGGGTGTTCAAAAGATTAAGTGTTTTTTATTTTTTTTTATATATTATTTATTTTTTTTTTAATATTTTTATTATTTTTATTTTTAACTTGCAGCTCAGTGTAACAAAATTTTTGTAGCATGGTGTGGATTTTAAAAGCATACACCCATCGATACTTTTTTCTTCCTCTAATGTATCGCAAAACTATCGATACGGCCACTCTATGGCATGTGGGCAAACACACTATTGATATGTAAATGTTGTTGCTTATTGTCTATTTGTTATATTATAAACATGTTTTATTTAGGCAAAGCATTGTTCCAAGATGCGAAATTATAATTAAATTACCGAATATCGTTGTTTCTGTCACCTCCACCACGCGCAATATAAACAGCTGGCTAGCCCGGCAGTTTTCAATCAACGATTCACCACACCACAACTGCCATCGCTGTCCAACACTGATTCCTGAGGAGTAAAACAACATAAAACGCCGTTCCTGGCTTCAAGTAACATTTCCTCGAATTGTGGCCAATATAAAAGTCTCGCGAAATGGGGCGCCGCTCCATAAACACCACCAAGAGTGGCAAATACATGAATCCCACGGACCAGGCGCGTAAGTGCGAACAATCCACTAGCGGCGAACTGCTAACCCCACTCCCATCTTCCAGGCAAGGAGGCCCGCAAGAAGGAGCTCAAAAAGAACAAGAGGCAGCGCCAGATGGTCCGGGCGGCGGTCCTTAAGAACAAGGATCCGTCACAAATCCTCGAGGAAATGGAGAAGATCGATGAGATGGGTGAGTAGAAAGGCTAAGGCGCTGAGCCTCACAAACTGATGCAGTGCCTCCTTCTTGCAGAGTACAACGTGCTGCAGCCCTCGCCGCTGAACGAGAAGGTTTTGCGGGACAAGCGAAAAAAGCTGAAGGAGACCTTCGACCGCGTAATGCGTCTCTACGTAAGTCCTGTCCTTTTGAATGTTAGTACTTGTCCTGAGTGCCCGAAATCCCTTTGCAGCACAACGACGAGCCCGAACACTGGGCAGACTTAAAGCGCAAGGAGGTGGAGTACGAGAAGAAGCGGCTGAAGAAGCAGCAGTACTACGAGAGCGTCAAGCACGCCCAGAGCGTCCAGGTCGATGAGATTCCCCTGCCAGCGCCCGTTAACGCAGCCACGCCGGTCGGCACTGCGGCGGCGCCTGGTGCCGCCGGTGCTGGTGGTCATGGGGTCCTTGGAGGCTTCGGTCCCGTCGGTGGCATACGTGTTCCACCACCGCCCATGACCATGGCCCTGCCGGCCTACGCACCTGGGGCTCCACCAGGTGCAACCAAAATCAGTGATCCGGCTGTAAGTGATTCAGCGCAGGCCGAGAAATCGAAAGACGACGATGAGAAAGACTGGTTGGGCGTACCACCGGGTCCACCGCCGGATCTGTTTGCCATGTCCGAGCTCGATCCTGATGCCAAGGGTAATTCCGACTACGATGGCGAGGCGGAGGAGAATGAGTCGGAGCAGGAGTCGTCGCAGACCAAGAGCAAGGATAAGGGAGATAGGGAGAGGGAGGCAGCGGAGCCCAGCAGCCAGAATATCGACGATTTCATGAAGGAAATGGAGCATGTACACAAGCGCAAGCATCGCAAACTGGCGGCGGACAAGGAGGATGCAGACAAACAGCGAGAGGAGGACGATGAGGAGGACGACGACTCGCCGAAGCGTCAAGAACGAGACTCCAGCTCGGATAGAAGATCGACGACCAGCAGCGATAGCGATGACGATGAACATCCAGATAAGGATGAAGACATGCCCGAGCTGCCGGCAATCAAGCCTGCCCCAGCGAAACCCTTCGCCACAGTCCCAGCTCCAGCTCCGCCAACTGCGCCCACACTTCCGGCGATTCCACTGCCACCCCCGTCTTCAGTGCCGGCGCCGCCGCAGCTGCCGCATTTACCGCCGATACACAATATTGGACCACCGGGCATGATGTACCGTCCGCCGCCTATGCGCCCGCCACATCCCGGTTCCGGGTTTGGACTCCGCATGCCGCCTGGCCCACCACCAGGAGCACGACCACCGCATGCCCTCGGACCAATGCCCCGCATGGGCCTCCGAATGCCGCCGGGACCGCCCCCAGGCTTACCGCCACGCATGGCCCATCACAAGCAGGTGGGCGGCAGCGGTGGCGGAGGTCCACCCAAGGACTCCGCCAAGGGTGTAACCACCATTACAGCCAAACCGCAAATCAGGTAAGTAATCATCGCATGAATACCATGGGTCCTCTAGGTAACGATATATATTTCTTCTGTTTAATTCCAGGAATCTGAGTGCCGATGTCACCCGCTTTGTGCCATCGACGTTGCGCGTAAAGCGCGAGGATCAGCGACGAACAGCGGCGAGGCCTCGCCATGCAGCGGGTGATGCCAGCCACGCACCCACAGAAGCGCACAGCAAGCCGCCCACCAAGGACGATGCCTATATGCAGTTCATGAACGAGATGCAGGGTCTGCTGTAGCACTCGACGGCGATAATCGGCTGTGTATTCTTTGTTTAGTGTATGCTTAGATAAAAAATTAGTCAACCAAAATGAAAAGTGTATGTTTCATTTGGATACCCATTGCAGAGGGTATTATACATATTTGTAGAGAAGAGTAATGAAGTTATTTGCGTTAATAAGAGGTATATTATCCTGGTCAGAAGGCATTTAATTTTGTCATCGATTTTATAAAAGCAATGTCATTAACATTTGGAGTCACAAGCTGCTCTCTCGAGAGTGCAGCAACAAATCATGTGTGTTGGCCCACGCCACTTGATTACGAAGGTAGTAGTTATATCAGTTTACATTTTGTCCGCAACACTGATTTGGATTTTAAAACTGAAGAAATTAAAATAGAGCACGACAAAGTTCGTTCGGTCTCCTCGTAACACTAATGTTTTAGGTTTACAAAAGTGACTATACATTTTAGACTTAAGTGGACTGTCTATAAATACATGATTTATTTTAATATTTATTTCCAATTTGAGAAAAGTTAGGTAATACATTTTCATATTTACTTTTAAAGTTTAAATACATATATGTACATAAATATTTTTGTAATGTCTTCATTTTTTGGTCTAAAGCAAGTCTAATACTTCTTTTTGTTTATTTATAATGTATAACAAATTTTACAAGTGAAAAAAAAATAATGGTAAAAAAAAGAAAGAAAACTTCGGGAAGCCAAAGTTTGCATATCCTTGCAGTTTGTAATAGGATCAGGGACCGATCATTGACTACAATATATATAATACCCTGCAGGGATATATAAAAACAAAAAAAAAAAAACCAATCTCACTGGCTGCTATTAGACTTCACCGGGGAGGGCGGCGACCCTCCCTTCACAGCCTTCTTGTGGAACGGCCGCATCTCTACAATATCCGCCTTTAGGGCCCGGAAGCTCCTCCTCAGCGAGTCGGACACCTTTTTCGTGTAGCTCGTGCTATTGCTGCACAGGGACAGTTTGTCGTCACCGTGTCCGTTTCGGAGATCACCGGCCAAGGGACGCAGTTCGTCCTCCAATGGCGTTGAATCGTTCAAAGTGTTTCGTAGATATTTACGATTGAAATGCAGCTGCGGTGTGCCCCACTTTCGCTCAAGTTCCGGCACACCATTGCCGCTGGCCATCGAATCATCCTCCGTGTCCGGTGAGGCCATCTCAGACGGAGTCTGCGCAGCGACCACCTCGCCAATGGCTTCCTTATATGTGCGCGTTATGATCATATTAGCTGGCACACTCTTGCCATTGATGCCGCCATTGGGGGCTTGCTCGAGGTCGACGGGCTGCGAAGGCAGACTCTGGCGCGGAGGCTTCGCCCGGCGTGGTGACTTGACCGACAGAACACTGACCCGATAGTGGAGGACCTGCTGGGTGCAAGGGAAGAAGTAGGATAAATCATTAGTTATCTGTTTATAAATGATACATTTCTATTTTGTTGCACCCCATAAAATATTCTGCGGGGTTAGTTAAATAATTTGCAGCTATATACCTATTTATACCTGACTGATAACGCTCGTAAAAATTATTTGAGATAACGGTCGACATTTCTTATCACTGTGTAAATCTATTCCAGACAATTTAAAGAACTTTTGTTGCAAAAACTGCAAAATTATCATGGCTAAAAAATACAGTTGGCCAAGGGCCACTTTCTCTCCTTACTTTTTGAGTTACAAATTACTATCTGACCTTTCTTAAGTCCGAATGCATTTCCAATTACTTCTCCCAACATGTAAACATGCAATGATCTTACCTTATCCTGATCCATAAAGCGATTCAATTCGCTGAGGGGTATGCTGACACACGTGCCCTCCATCAGGATATCCTTGTCATACTCGCTGTGCACGGGGAACTTCTGGGTCATGGACAGAGCTTCGTTGTCCGGCTGAATGACCGTGACCTCGTAGGCGAAATTGTACTTGCTGTCCCGCCGGTTCGAGGTGCAGGTCATGGTAAACAGGATGCGCTGGCGATCGTGGATCTCGTAGAAGTTGAACATCTCGTCATGGGCCTGGAACACATAGTAGCCGGTGAGCGGCTTACGCCGCGTTGCCAGATTCCATTCCAGATCCGCGCTGCTGGAGCGGAACAGCCGATCCGTGTGCTCCTGCTCCAGGTGCTCCTTCCACTGGACCTCGCGTCCCTGCCAGCGGCATTCGCCCCACACGCGGCCCATGAAGCACTTCATGGGCTTGTACATGCACTGTTGCTCGTGCCAAGGCAGCAGGACCACGGGCATACGCACCTGGCAGCCGCCGGAAGCGTGTCCACACCGGAAATGAGCCTTGGCGCACAGCGCCTCTACAGTCAGCGAACGGGAATTGGTGAAGGCCTCCTGTCAAAGCAGAGAAAGAGAGAGTTGATGGAATCAGGAATGTTGATTTCAAATTTATAATATGTATAAAAGATAGTACTGTCCATCTCCTCTTGAAAGTTGATTAAAGTCGTAAAAGTGGCTGGAAGATTACAACCCTGCGTCGATGATATCAATCTGAGCCTGGGCTTCTATTTAGTTTCTACTTACTGACACGTCACTAGATAAGAAGTTTGGAAGAACTCTATATATAGATAGATAGGTGTATTGATAACCGAACGAACGTGGTGCTTAGCTGACGTCAATTCTTACCTTGCACAGTGGGCACATAAGGAGAATGCGGGTGCACTGCTCGCAGATACTGTGGCCACTCTTGCAGAGCAATATGGGCGCCTTCATGGCCCCGGCACATCCCGGGCAGCGCAGCTCCTCGATCAAGCCCTCGTAGTGCCGAGCAGAAACGGTGGCGGGGGCCGTCTCTTCGCCAGATTTTCCCGCTGATATTGCCGGCGAGGTCTCTGTGGGCGATGCGACAGTAGCGGGTACTGCCGCGGGAAAGCTCTGACGGATGGGCGTGCTGGCGGGTGAGATGGGACTCTTGCCATCGCCGGAACCTATGCTCCGGGTGCGACTCAGCATGGGCGGCTTCGGGGGCGGCGAGAGCGGAGATCTGAGAGTCACAGTACTGGGACTAGGTAGTGTGGCGTACTTTACATTCAGGGATAAGGTACTCGGCGGCTGTGGCTTGTCCTCACTTGGTGGCTCTACATCCGCTGATTTCTTTTCGCCTTGGTCCTCCGGCAGCTCCTTCGCAGGCTCCTGATCCGGTTTTTGCACCACACTCACTGCCACCTCCGTTTTCTTCTCCAGCTCTTGTAGATTGCGCTCCAGAACCTCTTCATCCTCATGGACCTCAGTGCTGCCATTGCCCACGGTACCCTCCTCGGCAATGGTCCCGTTGAGGAATATCCTGCGCTGCTCATTGATCTGCTCGATGGTCTTCAGCTGGCCCAGGATGTTCAGCTGCGGGGGCTCCTCCTCCACCGTTAGGCCTCCGTTATTCGTAGTCGCAACTGCAGACATGGTGGCAATTTTGCAAAACTTATTGTGTAACTGCTGTGGATCGACAGTTGCTCCCGAGCTTGGTGGGCCAGAATGTGGCTTTCTTCTGCTTCTGGCCTGGCTGCGTCAACTCGGGTTCTCCGGTCTCCTACTCGCTCGCTACTCGGGGACTCGTATCTTATCAGAGAGAGACGCCTAACTAAACTAACTTCACCGGCGGCAATCGATTTGGACTTGTGATAAACCCAAAGCGTGTACGTATGTACATATCAAGTGCTCGACCCATGGGCCTTCTTTCGTATTTTATTCTTCACTCTTTTCCGGGAACGGGAACGGGAACGGACACGGACACGGACACTGACGCGGACGCGACGACCACAAAATTGAAATGTTGCATCTGAATTATTGGCCAGTTCCATTTTCATTCCATTTGTGGGTTTCCTCCGTTGCTTTCGGTGGCTTTCTTGCCTTTCTGTCTGTTTCGCGGCTGGGGGAAAAATGCCGCAGCAATCAATGTCAAGGTGTTGACGTGTGGCCCACAGTGGCTTCTCGATGAGACGGATAACTGGAAGATTTATATAAAATGCGAGTTAAATTAATTAAATATTATATATATTATTTTAAGTATTTGAATAGTCCAATGGTAAGGCCAGTCTTTAATTACTCAATTACATTATTGTATAATTTAATTTCCCTTCAGTAGAATTAATATGAAATAAATCATAATAACCCTTTTTACTGTACATGTCTGTGCATGTAATAGACCCATAAGCTCAAAATGGACAACAATGAGCAACAAGCAACGACATTCAAAGATGTAAACAGAAACCAAGGCATATCGATCGATAACCAAAAGGCAGTGAGTGTAAGGGTTCGCCTTCAATAACTTGTATCGAAAATACATTAATAATTAAGGGAATATAATATTACTTATCAAAATATCTCTAGTTTACATGTAAGCAAAGTTAATTGGATAATTAACTGTAATGTAAAGTAAAGTTAAGTTATAATTCTATATAATTCTATATAATTCTATATCCGACGAATACTATGCTGCCAGAAGAATATCAACAAGGTTTCATTGAGATACATAGATACTCTCTCGTAGTTTATCCGAGCGATACACACTAACAGAGTGCTGTTAAGCACCAAAGTGTGCTGTAAAACGCAAGGACATTTCAAAAAATATAATTATTTTATGCCTTGTAATTGCTTAATCATGAAAATTCAATGCTAACAGCGAATGAGTACATTTTGAAGAGTCTGCTGTGAAGAATTCTAAAACAATATCGAAGCTAACGAAACATTCTCCGGGTAGTTTATATTTTTTTTAATTCCCTTTTTAGAAAGCTCATCACTTGGCTGGCGGATGATTAGGCAAGAAAATAGACAGAGCACTCTTCTTTCACGTTGCTTCCCACTCAAAAAAAAGGCGTCTATTTACATACTGAATCTTATCAAACGGGAAGCCACTCAGCCCGGCTCGGCTCGCTAATTCATCGTGCAATAAAAGAGACTTGGACTGGTGTATGTACATTTTAGGGCCCCGAGGAGAGCTGGGGGACCAATGTCATAGCGTTGACATTGAAAGTTAACTGCCGGCAAAGGCAGTCAGTCGGCTGTGGAATTTCCGTGCGCGCGCAACCAGCATCCATCCAGGCATATATATCCATTCATTCCGTATATCCATGTCGCCGCCGCGTCACATCCTCGAGCTGAGCCTGGCGGAGCAGCGCCAGTTCATCGAGTCCTTCGACCTGGTCATCAGCGATTGCGATGGCGTTGTTTGGCTGCTCGTTGGCTGGATTCCCGGCACCGGTGCCGCCGTCAATGCCCTGAAAGCGGCCGGCAAGCAGATCAAATTCGTGTCGAACAATAGTTTCCGCTCCGAGGAGGGTTACATGGAGAAGTTCCAGCATATTGGCGCCCAGAATGTGCACGAGGACGACATCGTGCATCCGGTTAAGACCATTGTGAGGTACCTGAAGAAGCACAAGCCGGGGGAACGGGTTTTCTCCCTCATGTCCCTGGAAGCCAATGAGACGTTGCGTAAGCACAACATTGAGTACGAGTCGCTGGTAAGGGAGATGGTGAATCATTGGCTCTGGAGTGGGTTTATATAAACCTCTTACTCTTTGTCAGAACATCAAGGAGCACCTGACAGCCGCCTCGCTGGTCGAACATCTGGCCATTGATAAGCCCGTTGGAGCCGTTCTCTTTGACATTCACTTGGACCTGTCCTATGTGGAGCTGGCCAAGGCAATTAGGCATTTGCAGGAGAACGAGGATTGCCAGTTGATAGCCGGTGGCAGTGATGTCATTATGCCCTTGGCGGAAAATCTTAATGTGGCCGGCTTCTTTGACTTTTTGGAGCATGTCAAGCGCTACACCCAAAGGGAAGCAACCTTTCTGGGCAAGCCTTCACCCATTTTGGGCGACATGTTCGGCGAGATGTTCGAGATTCCTGAACCCAAGCGATGCATCTTCATTGGGGACACCCTGGTGCAGGATGTGCAGTTTGGCAAGGCCTGCGGCTACCAATCCCTGCTGGTGCTCAGCGGCTGCCTCACGAAGGAGGATATGCTGAATGCACCGGTGGAAGCGCAACCGGATTATTATGCTGATAGCTTGGCGGATTTTACGCAGCTTCTTCAGAATATAAATCAATAGATTTGTAGAGCCCACCGGTTTATGGTTTTCACAATTCTTTCTAAAAGAGAAAACCTATACAAATAATGATAATAACATAAAAATACCTGAAATAGCAATAAAAACTACAAAATTGTTCCTAACTTATACATAGTTTTTTTTTTTTGATAATTCAATTATAAAGACAGCCTCAAACTTTGCAACCTACGACTGTTTTCTTTGCAAGGAAAACCCTATTGAATGTAAAAAATATAGAATTTATAATACGTACGTGTTGGATATAAACAGTCAGTCAGTCCGGTGGCACATAGTTAAGCATGGGGGAATTCATCTTGGTGTTCCAGGCAGGAATGGAATCGTAGAGTATGACATCTTCGGCACAGCCCACCATATTGAAGGCATCCTGGTAGCATAGGTAACTAACCTGCAAGAGATCTTTAGTGCTTCAGAGACCGGCTGATCAACCTGTTGCTCAAAAGACTCACCTTTCCCCACTTTGATGGCATGGATTAGCTGGGTTACCTCCTTCAGTGCTTGTTCGTGCATCCTGCTCACCAGTGTGTTTCACAATTCTCTCAAAATTTAATATTTAATATTAAAAATTTGTAAATATGGAAAAAAGCAGCCATTGCTAATTGTGTGTTATCGATAAATTTGCGCTTTTTGATAGGGATGAGCAAAACAGACATCGCAGACAAACAGCTGATTTGGTTGGGCAAATTGTGCAAATTTTTCACAACGATTAAAGCCAACTGATTAAATAAATATGAACAAAAATAAAATAAGATCAATTCTATAGTACTATTAGGGAAATTAAGTATATAACAAATATTCTCGTTTTATTATCATTTAAACTTTAAATGAAATATAATATTAAATAAAATGTGTATTCTTCGCATCATGATTTAACAAAAAATGTTATGTCACTGCTATAGTGTTAGCCTTGACTTAAATAATAAGAAGATTAATTAATATTGCAACTTTTTGCCAACACAAGGTTCAATAAAAGATATAGTTCGCAAACAATAATCAAAAACGAAACTATTAAATCTTCGCAGGTCCACTAAATATGTAGATCATTATTAAACATGGGAACTGTAAAAATCTAGTTAGCCATAATTAAAATGTCATTTTCTGTTTCATTTAATAGCACTTGTATATATATATACATATATATTTATATATATTGTATATTTTGGAAATAATGTCTTGGGAAAAAGCGCGGTTAATGCCTTTTGAAAACAGCTCGCCGTTAAAAAGCATATGTATTTGTCTTTACTTTAAAGGGCAAAGCTCCAGGTGTCGAGAAAACTGGATTAAATAAATATTAATAACAATTATTACACCGTGATAGAATGACAAATAAAAGCTTAATTTTTATGCAATTTGCAACTATTAAGTTCGTGACACTCACGAACTCAGCTTAATTTTAGGATGCGATTAAGCTAGTTAGGGTCACGCCAAAGTGCCATCCCTGCCTTTTGGCTATCGAAGTGACCGGCTTAACAACAACAACAACAACAACAATATGGCGATAAAAACTTGCCGCTGCTGCAGCCGTTGGAAATTTCAGTTGTTGTTTACGTGTCGACTCGTCTTCTTTTCCACTGCCAACGCTAACAAATTTGGCCAAAACTCGGAAACTTGATGAGCCAACAGCAACTGGCTCCGAAGCGTCACGCGACTGAAGGACGGCCAACCGAAGACTGAAGCTGAAAAGGTGTTTCTTTGAAAGGTTCGTCGCCTCCGGGATCTCAGAATACAGTCCGTGCCGTTTGTTTGCTTTCCTCTCCGGCTCCCCGGCTCCGTCTGCTATTGTTTGCCCCTGCTCTCGGGATTTTGAATTGGAATCGGAGAAACACGTCTTGGAGCACAATGAACATACACAGTGAGTAGATGGGGTTTATGTGTTTAGTTGGCCGCCGTCGTTCCAGAACTGCTGTACTCACACAATGCTACCCGCACCCGTCTACTATCGTACAGTGAACACCAACACGCTGAAGTACATCAGCCTGCTGACGCTGACGCTCCAGAATGCGATCCTGGGACTCAGCATGCGCTATGCCCGCACCCGGCCCGGCGAGATCTTCCTCAGTTCAACGGGTGAGTAGTGTCAGGGGGCACAGAGGTGCTGGTGGAGGTTGGAGGTGGCACTCGACGCTTATACGTGGGCCTGTCCACGCAAGCAATACTTGCGGTGGCGGGCGTTAGACTCGCTGGAGGAGGAGGAGAAGAAGTTGGCACGGCAAGGGAAGCTGATAAGCTGAACTACTTCCGCTTGTGGCACCTACATACCATACACTGGGCCACAGTTAGATAAAGAAATATTGTTAGGTCTTGAGTGGGGTTTTTTACAAAGATAAACCAAAGACTTGAAAATTACGAACAAGCATGTTATGTGGGATTTCAAAGCAAAATTATATACCCAAAGACAATTAGGTTTAATCGTTAAGCGTTATCTCGATGATATATTAATATCTTTAAGCAAAACTATAGCACAAACTTTAAATTAGAATTATATAAATATGCAACGTTCACAGAAGATATGTTTCCAAACGAACTCAGAAAAGAACTTTAAGTAAATATATTAAACTTGCTAAAAGTATCATCAAAAGTTCGGAAACGATCTTTCGAAACTTACACTTTCAGTTCTGCTTTTAGAAAGAAATTAAAATCAGGTACCCAACTATGTTTTAAACATATATCTTCTTCCTTTTTGCAGCTGTCTTAATGGCGGAGTTCGCCAAGCTGATCACCTGCCTTTTCCTGGTTTTCAATGAGGAGGGCAAGGATGCCCAGAAGTTCGTTCGGTCGCTGCACAAAACCATCATTGCCAATCCAGTGGACACACTAAAGGTGTGTGTGCCATCGCTGGTGTATATCGTCCAGAACAACCTGCTGTACGTGTCAGCCTCGCATTTGGATGCAGCCACCTACCAAGTGACCTACCAGCTGAAGATCCTCACAACGGCCATGTTCGCGGTGGTGATACTGCACCGCAAGCTGCTTAAAACGCAATGGGGTGCCCTGCTGCTCCTGGTGATGGGCATTGTTCTCGTTCAACTGGCACAGACGGAGGCTCCCAGTAGTAGCTCTGCTAGTGGAGGAGCTGTTGCAGCCACCGCCGCTGCTGCCGGAGCGCCTGAGCAGAACCGAATGCTGGGCTTATGGGCTGCCCTGGGCGCCTGCTTCCTGTCCGGCTTTGCGGGCATCTACTTCGAGAAGATCCTCAAGGGCGCCGAGATCTCCGTATGGATGAGGAATGTGCAGCTGAGTCTGCTCAGCATTCCTTTCGGCCTGATCACTTGCTTCGTGAACGATGGCAGCAGGATCTACGATCAGGGCTTCTTCCACGGATACGATCTGTTCGTTTGGTATCTGGTGCTGTTGCAGGCCGGCGGTGGCCTGATCGTGGCCGTGGTGGTCAAGTACGCTGACAACATCCTCAAGGGTTTCGCCACCTCGCTGGCCATAATCATCTCCTGCGTGGCCTCCATATACATCTTCAACTTTAATCTCACACTGCAGTTCAGCTTTGGTGCCGGCCTGGTTATTGCCTCCATCTTCCTGTACGGCTACGATCCATCCAAGGCGGCGGCGAAATCGTCGGGAATGCAGGCACCTGGAGCCAGCGACGAGGAGAAGCTGCTGCCGCGCGTCTAGTACGGAATCTGGCACAGATGAAAAACGTCGAACAGTATTTGTTGTCCACCACTGCACCCATTCGATGATTGATGAAAATTCTACACTCTTTGTGTTGTGTTTTGTATATATATCTGTATATATGTATAAGAGTTATATGAAAGTCTGGACAATTTATGACGCGATTTCGCCTGCAACAATATGCATACATACATACATAGTTTTAAAGTTAAATTAAAGAAAATCACGTGTCTTTATCTCATATGTAATTAAAAAACATAAATATATATATACATATATACAAAAATATTTATACAGTTAAATTTTAAGTTAAGGTATTTGATCGCTGTTATAAAGTACAGAATATTAACATGAAACATGACTTATTTTGAATATATCCTTTAGATATATTGTATATCTTACTTCATAAAAGCTTGAAACACTTAAAATTTGTTGTACGAACGTTTTTCTTCTTGTTAAATTATTATATGTACTGTAAAATGCGGCTTTTCTTGAAAAGAAATGTTTACTTGTTTATCAGGAGGTTCTATAAAGTCAACGTTATCCAAAATGTACTTTACCAGCTAACCTTAGACCAGCGTATAGCATAGAATTATCGAAGGAATATAGATATATAGTGCTAAAAAACACTAAACTATATATATATTTTTGTCATTTGTTTTTTTATATTTATGCATGTTAGTTATTAGTTATTCATTCGTATTCAATTATTTTCATCACTTTTCTTTATGAAGTTAGGCTGACTTTCATTTAGTATCAACTAACTATACATTTTTTTGGCGTAACTTTGTTTTGAATACAAAATATAAATCAAAAACTGTTTCTTTTTTTTTTGGTTTTATTTAACGAAAGTTATAATTTTTAGAAACGCAAAACTTTTTCGATTTTATTAATGTTAAATAAATGAAAAGCTGTTTCGTAGCGACATAAACATAAATAGAACTTAAAGTAATTGGTTTTCATAACTTGTCTTTATGACGGTTCTTTTTTTTTGGGAAACAAAAAATATTGAATTGAATTTAATATTCAAAAAAATGCACGCATTGTTCGTTGTGAATATACAGCAAAAATTACTTATAAAAAATAAAGAAAAGAATCACCTGAGGGCTTAATATAAGCACTCAGAGCGAAAGGTTGAACTGATGAGATAGAAATATTCCTCATATTCCGGTTGCAGTGTGTCGATAGTTTGTTAATTTTTCTTAAGAACTATGGCTAACGGTGGACAGATCAGATGTTACTCCACCCAGGCGACGGCCACGTCGTTGGATTGACTTTGTAGGGACAGGACTAGTTCATAGATGTGCAGCGCCGGTCCCACCTTCAGGCCGAAGCGAGTCATCACATCATGGCGGGTGAGTAGCAGCAGAGAGGCGCCATCGATGTCCTGATCGCGGAAGACATGCGCCTCGACGGGATAGCGTTTTCTCACGAAGCAGACAACCTGATCCACGGTCCACTTGGAAACAGGGTTGCTCTTGATGTTTTCAGTGACGCTGTCAGTTATTTCTGCAGGTGTTGATGTGGATGTCGATGGACCTGAGAAAGAACTATTCATGGGCGACTCCTTGGACTGCCCAGGTTCTTCCAACTTCTTCCTCTTCTCTTGGCTGTAATCTTCCTTGTCAAGATCTTTCGCATCCCTTTTTGCTGTTACTGGCGGACTACGCTCCTTTTTCTTTTCCGGCTTCTTCGGCTTTCCCAGCATTTCTAGCTTCTCAGCCTTCTCCGGATTCTCTGGTTTCTCAGGTTCCTCAAGCTTTTCGATCTTGTCTGACTTATCTGGCTTGTCCAGTTTCTCCAGCTTATCCTGCTTAGACGACATATCCGGCTTGTCCTGCTTAGCCGATATATCCGGCTTGTCCTGCTTAGCAGACGAATCCAGCTTGTTCTGCTTAGCTGACGTATCCGGCTTATTCGGTATCTCTAGCTTCTCCAACTTCTCCAACCTCTCCAATCTCTCTAGCTTGGCTGGCTTCTTTTGTCCAGTGGGATCGGACAGAATCCGCTTCTTACGTCCCACATTTGACTTCTTAGCCAATGGCGACGGCTGCTCTCCGCCGGACGAGCTGGCATTGTTAATGGTGCTGTTGTTGTTGTTGTTGTTGATGACGGTGATTTCCTCGCAACGGAAACACTTCCACTTGGGATCAATATCGATAGCTTTGGTGCTAGGCTTGAGAGCCTTATTGTTGCAGTGCGGATGGTAGGCCTCGGCACACATAGTGCAAATGGGAAGGTTGCGTCCACGTATGTTGCAGACGTTGCAATAGCGACACTTCTCGCATTTGTACTTCTTTCGGGCGAGGACCAAGTTCTCGAAATTCACTGCAAGGCAGGGGAAGTGCCCTGAAAGGTAATAAATCGGTATGTAATTAGTTAAATAATTATTTCTTACGTTTGCATTCCTCCTCTTTTGAATCCATCTTAATCTTTTAGACTGATTTAAGCTTTATGAACTCCAAAACATTGACATTTGACATTGCTTGCAAAGGATTCACGTTAATTAAAGGGGAAAATATTAATTTTTCCATTTAAATGATACTGTTTTGTTTCAAATGTCACAAGCTTGAACAACATAAAGAAAAGGAAATAGCTTACAGCCTGCAATTCAGAATTTAAAAAAAAACTTGTACCGAACTATAATTATCTTTAACAACACAAGTCAACAAGTATCAAACTTGATAGCGAAGCAAAGATATGGTCGAATTATATCAAATATTTCCGCAAGCAAGATAGAAAGATATCTCTAATCCCTATTCTAGGCACCGATTTCTGGTTAGTTTTAGTAATGGTTTTGAGGATATATTTACATTTTTGCATGCAGGTCTTGCAAGTTAGAAAGTTGCTCTTGTGGCCAGATCCTCGTTTGGGCTCGCTCTTGTTGCACTTCTGGCACGTGTCGAACTTGCCGTTCTGCTGTAGCTGCGGCGCCTGCGGTGGCTGTTGTTGCTGCTTCTCCGATGTGGAGGGACTCTGATTCTCTGACTTTGATTCCAGCGAATCGTTGGCCTCTGTGGCTGACGACACATTTGCAGGTGGCGAGTCTTCATTGCTGGCCACTCCGACCGATACAGTCGTTGTTGATCCGCTGCTGCCGATGGAGCTGCGATTGCTAGCTCGGGATACATAGTTGTCGGATGGATCGTAAACCTGCTTAGGTTTCTGTAGGATTATCGTAAAATGTGAGCCGAGGAAGTCGTTATTCTACATCAACAACATACCTTCACCCGTCCGGTTGTGCGGACCGAGGCCGCGGCGGCCGCAGCAGCCGCCGATGCACTAGACGATGTTCCCGCTGCCGGAGCGGTGGCGTCGGTGCCATTGCTGGTACTGGGACCAACCGGATCGGCGACTGGCTCCTCCTTGGCGTCGTCCTTGTTGCGTTTCATGTTCGCTGGCAGAATCCTCGAAAAGAGCAGCAAACAAAACGAAGATTTACTTGCGCGCTCGGTTGTTTAGTGTGACCACCTAGCAGGGCCTCGCTAAAAAGGCGGATAGTTGGTATATTTTAATCATTCAAAAAAAAAATTCATTTAGCCAATAATTTGTATTGTTCAACACCGTTTTACTAGAAATATGTTATATAAATTTAGTTTCTAAGGATATATTATAAACAATTATCAAATATTTGCGTTTTCTTTAAGTTATTCCGTTTTATAGCTGCATCACACTTTGACAGTTTTTGGTATTAGGCAGCTATCCTTTAGGGTATTTTCGTCGATCAACGTTATTTGGCGTTAGTGTAAAATGTACGAACTTTATTTCTTCCAGGAAAAATATATTTCTTCAGAAGGGCGGCGAAATGTACTTCTAAGAAATAAAGCAAAAATCTACGCATTAAAATAAAAACTGTATAACAAGATATTAAAACACCTTCTAAGTAAATAAATAAATTATAGAAATTAAACACACAATTTGAAAAATCCTTAAATGTGTCCAGCCGTATTTCAAAATTATTACACTTTTATTTATTATTTTAATATAATGTAAAATCTATCGCTTACACACAAAAAATATTTCAAATTCAAACTTTAAACACAATCTGTTTAGTTAATCATTCACATTTTGGCCCAATTCTTTATTCTAACATAACTTCATTAAATTCTCTTCGATCACGTACTTTTTTAGAATTATAAAACAATATCTTATATTTTATTTTCAATATTAATCTTAACACAAAAAGTGTTATTTTAAAACATAATATAAAATAAGAAAATAAGTACTAAGTGGAAATATGCGAAACAGAACAGTTCCAAAACATATTTTTTATGAATAGCTTGATTTTATGAATTATATTGCAGGAAAATTAAAAAACTCAACACTTTAAACATTTATCATTGTCTTTTAATGCACATCTTAACAGTAAATAATCCAATCGCATCCAAGCTCTACAAAAACACTCAATAAGTACAATAACTTAATTTTCGGAATTAATTTACAATTGTCAACTATCTATAAAAACGTCCATAACTATTGGAACTGTGTGCGCTTTTGCATCCTGGATTCTCGGTGCAAGAGAAGCGAGTAACGCTTAGAGAGCGGGATAGGGGAAGGTCGTCTTCCAGCCTCTAATCAATCTTAATGCGACGGCCATAGCGCCAGCCCAGCTGCACCAGATCCCGATGGGCCAGCGCCCAGGACAGAAGGCAGACAATTCCAGCCAAGACACCCACACCCAGATGTGTGGCCAGGCCAGAGCTTTGGTACTGCAAATAAATAATAAATAAATAAATCAATAGTAATATAAAACATATGTTTATAACAGCATTATGAAACTCACCCAATAGCAAACCATACCGGCCAGAAGGAGCGTGCCACCGAAGAGCTTGCCCGGCCAGAGGCCCAGCAAAGGGTTCAGCGACAGTGGTCGGTACTGCTGCCGGATATAGTAGGTGCTGTACAGGATTCGACTCAACATATTGATGCAGTTGGCGAAGATGAAGCCAACTGGTCCGAAAATGCCGGTCAGAATATAGGAGAGAACCAGGAAACTGACCGAGAAGATGGCCATCAGATAGTTGTACTTGTCGATATCCCGACTGGTGTTTGTGGCGAACATATAGCCTTCGCTGATCCCGTTCACGGCCAGCAGATAGATGGCCAGGCAGTGCCACTGTAGTAGACTCTCCGGCAGGCCGCCGGCCACAAAGTCCGGGCCGCCGTAGAGGAGCAGCACGGGATGGGAGTAGCTCTGGCCGAAGGTAAACGCTATTAGGCCAATGGAGCTAACACCGAGGAGCAGATTGTTTAGGACACTGCTCGCCTGGCGCACACGCTCCGGCGGCTGCTTGGCCAATCTCAGATCCCGGGTCAACGTCTGCGTGAAGTAAAAATAGGAGCTGTCCTCGATGGGCCGGAAAATGAAGCGGGCGGCCATGCTGCCGAGGTTGTTGACCACATCATAGGTGGCCTGCTCCCCGAAACTTAGCACTGGCGATACCGACATCACGTACTTCTCGCCCTCCGTCAGGATCTGCTTCAGCACACCCTGCTTCACGAAGCTCAGCGTCAGGGTCTGCAGTTCCCGGTTCAAGGGTTTCCCATTCGGATTGAACATAACGCCGGGCAGAAAGTCGGACAGCTGTTTGAAGGGGAAATCATCCATATGCTCGTATAGTGAGACCTGCCATGCCTTAGCAGCTGGCGGCTTCTTCCGTGATTGCTGTGCCACGTAGCTCTTGAAGCCCTTCAGGTAGAAGTAAAAGAAGCCATACTGGCCAACGACAATGGTCACTGCGCTGGACAGTTGTGCCACCGCAAATGCATTGATGGCCGCACTCCGATCGCCCGTCACGATCCACAGGAAAATGGCCGAGCGCACCAGAATGTGCAACGTGTTCAGCAGGATCTTCAGTTTCACAAAGCAAAAGACCTGGGCCACAAACACAGCTGACTCGGCGAACAGTTCCAGGACACAGGACAAGGCCACCGCGTAGCAGGCAAACTCGTACTGGGAGGCATAAATGGCATCCACAGCCGAGAGCCAGTTCAGCCAAATGTACAGGCAGGGAGCGCACAACACCACACAAATGGGAACCCTAAAAAGAAGAGGGTAGAGAGAGAAGAAGCGAGTGGAGATTAGATTGGAGCATGATGCAATAATTTATCTATCAACAAAGTAACAAAGTTATGCGATTCGAGGAATCGAATTCTGGGTTCAAAAAACAAAGTTAGATGAGAAATCTAGCTCGATATTGTTGGTTCATATAAAAAATAAAGACAATACTTAAAGATTTAACTGGGATATACAACAGATTTTTAAATATTTCTAAATTTGTTTAATACAAGAACTCAGAAAACCCATCTAGACTTGAAAGAATTATTCTATTTTCAAGGGGGGACTCCCCCTGGTTATATTTACGTGAGCCACATCTGATTGATGAGCTGCGCCCAGGTACATCGGTCACCCTGCTGGGCATTGGCACTCAGCGCTGCCCGGTTGATGGCCTCACGGGAAAGGAAGAGCAGGGTGCTCTCCAGGAGCAGCAGCCGAACGTTCATGATGCCGAGCACCTCGCGTCCCACATGTCGCACGATGTACGCATTGATGCCGAAGGTGAGGATGCGGCACAGTATCTGTAGGGGCAGTATAAGACGACGATGAGTAATGCCGGAGGCCCAGGAAAGTAGGAAATAATAGAATGCGTCTGGGAATCTGGGACACTGGGACTAACCTGAAAGATGATGCTGAAGCCGGCGCCCAGCAGGCTGCTCTCGAGCACATTGCGTGCCATTGGAACCGTTCGCTAGGCCGGATGTCTCATCACGTAGAGGAAAAGCCAAACAAAACCAAACGAAAGGCCTTAAAACAATATTAACAAAATAAATTGATTGCTAACGACACAGTCCAACAGTGTTGGATAGCGGCCAGTCGGTGCGCCAACAGCTGTTCTAACAGCGCTGTTAACAGCACTATGTACGTGTATCATACGAGATAACGGTTGTCTGTTATTTGAAAATTCAAACATGGAAGATAACGATAAACCGTCATTCGAAAATTCGAAATAGCACAGTGCGGGCTCGATAATATGAAACATGAGAAATCAATATTAACTTTTTACTATTTGGGTTCAAATTAAACACATATTTGTAGTATTTTCACCATTCTTACAGGTTTTAAGTCAAATAGCAGTATAATAAAATATGTTATAAGAAGATATATAAATCCAGTTAAATATTAACCCTATAAATCATATATATTCTTTATCAGCATCAAAATCAGGGTCGTTCTTGCCATTTCTGGTGGAAGAATAATTTTTTTTAATTTTTTATTCAAATTTTATAAGGGGTTACATCATTAAAATTTTAAAAAAATTGACAAATATTTTATTATTATTTTTTTTATTTAAATTAAAGTATGAAGATTTATTAATTTAATAAAAACCAGCGTAGAAAAGCTTTCCAAATTGAAATTACTGCTTTTTTGGCTTAGTTATGCATTTTTTAGACTTTGATTTTTCGATAAAATTGTCCTATGAAAATATCAATAAATATTGATTAAAATTATGCGAATATTTTAAACTTTCTAAAGATCGACTTCCGGTTCGATCTTAGGACTCAATGGCACTCTGTAAGGGTATATAAACTTCGGTTTTAAGCTAGTTTCCTTTATCGTTGTATTAGATTTGTATCCTTCAATGGATATTGATCAGCGCCAATGTAAGTTACCGGCTTAAAATGCAACGTTTCTCTCTCACTCTCTTTGTGCAAATATCACATAAATAATATAAAGTCTGGCCCGCGACTTAAACTCAAAACTGAAAAGACAAAACTCAAAACTCAAAACTGGTTGCGACAACTTTCGTTGCGCCGCCGAAGAAGTTGGGCTGCTGGCCAAGTTAGTTTGCGTCTTAGCCCCGTTCGAGGCGGTCGTGTTGTGGCCAACGAAACGGACTGGCACTCTTCCAAGCACCACGAGTGGCCTCCAGTATCCCAGAGTTAGAGCCGAAGGAAAGGTGCGCCGGCGCATTGAAAATTCAAGAGGAGAAAAGCAAAAAAAAATATATATATATACAAACGATAGAAAAGCGAGAAAAGCGAGTGGTGTGTTCTGCAAGACAGAGCGTGAAGAGCAGCATTGTTTTATTTATTTTATTTTGTTTTATTTGTTGTATTTTTTTGTTGCTGTTTTCCGTTTGGCTCGGTTTTGTTCGCCTTTATTGCGGGATAAACATGCGGAAAACCTAATCCGATCCGCAGGAACGTAACAATAAACGACGTCAACTGCCCTATAGATTACAAAAGTAGTGTGACACTTTTCCGCGAGTGCGGAAAAACAGGTTGCCATACAGCCTAGGGCCGTTCAGCTCACTGCAGTGCAATTCAGCTGGCCCACCTGCTCGCCTGGATCCGCAGATCACCTGGCTGGCGGTCATGCTGCTGCCCTCGTGTCCCAAATACACTTGAACCACAGGAAAAATTACAACAAAAAACCAAACAAACAAAAAATAACAACAAATAAAAAAAAAAGAAAAATTTCAATCAAGAGTTGACATTGCCAAGAACGTAATAAAAGAAAGGTGGAAAATTTATAGAAGTGGACGCAGGAGGAGGCGCCGCTGGAGGGCAGTGATCCAGGATGTCGGACATTTACTACTGCAGCAATAGCCAGGTGAGCCACTGATCGGTGTTCAAGTTCTGGGACAAAGCAATTACTAACTAAACTAGTTAGTCGAGGAAATGCGGTAAATACCTAGCACGGGATCAGGGGCTTAAAGTACATAGTTCTGGTCAAGCCAATTACAGGGAAAACGAACTATTACTATTATTATTTTTTAAATTTATAAGAATTAACTATGGACACACTGCAGGAATTTACTAAATAGAAAATTAAAATTATTAATACAAAAATATGTGTTAATAAGTTAAAAAAAAAAAACAACTCAACATTTATCGTACTGATAAAGTTCGTGTTATGTCGAACGTTTGAATGTGACAATTAATATTAATGGGCATTCTGGACTATCTGATACGTCTTTCTCGTCTTGGCCAAATAACAGCTGTTTTACTTAGCCAACTTAAGAGTGTGGGAAGTGCGTTAAGTGTTTTTGCTTTTTACAATTCTAAACTTCACAGCTCCCTGTTAGTCTATATCGTTAGGATAAACTACAGATTAGCTTTTAGTACAAGTTAATCCTTAATCTATTCATTAAACTTTAATCAGAGGGTTATATTTTTCGGCCCCTAATTAAAATTAAATTAAATTTTAATTAATTAAAATAGTAAAAGCAAATACTTGTTATTGGAGTCCCTATTTTCAACCAGAAGCTAAAAATCAAATCCATTTGGAGTATTTTCTATACGACTAAATAATATAATGACTAAGAATATTGTCAATTTAAAACAGCTGCTTTAAACAATTTTAACTTTAAATAAAACTTGACTTTTAAATTGTTTTGGGCTGATATATTTAAAAAATGAGTCATTGAGGAAAATAACCAAATAATATTTGGCAGACCATGAACTGGTACAGCAGTTTATAATTGCATTCTAATTCTGAATCAGTTAATAATATTATTTTTTGTATTTATTCTTCACAACAGAAAAAATTTAATTTTATGTTAAAGATTGTTAAATAAATATATTTAAATGTTTAAATATATTATGTATATATGTTCCGTAAACTCAATCTAAGACAGAAGTTATAAGTTTTCAGCGTTTATAAAACTAACAACTTTATAAAATATGGCTTCCCATTTTTTTACTATAGTTACTGTTTAAATAAATACAATATTTAATTTTTATTTTGAAGAAATATCAATATAAAGTTTGATTTATAGATAACTTGAATTTTATTTTTATTTATTACTGATTGCCATCTATTCAACACAAATTGGATACACTCTTTGTTTGACGTGATTCTCAAATGACAAAAATTTGTTTGTCTCACCGCTTAACAGTATTTTATTTTGTTAAAGTTTAATTTTAGATTTCTTAGTCTCAGTTTTAGCTTTTCTATGCTTCGTATGTATTTTTGTTGTCTTTTGCTTGATAGTTTTCAATCGCTGTCATAATCGCTGGGCAGCCATAATTAATAAAAGAAAAGTAAAAGCGTCGTTAAAAACAGTAACGGTTGCTTTTTGTCATGTGGCCAATTACTGTGGCTTACATAATACAAATACAAATACAAATATATATATATATAGCACTGGCTAACGATTTCCAATCAATATTTGTATATATATCGGATCTCCAATGGATAATGCTACCGCCCTGTTATGTCTTAATTAATTAATTAATCCCGCATTGTATAAAAATGGAGTAATTTCATTTGCCAATCGAAAAAATGTCATTTAGAGTAGTATGTGTTATTTAAATAGTCTTATTTCCTTAAAAATCATATTATATTATTTATAATATATACTGAATATTTAATGTAGAATTCACCAAATTATTATAAGGCCACGCCTCCCTTTTTTATGAGGCAGAAAGAGGCGGGCAGCATCGCAACAACAACAAAAAATCAAAAAAGTGAGGGAATAATAAAATCTAAAAGTGAAAGTGCGTCCCGTTACAAGCGAATGTTGACTTAGTAACTTACTTTTGCAGCTCGGCTTTGTTGCTTTTGTTGTAATTGTTATAATAGTGGTTGTTGCCAAAGTTGTTGTCGCTGTTGCTTTTGTTGCTTTTACCTGGGGCGCATGGCTCTAAAAATATGTGGCTCGCCTCAAAGAAAGAAAACAAAAGTTTTTTCGTTGTCACACTGTTCGAAAATATTTTGGGAGACGACAAGGTCATTATTTATTGGTACCATATTTGGAATTTTTTTATGTTAATCTGACCAAAAAATAAGTCTTCAATTATTAATATTATTTAGTGTGCTTTATTTCCTTAAGATTTTATTTCATTAAAGTCAATGTTAGAGAGTTTTGGTGTCATAGAGTTTATCAGAACTTTGCAACTGAAATATTTGTATATATTTATATAATCTACTATTTTTTTATTCGTTTATAAAGTTGACACACGCATTTCTTTTACTTTATTTACTTTTTTCGAAACGAAAAACACTTGACAGGGAGTTTAGGTTCCTGTTTATTATATTCTTTACTTTGATGCTGTAGAAACGTAAAAGAAAAAATTTAACAGTACTTTATCTATTTGCTCAACTTTGATAACGAGAAAGAAACTTACAAAATTAGTTTCTTAAATATTTAATTTGTTATTTTGGTAAAGGTTTCATTTTTTTAGTATCCCCTTGTTTTTGTCAGTGCTAAGGTCGTTGTTTTTACGATTTCTTTGTCGTCTTAATTCTGCAGTCTTCTGTCTTCAGTCTTCCCGTCATTTCTTCTCAGCTGCCCGCTGCCTTGTGCTTTTAATTTGCATCTGTTTTTATGCCAAAATGTTTCTTTTCTTTATTATTATTATTATTATTTTCCTCTTGAGATTTTTTCCAACTGCGTTTAGTGGCGTGTATAAATTTGTTTGTGAAATGAGTCTTTCTTTTGGCTTTTTGTTGTCTTGCCTGATGAGAATTTACCCAACCGACATGTGACAATATAATACTAAAGAAATTGTTTTCAAAAGCGATCTTTGAATGCTCTTACTGAACATTTTGGTACCAGGAATTTTGGGTATAAATTGTATTGGATGGTAAATTTCTTTTACTTATTTGTATAAGAATATGGTTGCTACCTTTGAAAATATTTGTATATTCTAGTAATGTTTTTTATAAACAGTGAATATAGCTGAATAGAAATTCAAGATTTCTTTTTTGTTCTTATTTTTCATTCAGAACATAAAACCTCTCCTTTGATTTTTTATCTCCAAGAAAATGCTTGTAATTAATTAAATTACGTTTAAAGAGTACAAAGCCAAAGCAAAATACTTAATTATAAAAGCATATATGCATGTTTATGCACTTTGGAACCAACTATTGTGCAAGATCTCGAATGGAATCTGTGAATGGGGGCCGTGGAGTCCGAAAAAAATGCAAAGCTCTTGGGCATTTTGTAAAGGGTATTTGTTATGTACTATATTTTGGGTCCAAGGTTTTCAGCAAGAGTTGTATATTTTTTTTTGCTTGTTAGTTAGGTTTATTGTTGTTAGTTTGCTATTCAGTTGATGTGTGTGTGTGTGTGTGCCGGTGTCCCAAAAGGGATCCAAAATCATTATTTTGACTGCAATTGGTTGGTGTGGTTCGGGGGCGTCTATTGAGCAATTTAGAGTTTATGCTGCGATTGTTGTGGATTAGTTTCGTTTACTAAGTTCCCTAGCACTAGCTTTAGGTCTAAACTCTGGTGCATAGTTACAGATACAGTCAAGATATTAGGTTTTCAGAGGGAGTTAAATGTAATTTAAAAAAGTACAGACAGGAAAATAAAATTCACAGGAAAATCATTGATCTAAAGTTAAAGCTTGCACATAAATTGATTATTTTAAAATTTATAATAATAATAATTCAGTGATAACAGTGTAATAATAAAAGTAATCCTGGACTTGCGAATTGCAGCACAATTTCGCGCTTAACAGCACTCTGTTAATGTTTATCGTTCAGTTAAATGAACTTTTACAGGACATTCCTCTGGACATTAATAGTTTTCAATCTGAGACCTTGACAGACCGTTTAAATTAATATACCTTATTTTATTATTACTTTTAAAGAACATCCACCATTTTGATGATCATGATTGTGGCCTCACTATATGGTATGTGTGGGGCCTGGCATTCCAATTATAGTAATAGCAATAAGTAGTAATAGTCTGCAGTCTGGCGTTTCTCGCACAGCATTTTGCGCCAAAAAAAAAGTGATTGCAGGCGACAACAACAAAACTCGCTTGACTCGAAAACAAACGCAACAACTTTCAGTTGTCTGCTGCTTTTGGCTTTTCGGCTTTTCGACTATTTTCTAGTTTTTTTTTCTATTTTTCTTTTTGCATTATTTTTCTTTTATTTTTTCTTTCGGCTTATCTGACTTGTGGGGCCCATTAGAGTCTGGGTTTCGTTGTCTACGTTATTATTTTTGCACAATCCCCTGGAAAAAAATCTTTTCATTGTAATTATAAACTTTATTTTTATACACAAGAATGAACTTAGTCGGAGACCTGATAAATTTTATAAATAAATAAAAACAAGGCCTCTAATTTTGAGGAGTATTATCCACCCAAGTCCAAGTGTTTCCAAAAAAATTAGTATACAACTATCTTTGGCAAGATTATTTTTTAAAAGAATAGCCAAAATGTTTCAATAAAATGTTAGTTATAAATAAATCATTATTAAATCTTTAATTTGTCGTCTAAATTTTTCTTTTTCTGTATTCTTAACTGGCTATCTATTTTTGCAGTCATTCGCAAGTTGCGAATAGCAACAGGTTCACCTCACGAAAGAAAAAAGAAAAATAATAAACAAAAGCCAGCAGCCAGCAGGAATGTTCAATAAAATGTTGTTGCCATTTTGGCCAAATGCCACAGCAGCACAGCAACAACTCTGGCTTGGACTGAAAATGGCTTTAACCCTATAAAAGTCAACTTTTATGTCAACATAATGATTTATAATTTATGAAAATTCACATAAAAATAATAAAGGCATTAAATTTAAATCCTGTAAATATGGAAAATATCTGGATAACAAGAAAGAAAGCTTACTTCGAGAAGCCGAAGTGTGGAGTTACCCTAGGATTAGGGGTTTAATCTTAACTAAACCAAAGATGGATTAATCTCAATTTAAAAAAAGCTTTTCTGTGTTGGCTTTTCTTAGGATAGCGTTTAAATATTTAAAAAATTAAACATTTTATGAATTTTTGGCAGTGTTAAGTTTTGTGAAACAATAGTAAGGGTGAAATATCAGTATTCCTGAATACTTTATAATTAAGTTAGGCTGTTCACTTTGAATATACGTTTGCTGCATAATTGTAAATTAAAATTCACTAAAGGGGTCCTTAACAATAAGGGAATTAATTAAAAAATAAATGCTTAGCTAACATATAAAATATCATATAATTGTCATAGTGAAGACTTACCTTTTTCGCCATTGCTTAATTCCTTCCAGTGTAGAGTTATATTCCTGATGCCTTCAATTAGATATTATGATATCATGGAGGTGATCTTCTTCCTGTTTATCCAAATGTATTCCATTGGCCACGTCATATTATTGGGGTCGAAGGCTAATCACTATCACGAGCACTTTCACTTTAGATGTAAACAGTCCGGAGGCTCCGCTCAGAATGGGGTCAGAGCGAGGGTAGTTCTCATACTTATAGTCCCCTAGTGATGAGTAGAACGGAGAGGATGCGAGCGAGAGCGTAAGGGATATCTCTAGAGAAAGGCAGAAAGAGGGATGGGTAGGTTGAGGCAAAGGGAGAGGGAGAGAGAGAGGGACAGTGGGAGTGAGGGACAGTGGGAGAGAGCGAGAGAGGGAGTGAGGGAGTGAGGGAGTGAGGGAGTGAGGGAGTGAGGGAGTGAGGGAGTGAGGGAGTGAGGGAGTGAGGGAGTGAGGGAGTGAGGGAGTGAGGGAGTGAGGGAGTGAGGGAGTGAGGGAGTGAGGGATTAATAGAGTGAGGGAGTGAGGGGGAGAGTACGAGAGAAAGGGAAAGAGACAGAGACATAGGCAGAGTAACTTAGCGAGCTGGAGTAAAAAAGAGACAGGAAGAGTGATATATGGATATAAATATACATTTAACGATCGTTTCTGTGGTAGATATATGATCCGATATTAGAAAACCGAAATTATACAATAATACAAATTGTCTTTATTTTAAATTAAATTAAAATATGTAAAATAATGGGAAAGTTATAATTTGTTTTCTAAAAAATTGTAAAATCGTTCCTATGGCAGCTATAATATAGTCGTCTCTGCAGTCAATAAACTCTTTTTGCAGTTTTATCTTTCTTTTAATGTTTATCCCTTAAAATAAACTTTTTTAGCTGGAACATTTTGTATATGCAATATTTTAATAGTGCGAATAAAATTCGGCTATTAGAGGGTTAAGTTGAGCTTTGATTTATCGCGCATAATCTCCAATCAAGCTTTTCTTAAATCGACCTTTTGACAGAGCAATGCAGCCAATCAAGTCAGTCGTAAAGTGGCTAAGCAGAGCAATCTAAGCTCTAAAAACATGTTTTTCTCAGTTTAAAATATTTTCTTTTACAAAAAATAATAAATAATATATAAACTACAGTAGTATAAATCTTAAAAATATATTATTTGCATATAAGAGTTTAAAAAATATATTGATTTTTTGCTACTTCCTATGCAAAGTTAATTATTTATCAGGCAATCGGTTACGATAACATACCGAAATCGATAAATCACCTTGGATTAAGCCGCACACGTGATCGAAGAGAGGGGCGGCGATCTTATCAGAACTTTCTCCAGCTGCTTGCATTTTTTTGTCAGACGTCATTGAAATGAATTAGAAGAAGGGGGGGAAAATGGAGACTAAAGAAAACCAACAATGACAAAAGGTAGAAGCAAAAACAAAAAACAAAAAAAAAAGAATGCTGTGCTGCTGCTGTCGACGTCGCTGTCGCTGCTTACTCTTGGAAGAAAGTAGGACAAATCTTTGGTTTCTCCTCCGCCTTCTCTCCTCCTCTCATTGTGCCCGGCCGTTTCGGCTTCTTCATTAACTGCGATTTATGGCAATGCCTCTGTTAAATTAAATTTCCTCTCGTGCCCGGCCCGGCCCGGCCCTTTCCATTGCCATTTCCCAATTGGCATGATTACACACCCATTTAGCTTCGACTTCCAGTATTCCAATTGGCGTGGAAAGCTCAGCTTGCATGCGGCGCCGCCGCTGCTGCTGCAGCCTTGAACCAACGATGTCGCTGCTGCGTGGGCAAAATTCGCTTTTTGAGGCGTTTTTTCGTTTATTTGTTGTTGTTTAATTTATTTGTTGTTTTCTTTATTTAGTTGGTTTTCTTTTTCCCTTTTGAGGCAATTTCCTGCTGCAGTTTGTCGGTAAAAAAACAACAAATTGCAAAATTTCAATTAAATATGCTGTTTTGTGTTTTTTCGGGAAATTGTGGGAATGATGAGCTTTTTGAATTATGTGAATAAACATTTAAATGTTGCTATTCATAAGATTTCAACAGAATTGGTTATTATTTTTGTAGATTTTTTTGTTGACTTTAAATAAGCTTAATAAAATATTTCAAATCTGCAGAATCGATCAAGACTTAACCTAAAGTTTGAAAACCGGAAATATACAAATACGAATACAATTTAATTAAAGTATGTTTTCAACTTGATCATATTTTTAATGCGATTGTGAATTAATTTTCAAGGCTGCGTACAATGAAGTTATTATACAAATTATATATATTTATCTTTTAGAAAGGCTTTAGTAAGCATTCTATAAATAAACTTGTTTAATTTCATTATTTAAATGGTGAAAGTCCCGTAATTAAATCAGTTAACATGTAGCAGCCCTTCTGTCTGAAAATATAAAATATTTCCAGCTTTCGTTAGCTTTAAAAAAAGTAATTGATTTAATTAAAGGTATTTTAACACGCAATTTGCTTCACAAAAAAGTGAAATAATAAAAACTCAAGTCAGTAAAAAAAACGATACGAAAATGAAATATGACAATGACAATAATTTACCGGTAACTAGAGCACCTTGAAATTAAATAGCAACGTTTTGTTAAAAACGCAAAATGCTAAAAAATAGGTCAATAATCTCAGACAAATTGCTATATTTTATTGTGAAAGTTATAGTTATATTTCATATACGTAAATGGAGAAATATATATTATATATATATTATATATTATTATATATTATATATATTATACCACATTTTATTATATTAGCTATATCACTCTTTTATATATGTTCTTTTTTTCAATGGTACCATTTGCATATTTCGCCTTGGTTCCCACTCCCAGAAAATAAAATTAAATCGCGTCGATTGAAAAACAAAGCCATTCCCATTTGTGCTTCGTAGAATCGCATTCTGAATAGGTAATTCTGCCAGAGCTGGAAATATAGGAGTAGAAAGGTGGAAAGACAAAGACCGAGATGGCTAAATAAATGGCCAAGAAAGCGCCCATTGGCATTCCAATGAACAACGCTTTTGAGTTGAGAACTTTCTACTTCATTTGGAATTCATATAGCCCAGAGCTACACTCAAATAAATACAGAAATAATTTTAATTGATTAATTATGGAAAAATAAACAATACTGTTATCAAGATAGGGAATAGGTAACATTAATGAAAGTAATATTAAAATATCTAAGGATAATACAAGCAACAGGATTTTCTTTCCATGCATTAGGAATTCATATAGCCCAGAGCTACACTCAAATAAATACAGAAATAATTTTAATTGATTAATTATGGAAAAATAAACAATACTGTTATCAAGAGAGGGAATAGGTAACATTAATGAAAGTAATATTAAAATATCTAAGGATAATACAAGCACCAGGATTTTCTTTCCATGTATTTATAGAGTCTTTGGATTGCATTTAAATTTGCAATAATTGGTGTGGCTATAACTATATAGTTTTTTTTTTCCAGCTTGTTTTTGATTGCCAGTTTTGCTCGTAGGCCGTCCGCGTGACTCACCTTGACTTCACCCACTTTAACTGCAAGTCTGAGCACACACAGCTCACACTCCCTGAAAAAAAGAAGGCAGCCCCAGTTTCCAACTGGCCAGAAAATCAGAAAATCAGTAAATACAAAAAATAAAAAACAAATCGGCGCAGTCACGTCGTCGTCACCGTTGCCGCTGCCTGAAGCACTGCCATCTACGCGTTCCCAATCCGAAACGATCCAATCCGTAAGATACTCCACCACGCACGTACAGTTAGGGAGAAGTCGCCAAGTCGGGGCGCACTCAGGGCGTGGCTTAAATGCGGGCAGAAATCCGCTTGGGAAAACTAATATTGGTCTATCTTCAGTTTATGTTTAACAAGCAAGAAAGCAAACTTTGGGAAGCCGAAGTTTGCATACACTTACGGGGGGACTAAGCCTAAAGTGCATTTACTGAACTTTTAATTTGGAGAGCTCTTTTTAGTGGGTTTTTCTTAATTTTAAATCAAAATTTTTAAAAATAAATACAATTTTTTGATTTATTCTTCATTAAGTTGAATACAACAATAATGTTTAGAATTTAGCATTTGAATACGAGTATTATTCGGGGTAGAATTTTAAACTTTTATACTTTTGCAGGGTATTATAATTATAGTCAAAAGCTTATAACGCTATGAAGAAGTCATTTCCGACCCTATAAATCATATATATTCTTGATCAGCATCAAAAGCAGAGTCAATCTAGCCATCTCAGGCAGAAAAAAAATTTTTTCAAATTTTTTAAAAATTTATAAGGGGTTACATCGTTAAAATTTTCAAAAATTTAAAAAAAAAATTAACATTTTTAAAATTTTAAATTGAGTAATCTTATTTCAAAAACTAATAAAAACTAGCATAGGACAGCTTTCCGGGATAAAATTAAGGCCCTTTTGGCTTAGTTATGCGTTTTTTAACTTTGATTGTCATATAAAAATATCGATAAATATCGATCCCGAGGATTGCGAATATTTTAAGCTTAGTTACAGCTGATTTCCAATGCGTTTCTATATTTCAGTTATTATTAATCCAATTATATTTTGCTGTTATGCTTGTCTGGTAGCATTATTTTAAATAAAAGATTATTAGTAAATATTAAAAAGCTAAATCTTTATATTATTTGAAATGTATATAAAAATACACATAACATAATAACTTTAATTTTATTTTGCTAAATAATAAACAAAACACATTTGAAATAATGCAAAACCATGAAAATCAGAGTCAGCAAACGAAAGACTTAAGACACGAACTTGGTCAATTTTTTTGTCCTGCCTTTTAAATGCATGAAAGTACTCATTGAAATATTTAGTATTTTAATATTTATTTGTTTAATTTTATTTCAAATGAAATAAACATAAACTGTGAAACAATTGCATTGGAGAGAGTGCAATCACAACAAAGTTGCAAATTCCTTGAAGAGGTCAAAGCTTTTTTTCGCTTTTACCTTCTGCTTTGACTCTTTCTCCCTCTCTTCTCCTCTCTCTCCTCTCTCACTCCAGTCTTCGCCTTTTTATCCTACTTCTCCCTCTCCTCCTCCGCTTTTATTGTCCATTTGCAGCTTTCCCCTGTTCGTTCGGCAAACGTTCCGTTATTAATTCAATTCGTCACGATTGAGTGGCAGCTGCTGCGACTGAGAAAACTGAGAAAAACTGAGAAAACACAGAGTCTGCGGCGGCTGCTTGAAGGGAAATTAGTGAAAAGCTGTCACAGCTGCCGTTCGTTCCGTGCCGTGCCGTTCCGTTCCAAACCGTTCATTCCCGCACGTGTCTCTCCGCTGCAACACAATGGCACTGTGAAATGTAATATTTGAACAGGCTCCGGTGTTCCTAACTCAGCGAACTCGACTTGTAGCCGGGGGAATGGTCTGAAATTTGACCAGAAGATTTCCACTGACTTGGCCATTACGCATATGTTGAAATGGTAATGATCGCATAAGCCTAACTCTGCTAACTTGGCTTGTCGTTGGGCTAACTGGGTGAAATTTGACCCGCGGGTCTTGTGATTCATGCCGATGGTGGGGTCTTCTTACTTAGAGATTAACTTACTGTGTTATGGGGGAACCTATAACTATATAACTATAACTATAATACTTGTAATTGATAACACTGGATCAATTTCCTAACTATACCTTTATTTATTACCGGTTTGTATTATAACAATGCGAAACTGATACAGTTACTGCTAAAAAACAATTAATATTATATTAAAAAATAAAAATAATTTCCCTAAAATATATTTTTTTACTGAAACATAATAATTTGAGTTATTTCTTAATTTTTTTTGTAGAAACTCCAATTTAAACTCACAGAAATCGTATTATATGAGGGCTCTCCCCGTGTCAAACTGCCATTTTATATGGCCTTTTGTTACGAATGCCAATTTTGAAAATTGTTCTGTGGAAACTTTTACCCACCGAATGCGTCTTTTGTTTTAATGCATTTTTGCATTCACAGCCTGATGGGGATCATAATTGTGCTAATAATATGAAGCTAACCCCGACGATGGTGAAATGAACCACGTTTCGTTGTCGTTTTCGCTTTTCTTTCACACGGCGACTAATTAGGCAAATTCAGGGGGTCGCAACTGGGAGTTGGTAGTTGCTAGTTGGTAGTTGGTAGTTGGGAGCTGGGAGTTGGGAGCTGCAGATGCCGATGGTGTCTTTAAAACATGTTTGCCTCAACATGTTTCCGAAACGTGTTTGCCGGTGGCAGCGGGGCAGCAACAATATAAATAGCAGAAGCAGAAGCACCAACAAAAACACTTTCATTGCCCCAGCTGCATTTTGCCTTGGCTTTAAAAATAAAAGTCTACCAACAACAAAATACAAAATTTCGACTGCAATTGGCACGAAAAAATTCGCTTTCGCTTTGTGCAAGCAAAAAACAAAAAAAAATACGCCAAACGATTCAAAAATGCGAGGCTTCTGCTTTTTTCTTCGAATGACACTTGTCTGTTGTGGAAAATGGCAATGAAAATGGAGATGGGAAAACGGGTTTGTGGCCTCAGTCTCTTGAACTCTGTACCGAAATATCGAAAGCCTACTCGGGGGGAGCAGGAACAGCTGACCTTATGGCCACGAACCGAAGAAAGTTGCAACAAGATTTTTGTTTTGACCCTTTTTTTACTCAGCTTTTCTTTCTTTTATATTTTTTGTTGTTTAATATTTTTTTTTTTTGAAAAGGAAAGTGGCATGCGGCAACATGCCGTTGCCCTTTATATCACCACATGTCGTTATTGATTTCGATTACGATTTAACAAAAAGTTTTCCATGGAGAGAAAATAAAAGGTAGAGAAGTCTTTTAATATCTGTTAGAATTTGATATTGTTATTAATTAAATTACTTAGGTAGATTTATAATCTTTGGGATTTTCGTATATTTTTTATGATATTTTAAATATAATTTTATTTAAGTAGTTTATGCATTAAAAAATTTTAAAAGTTTTCTATAAGGTTGATTTTTAAGACTATAAAACAATTCTTTAAAATAATGCTCAAATTGTTTTCAAATTTGTATTTTATTCTTGTAAATTAGCTAAATGTTATAATTTAAAAAGCTTAATAATGATAAAACTATAATTATTAAAATAAAAATATTAAAACAAGTCTTGATCTATAAACAATTCGCATTCTTACTTCCAAAATCATTAATTACAATTAATTATATGTATATCATTATAAAAATTTACTGCAAAGCCCACATACTCTCCCAAATTTCGAGCCAAAAATTTATTAATAAGCTCAACAAATTCACAACCCATCCAAAGAGTAATCAAAAAAATATGTAAATATGCTAAGCGAATGAGAAATGAAATAAACAAACAATAACCATCGAGAAAACTTTCTTTTCGAAGAGTTTTTTCTTTTTATTTTGAGGCCCTCTCTGCTCACTTGACATTGGACTCTTTGCATTATTGTTTTTTGTTTCTGCTTTTTGTCGAGTCAAACTGGAGCAAGTTTTATTAATTTTTTTTTGTGTAGTCTTTGACCAGGGGGCGATGAACGCAGAGGTGCGCTAAATTCGTAGTCGCACAATTAGCACCTGCTCGTTTGGTTAGTTGCTCGGTTTCGGCCATGTCCGGCGCATGTCGTCTCCATTACCAAGTCTGTAACAACGTTGGGCTATTGTTTGAGCCACTCGCCGGCCATGTGATGGCGGTACAGGGAACGCTCGCCCAAGGGGGAAAGTCTTTCTGAACGACATTAATTTCGAAAAGTTATCGGAACTTGGGTGAGGAAATTAAAATACCTAATTAAATGTAGTGTTTCCATAAAGTGAAAGATTTATATTTGCCTAGGAAAATACTTCCACCGAGAAGAAAAATTAAAAATTAAATATCTACATAACAAATTATATCAATATTACAATAACAAACTAGGAAACTAACATTGGAAAGACGAAGTTTATATACCCTGCAGTTTGCAATTGAATTATAGGATCGTATCGGAAAACGATCATATTTAAGCTTAAAATATTTGCATTTTTTGTATAGATATTTATCAATCTTTTTATATGACAATTTTTTTAAACAATTTTAAATTTAAAAAACTCATAACTTAACCAAAAATGTATTAATTTCAATTCGGAAAGCTTTTCCGTGTTGTCTATTTATTTAAAAAATTTATTTTAAGAAAAATATATTCCCTCGTCTTTCACAACATATAAACAAATGTATAAATACATAAAAAAATGTACTTGTCTTTCAGCACACTTCTTATCATTTATGATTTTAAAATTAACGACTTATATTAAAATCAGTCAAAGGAAGTGTATACAAACTTCGGTTTTCCCTAGCTACCATCCAGATTATCTAGTATCCTTCATTTGAACTTGAACTAATTTCCTACGACTTCCTATAAATGCTCCGAAAATGGATTACATAACTTTTCCGTCTTTTATTTTTGCAGATGAAAAAAACACGCGACGCAGATAAATTATCATCCGCCCCGTTGGCGGTCACAAACATAAATGCCAATTCGAACCCGCACTCCAATTTGAATTCGAGTTCGAACTCGAACGGGATCGCTGCCAATATGGCGGCGGCCGATAAGAAGAACAACAACAGCAACTGCAGCAATCGCAACAAAGACAAGAGCATGCAAACAAACGGCGGCGGCGGTAAAAACTGGAAGGTAAGCGTAATTAAAACCGCCAGGCGAGCGGTAATTGGGGAAAAGCCAAAAGAAAAGTGAGGGGAGGGGTGGGGGTAGGGGAAATGCGAAGTGCGAAATGCGAAATGCGAGTTGTGTGTGATGCAACTGAGAAAATTTCGTTGCACGTGCGGATCAAAGCAGAAGCAAAAAAGAGGCTCAGCTTGAGAAGCTCTGTTATGCGGCCGACTGACTTTTGACTGCCTTCTGTCACTTTCTGACTCGCATCACCCGTTGTGCCGAGACAGAGACACAGAGACAGATAGAGAAAGGGGGAGAGAGAAAGGGAGAGAGAGGGAAATGGAGAGAGAGAGAGAGAGAGTGCGTGCAGCCTACGTTCTCTTAACCCCTTGAACTCCCAAGAGACCTCACAGTTGAGTTAACAAACACTTGCAGCACTTAATTAAATATAAAATTCGGTTGGAAAAGGTTTAATAAATAAATAAGTTTAATTTTTTTTAATAGTATTAAAATTATAATACATGTTTTTAGTACATTTTATACGTAAATTTATCATATACAATTTATAAATAAATCCATTATATATTTTTTATAAATAAATGAAATAAGACCTTTCTTCACAATATTGATATATGTAATTATATAAAAAAACCGAGGATACATTTTTTATTAATGTTTCGTCTGCTTTTTTTAAAACTAAATTTAAGACAATAAAATTGACAAAGAACAATTTTAATATATTTTCTTAATTTCCCTTGAAAAAATACTTTAAAATAAACGAAATTGGGATATATTACTTAAATATTTTCCTTAAACAGAAACATTATTGATAAATCGGAATAATTTAAACATTTCTTGAAAATATTTATAAATATATATTTATATATTGCAATATGGGAAATCGATATTATGAAAATATTTTATTTGTATCTCACATTCGATAAATCGATATTGATATCATTCTTTTGCAGATTAAAACCTTAAAATTCGAAACTATTTAAATAATTTTTAAATTTATTGAACCAAATATACATTTTTAAGCTTCTCATTATAGAGATATTATACCTTAATCCTGAATAAATTATTTAGTTCACATTTTTTTTATTATAAAGTATGTGCAGTTTTCCCAATTACATTGTTCACATTTTTTTTAATGCAGAGTCTTGCTGAGTTTAACAAATTAACGTTAACAAATGCGGAAATGCGGTGTTGCGTTGACCAAGGCAAGGCGATGTGTTGTTTGATTATGAAACAAAAAAAAAAGCCATTTGTGTTTAATTACTCGTCTCTGGACTACATTGTATTATTGTTATGTCTTCTGCGGCAGCATCACTCCACTTCACATCACATGGCATCACGCAGTCGATGAGGAAAACCGAAACTGGGCCGAGTGCTGACCCGTTTCGTTTGCGTTTTCAGGAAAACCAGCGAAGAAAAGAGCAAAGCAACAGAAAAGTAGTTTATTCACTTAACTTGCGCTTTAAGCGTCTGCGTTCTGTTTTTTCCTTCTTTCGTTTAATTTTCTATGCTTTTGCAACTTGAACGTCAGAAAAGTTGAAGCCAATTCCCCCGCTATGTTACGTGCTAGTTAAGCGCAATTTAAATAAAATCAATTAAAAAACGTGAGGGGAAACGATAACGTTAAAGGTGTAAAGAAGGAAAGGTTTAGTGTGAGATATTGGAATATAATGAGATATAGTGTAGCACTAAATAAATAAAAATAATATAACAATAAAAGTATAGAGTTTCATTGAGTATGGGATGTATATCGATTTGATGTATCAATATATAGAATATAGAAAATATAGCAAATTTTGTTTTCTAGAATTTTTATTATTGATAAAGTCACATTTATTGGTAAAATCTTAAATATTCACGGAATATATCTGTAAAATTGAATATAAATTAATTTATTTATAGGCTTTTCATTATTATTTTAGAACGATCTATCAAACTTATTATCGATTTATGTCATATTTGCACTTATTTAGATAACATCATCAAATAATCGATTTATATCGGTCTAAGCATTAAATATCTATACATTTTCTATGTTTATTGTGGAGTTAAAGTATTTTAATTAATTGAATTTAAATTAATTAATTTTCAGAGTTCCATACATAGTTGTGCACATTTATTTACTTAGGTTTATCCATGTATATAACTTTGTATTAAACAAATACATTATTTATCACAAAATATCTTTGTTTAAAGAGCTTTAAGAGCCACAGCCAATTGATTTTGTGATTACATTGTTAAAGCAGACTTTGCAATATTTAAAACCTGAAAATGGGAAATTTTCAAGTGCAGCTGCTTTGTTTTTCCTCTGTTTTTTTTTTTTTTTTGGTTTTCCCTCTGTGTTTTGAATTTTTCAAGTTTTCAAGCTGTTTCGTTCCGTGATTTGACTTAACGGCATGATTTGGCTAAAAAAAAAAATTGGAAAAAAATCAAAAAGCATTTAAGGCGCTTTGCCGGTCGCTGACCTTCCTTAATTATAAATATTGAGGCTCCCAAAAAAATAATACAAAAATACAAAAATATGAATGAATGTTTTTATTGTTTGCTTTTCCTACTTACCTTTCTTGTCATTCGCAGGGCATTGTCCAGACTAATCCCAGTGGCGGAGGCGGAGGCGGGGGAGCATTGGGTGTGGGCACCACATCCCAGCCGCCCAAGGTGTTCCACAACACCAGATGCACACGTCACCACAAACCGCATCACAACCATGGCAACGGAACGCCGCTTTCCACCGCCGCCACCAACGGAGGAGCAACTGAAGCACTGGGCACCGCGCAGCTGAGGGACAGGGATCGAGAGAGAGATAGGGAAAGGGAGCGGGATCGAGAGCGAGAGCGAGAGAGAGATAGGGAGAGGGAGCGGGAGAGGGAGAGGGAACACCACCTACACATACACAGTCACAACCATGGACTTAGGAGAAAGTCCGAATCCGTTCTGTCCACCGATTCGGATATCCGGTTCACCCGCCGGAAGCTGGGCGATGGCCAGAAATGTGGATGCGCCGTTATAGCTGGATTCCTTATTGCCCTGCTGGTGGCCGGAGCCTTTGTCTATGTGGGATGTAAGTCCTCATTACCAGCTATTAACTCATTCCTCACATGTTAAACCATCATTATATAGATACCTACTTCCGGCCGGAACCGCTGCCGGATCGCGTTTTTCGCGGACGCTTTATGGTGCTGAACGACAAGTGGAGCATGGAGCTGGCCAACCAGAACTCCCTCAGATTCCAGCAAAAGTCCAGGGACTACCGGGAGCGGATCAATCTCACACTGAGGCGTTCCGATCTGCGCGAAGCCTACGAGGGTAGCGAGATCTTGGCCCTGGATGGGTGCGTTTCCCCAAGGGATTATATATAGTAATTATTTGTTATTGATGTTTATATAACCCTCTCCAGCAGCGAGGATAATAACAACATAATTGTGCACTTCAACATGATCTTCGATCCATATGCCGGCCTGGTGAGCAGCGGCGATCTGCTGGCTCTGTTCCACGAGGAGATGAGCCAGCCCGCCCAGCAGCGGCGTCATTTCGCCAACATGACCGTGGATGTGGCCAGTTTGACCATCAAGGAGACAACGGGTCTCATTGAGGAGCCAGTAATGTCCAGTTCACCGCTGGGCGGGCACGATGAGGCCACCGAACCGGTGGTGACCACCACACCGGCTCCGCCGCGACGCTGTTCCCAGCTGGAGCTCAGCTATTGCCACCAAGTGGGCTACAATATAACCACCTATCCGAATCTGCTGGGTCATGTCAGCTACGAGCAGCTGGCGGAGGATGTGATTGTCTTCCGGGAACTGGTGGACGGCGAATGCCATCGGGAGGCCTATGACTTTGTGTGCCGTCTGCTCCAGCCACCCTGCGACACCCATGGCTCCCATTTGCAGCCCACTCCCGGCCAGATATGCCGTGAGTACTGTGAATCCTTTATGGCCGGCTGTGGCAGTAGGTTGCCCCAGCGCTTCCGTCACTATTTCGACTGTGAACGCTTTCCGGAGTCCACGGGCACCCAGTCGTGTCACCAGAAGCCGCACTGCGTCAGCGATATGCAGACCAATGTCCAGAGTCCGCGCCTCTGTGATGGCTATGCCGACTGTCCGGACTTGTCCGACGAGAGGAGCTGTGCCTTCTGCTCGCCCAATGCCCTGTATTGTGGTCGAGGAAGGGCATGTGTGCCCCGGAAGGCCAGATGCGATGGCAAGGCAGATTGTCCGGATGGAGCCGATGAAAAGGATTGCCGTGAGTTCTCCTTCTTTACCACTAAATGGAAAGATAATATGTATTTTCTTGCAGTTTCCATTGCTCCCCTGGCCTCTGATCTGTTCCAGCCGGAACCCCTGGTTCCCTATCTGTCCAGGTTCCACTCCGCCGGTTATGCTGTGTTCTCCGAGAAGGGAGTGGTGGGCAAGCTGTGTGCCGAGGGACTTGAGGGCGATGCCAAGCTGGTGGTCCGCCAAACTGTGTCCGAATCCCTGTGCAAGTCTCTGGGTTACGAGTAAGGAGCACACTCATCTCAATCCCTTCCAGAAACCTCTCTAAATTGAATTCTCCTGCAGGTCCGTGGAAATATTTGATGTGCAGAACGACACGGAGCAGCTGTCCGACTATGTTCGCGTCCTGGATCCCCATGCACCAGAGATCAGCTTCATAAGGACGCACTGTCCGCGACGCCAGGTGCTCTATGTGGGCTGTGGCGAACTGAGATGTGGTGTCCAGTCGGCGCTCTTCAATGCCAAGCAGCACTTGTCCCTGCCAAAGATGTCCGCTCCCGGGGATTGGCCCTGGCTGGTGGCCCTGTTCCGCGAGGATATACACGTGTGCGATGGTACACTGATCTCCCAGGATTGGGTCCTCACCACTGAGGGCTGCTTCCAGGGACAGCCGCGGGCCACCTGGATGGCCATTGTGGGCGCCGTGCGGCTATCCGCGAAGGCTCCGTGGACGCAGAGGCGACGGATTATTGGCATGATCAAGAGCCCGGTGGAGGGTAGCACGGCAGCCTTGGTGCGGCTGGAGACGGCGGTCAGCTACTCGGACCATGTGCGTCCCATTTGCCTGCCGGACTCACTGCAGCGCCGCTTGCTCCAACAGCCGCCGGCCCAGAGGAGGTCGCATGCCCCGGTAGCCGAGAGACTGGAGGGTCAACTGGTTCCCCGGAGTCCCCTGGCGCAGGAGAATCAGCAGTTCTTCCTGATACCATCCAAGGAGCAGCTGGAGAGCTCCACGGATGGCAGCCTGGCAGAGGATGACCAGCAGGCGGATCACTTTGGCGCCGAGGCAGCAGCCTCCTATATGCCCAAGGCGGAGGCCCTGCATCGGGAACTGGAGGGCTATCCCCTGCCGGATCATGCACCACAGGTGAACTACTATGGTGGTGGCAGCTCCTCAACGGGATCCACCTCATCCTCTGCCTCCGCCTCGGCCCGGACGGCCACAAAGGCTCCAGCTTCGGTTTCGGGCGCAGTCCCGGTTGCAGCCGAGCAAATCTGGACAAACTGCAACACCCTGGGCTGGTCCCGGCAGCGAGATCATTTGCAGCGTGTCCAGCTCAAGATTGGGGATATGGCGCCCTGCGAGAATGTGTCCATCGCCACCGTCAACTCCATGTGCATGGAGGCCACCTATCAGAAATACGATTGCACGGTGAGTTTTATCGATTATATAATATAATATACTATTTATAATTTATAATATATAATATGGTAGAATTGATAATGGATTTAATAATGGATTTTAAATAATATTACTCCAAAATTTAAATTCTGCCTTATATTGTTAGTTCCTATAGCTACTTTGGGATATAGTTGCACAATTCATGTGCTTTCCTTATATATTTCTTGTGCTTCCACAAGTCTCTATATCCAAATTAATTAATCTGATCAACTTATATCCACTTAAAATATTATAGAAATTTAAATGCAATATTTATAGTTATAGTTTATAGGATAATCGAATAGGCACGCTTTCTAGGACATCCTTTGATTATTTCATATTTCTTTAAACTAGAAATATAATTTAAATTCATAAAATTGTTTTAAAGTGTTTATTTTTACAAAAACAAAAGGAATTTTATTAAACTCAACTGTTTATTCAATATTACAAATATTTTATATTTCTAAAAGCTTAAGAATTATTTAAAAAAAAAAATCAATGGGTAAATGTAGATGTTTTTTATTATAATTTAAAAAATTATAAAATAGTTCGTTCAAGATTATCATAAAGTAATAATCAAAACAATTTTGAATATATTGAAGATAACTAATTATTTGAAATTTTTAAAAGATATAATTATAAAGATTTAGAATGTTTAAAAGATATAATTTTATAGACTTATATTGAATGAATACCAAAAGGTAGAACAAATAGTAAAGATTAAAGATTTTGAATATTGAAAGAAAAAGAATAATTGAATATAAAGGTAATTGAATATAAATTATGAAATGAATTCAGAAAGAATTTCAAAAAGAAAAATTATACAAATTTGAAATATGAAAATTCTTCAGTTAGAAAGTTGAAAATTTATATAATATAAAAATTTTAAAATCCTTATAAACTTCCAGCAGATAAGATAGGAACTTAATTAGTAATCTCCGGGTTAATTAGGACTGAATCCTAAATATATAGCAGATTCAATACTGTCTTAAAATATTAAAAAAAATGAATTTAATATTATTTGGACGTTAATTTGTTTTCTAAATCTAGTTTTAAATCTAAGGAACAGCGGTTCAACCTTTGAGCTTACGTTACGGTCTATAATTCGTATACGTATTATTATATTGAAAAATATTTACAAACATTTAAAGGCGCCTTAAATGCGAATGGGTCTCATTAGGGGAACGGAATGATGAGCTCCTGATGTGGATGCAGTCCGCCTGGATTTGGGGCACACCTCCAGGCGAAGGCGCTTCACTTGTGGCTCCTGACTTTGGCCCAGCTCCTCGTCTCCTTCTGGCTCCGGCCTGGGTCTAGGCACATCCTGCTGCTGCTGCTGCTGGTGGCGATGTTGCTTCTGGTCCCTTAGGAAGCCGTTCTGGCGACGCACGGGAGCTGCTCCGTTGCTGGGCAACGAGCCCAGGAAACAGTTCTGACGATATACTGCCACCGGTTGGTAGTCCTGCACTGGTACATGCTCCTCCGTTGGTTTCTCCTTCTCCGTGGTCACCTTTTGACCACCACCTGTCGATGCTTCATCCACACGTTCCACGGGACGCTTCCGCTTCTGCGACCTGGTCTGACAGATTCCTCGCCGCAGCTGCTGCCAGTCGAGTCTCAGGTGGAAGGTGATCTCCGGGGAGGGGAACAGGAGGAGGAAGTATTCCAGGAGCTGGGCCTCGAACACATAACCCTGGCCATTGCTCAGGGTCAGGGCATATCTGTGGTCCTCCGGAATCCCAAAATTTGACATGGCTAAAAAGGAAAATATATTTAGAATTTAATTATGGTTTTCCGTGGGGTTAAGTTAATTTTATTGTTAGGAAAATTTTTATTTTTTGTTACAAAATTATTCTTTGTAAGGTTTTTTAATAGCAATACATTTATTATCCATATGTTCACAGAGAAAAAAATACATTTGATGAAAATGATAAATAACTCAATTTAAGGAACAATTAATAATTTGGAGAATTTTATTTTTTACTAAATGGTAGTTTAAATTACTGTACAAATTCAATTGCAATTTTTAAGAAGGTTTCAAAAATACATACAATTAATTAATGTGTATTTATATAAACACTGTTTTAATATATATTATTTAATATTATATATTAAAACTGGACCATAAGCACAGAACATTTTTAAAAGTGATTTATATTTTTCATACATTCCAAAACTCAAAGTCCACTGATAAAAAACATTTACAAAGAATTCTTTATTAATTTTATTTCATCACTTATTGACCATACACAGAGAGAGAATTCTGAATATAACAAATTTCTTGACTTATGGGAAGTTAAACTTTTTTTTTGCACCAATAAGTAACACATATTACGTTAAATTATGAAATTGCATTTCATGATAATTTTTTTAATGTTTCTCAATCACTTGATATTTTATATTTTAATATTTCTGTATGATTTACCTTGGGAGATGATCTCCTCGTAAGTGTGGAAGGATTCACAAATGATGAAGCTCGTCTCGCCCTGAAACAGGACCTTCAGACAGCTCTTTGCGGCCATTATTTTATGTTCTTAAGATCTTTTTTTTGTAAGTGTAGTCTTGATCGCGATGCCGACAATCCTTGATAGCGATTCACAATCACAATTTCAATTTCAATTGTCACTCTTTTGTTCTTTTGCGAATTTCTTTTTACTTTCTTTGCTGCCTCTTTCTCTCTGCGATGTGATAGCTTGGAATATTGCCGATCGAATGACTGCACTGCAACAGCCGGCACTCTGTTTTATACATTTGCATCTATTTTTAGTGCGGTATCCCTTTTTGTTGTTGTTACTTCTTCCTTGTCGCCCTTTTCCTTTGGTGTGTCTGCCTGCCTGCAGCTGCAGTGACTATTGTTGTTGCTGCTCAACTAGCCTAGGTAAAAACGTCGGTCGAAGGTAACGGGGGTTGTTGCTGAAGGTGTTTGCATGTGTGTGTGTCTGTGTGTGTTTAGCTCGTGCTCGCTTCAATGAGAATGGGGGTCGGAGAGCAAGTGAGATAGAGAGAGAGCGAGAGAGCCCTCTCTCCTTATCCATTCCATATCGCATTTGTCTTGCATTGTTTTTGTTGTAGGCCGGCCAAACGCGTTGCTGCATGTCGCGTGCGTGTGACGTCACGATCGCCAATTGGGGATGACACAGAGCCAGAGAGTTTAAATTCAATGGTGAAATTAGAGTGGGCTTTTATTGTTCTGGTAAAATATAAATTGGTAACAATTTCCTGGGCAACCGAGTAACTTCATGATTTTGGCAAGAGATTATATTTAATAAATATTTTTTATATTATATTTTTATTTATTTTATATTTCTTTATATTTATGTTTTTTTTACCACTTGATTATTAATTAAAAAATAATAGCAAAAAAATATAATAAAAATTAACAAGAAATATTTTTTTAATTTATCTAAAATGTTAAAAAAAATTATTTTTGTTAAATTTTTCAACATTTTGTATTGTTTTTATCAATTGAGTATATAAATTTATATGAATTTTGGCCATCATTCGCTTTTTGGCCTTAATATAACATATCACATAGACAACCTGCTCATTCTATGGACTAATTTAAATCAGCATTTTTATGTGATATTTTTAATTTACTTATTATTATTGTATTTTGGCAAAAAATTTATTCTTTTTAATTTAAAAAGCATTTTAGTGCTCATTTTTATTACAAATCAGAGTATTAAATATAGATTTAATAAAATGTAGTTTTCTTTTACTTTATTAAAGAGAAGAAATATATATTATATATAATATATTATTTAAAAAATTTTGCGTTCTTTAAATAGTTTTATATTCCTTTTTTTTTATTAAAAATTTTGTTATTTACTATTAATTTTCCCTTTTCTCTCATGCAGCAAGAGGAGTACTCTGGAGCACCCGTGCAATGTCTAATCCCCGGTACCAACCAATGGGCCCTAATTGGGGTCTCCTCGTGGCGGATAGCCTGCGGCCCCACCGGCGTGGAGCGGCCCAGGATGTATGACAAGATCGCCTCGAACGCCGCCTGGATTCGCGAGACCATCAACGCTGTTTAGACCACAACGACCTGCATTTGTACAGAAAACGGAATCGAACCGAACTCACGTTACGGTATTATGTGTGTAGAATCGAGAGATATCACATTAGCGATACTATATCCCGCTCTAATGTTAACCAAACCCCAGCCTAACCCCACTTAACCGTTAAGCTTGATATATATTTTTTTTTTTCTGTTTTGTGTAATATTTATTAACTATGTTGTAATTGTGTATGTACGTTAAGCATGTCGAAAAGGAAGCCAATTTAGTTGCTAGTATTTACGTATAGCTGTTTTGTAGTAAGATATTGTTGAATAAAATGAAATCGCCTAAAAGGGAGCGAGTTTGAGCCGGGTTTGAGCCGAGTTCGAGCCGAGTTCGAGCCGAGTTTAAGCCGACTTTGAGCCGACTTTGAGCTGAGGGCTTAGGTGGAGACATGCATGGACTCCCACTGTCCGTTGGCCTGGAGGCGATACTGCACCCTGTCGGCAATCTGGTTAATGGCCACCTTCAGGAAGTCCCATCGCTGGGGCTCAAACTTGAAAGCGGTGCTGTGGGGGTGGTAGTAATATTATCTAGATATAATTTACTAATTAAAGGATATACTTACTAGGTGTCTGGCCTTGGGATGGGCTTGCCACTGGCCTGGTGCTCCTGCAGGAACTGATCGTGCTTCGCCTTGAGTTCGTCATGATCAATCGGCTGGCCACAGGGGCATATGTGACCCCTGATCTTGGCCGCCAAATCTTCTTTGGCCCACATGGCGTCCAGCTCGCTCTCTGGCAGCTCCACAGCGGTGGCGCCAATGAGTCGCACCTGCCAGTTACTCTCCCTGCCCTCCGTGTCCTTGATATTCGTCCAGTAGAAGGTGATGCCGGCCTTCCTGGGATTGGCCTGAAGGTTCTTACAATTTCGAGTATAACGATGAGTGATATAATATACAAAGTTATCCCGGGTGAGTCCGCGATAGAGGACAGTGCGATTAAGGACGCCAAACTCCTCGTCCACAGTGGCCAGATTCATTTCCGGTATGTAGCCAGACGGTTTTCCCTCCTTAGCTGACTGCAGGATCTGCTTGAAGAACTCCACGGGATCGGTGGGAAAGTTCTTGATTTTTGCCAATTCCGATGTCATTTTTGCTAAAGATCGAATAATAACAATGATAAATTGGGTTTACTTAAGACTTTAAAGTATTTTTAAAGGTTTTAAAAGTAAAAAGAGGTTTTATTAATTATTTTTGCAAAGCACTTTCTCCCTTATGCTTTTTTAAAACAGCCGCCAGTGTCTGCTGTTAACATTAACAGAGACTGTAAAGCCAAATACAGCATTTGTAAACACTATCAGCTGTTCGGCTCATCGGCGAGTTTTCCAACACCATGCTAAATCTGGGCTAAACCGCGACGAAGGAGAGAAAAAAACACAAACAGAACGCGAAAACGGGGAAAATCGCGAGCCTTGGCCGGCCGAAAGGAAAATCTCGCCGAGCAGGAGCAGCATGACCTCCATACTGGACATGAAGGCCGGCCCGCCCGACTACTGGGCGGAGATAAGCAACTTTTTCCTGCCGCTGAAATACCTGATCACCAACGAGCGATTCGACGCCCTCGTGCGGGACATAGACCTGTTTTACCTCATCAACGGCGTCTTCTGGATCTTCGTGGCTATGTCCTGCGGCTTCTGTGGCTTTCAGCGTCTCTTCCAGGTGGGTGCTACTCGGGTGAATCGTCCGGCTGTGGCTTGGCCGTGCGGCTTGTGCTTTTGCTTTGAGGGGTCGCTCGGCCGATTTCGCGTTTATAAATAAACAGAGCGGCCACGGGGCCGGTCCCGGGAGGTGTACGGCTGCTCTTCCCCGCCTCACGAATCGGGCACAAGAAAAGCGTTTGTACGGAGAATGCTATCAAACACGCCAATTTTGTAACAAACAATTTGTTAGAAACAAATACATACGATGCACGTACAGGTACACTAACTATATAGGTATATATATCAATTTATTTTCTTTGGGTGTAGTTTTTTATATAGGTAAAGAAAAATAATAATTAAGAAATATATAAAGCTGTTAGGTATGTTTTTATACATATTTTTGACTTGAATAACCAGGCGAATCGATCTACCCAACTTTTTTAGGTCAATTTATTCCTTTCCTTTATCCACAATACTCTCACACTGTAGGAACAGGTAGTTAATATGTGATATTTATTGAAATAAATTCAAATTAAAATACAACATAATTATACCTGTATCAGAAAAAATCAAACACAGATTTATAGCACTTATTGATTGTTTATTTAATTAGGTAAAAGAATAAGTACACCGTTTACACAAAGAAGTAGTTCAGGTACAACTATCTAGGTACATATGTTAACTCTTTTTCTCAGCTCTCTTGTGTCAGGGGCACATGCGCCAAAGCTTGCACCGCCCTTCCTTGCACTTTCGGGAACACACTCCGCTCCTGGCAACAGCGACAGCGAGCATAGGCGATAGCAAAAGCATAAAGCTTCGACTGATAGACCGACGGACTGACGGAATGACGGAATGACCATAATACCATTATCGATAGCGTCTCAAGGCCACTGGCCGACTAATTGCAATGCCCTGCCTCTGCCTTCCCGGTTGCAGTTCTTCCTCAAGTCGTCGAACATGAAGTACTTTAAGCGAAAGCAGTTCGCCCGCGTCATCTGGAACATTGCGTTCTATGGGGCCAGCTGCCTGTTTCTGCACTTCTACAACGAGTTCATCCTCCTGCCGCAGCTGATGAAGAACCAGGGACGCTACTCGCTGTTTTACTCCTCGGAGAACGTCATCTTCTATCGCTCGCATCAGACGGAGAAGTTCCAGTTCTATTCGATCTTCATCATCACGTTCTACCTGCATGGGGCGATGCTGGACTTCAAGGAGGCCGATTTTCTGGAAGTGGGCTCCAAGGGGCTTTACCTGCTCTCGCTTATCGCCATCGATGTCTACCGGCAAGTTCAGACATGTCCTCTGTAACTTTCGGGGGGGGTTATTTAATTACAAATATATTCACTTTCAGGTATGAAAACTACTTTGTCGGCTTGAATCTGACGGTGGGCCTGTACAGCATACTCACCGAGGTGCTGGCTCTTCTGGTCCTGCCCAGCTCCTATAGCCACCGGATTGTATATCAGGTGTTCCTGGGCTTGCAAATCGCCGCCTGGGCGCATGTGTTTGTCAATCTGGTGCCGTTCAAGTACCTAATACCCACGCTGTTTGCCAAGAACTTTAAGCTGCCGCTCAATGTGGCCATTTGGTTCTGGTACGGCATCTCGATCTGGAATTCGCCGGTGTTGCAGTGCTTCTACCATCAAATATATCACACATCGCCCTCTGATTGTTCCGGCGATGGTTCTGCGGCTAAGTACGACTTACTTGAATGCCTCAACTTAAATCTCTTGCTCACCCACTAATGACTCTTTTGGCAGATGCATCATGGTCAAGGACTCGAGCGAATTCAGGCACTACAAGACCCTGAAGAAAGCCTATCTGGAGGTGAAGTTGGCGCACGAGAGGATCAATGCCCAATCGCTGTCAACCCATGAAACCAGTTCAGCCTCGGCCAAAACCTTTCAGGCTATTAAATGTGAGTTATCTCTTAGGGTTTTTGACTTAAACCCCATTTGGAATCTTTTTATATTAAATCTATATTTTTTTGCAGGCGTCATGATGCTAAAACGTAAATTAAAGCGTATTCGTGAGGGTCGCGGCCATGAGCCCGAGGATGATACCGAGGATATGACCACCACAGATGCCTAAATCGAATCGAAGAGTTACATACACACCCAAGACACACATTTCCTTAGACAAAACCAACAAAAAAGACACACAGATCCTGCTTAGGTTAAAGAATCACAAAGATGAAACTACCTCCATCCCTGGCTTAAGAGTAGTGCATTCTCTCTCTCTCTCTCTCTAAATCTATCTTATTCTCTCTCTTTCTCTCTCTCTCTAAATAGACATAATGCCGGTTAGAAGTTTATGCGTGCGTATGCGTTCTCCCACAATTATTAGACCAAATTCTCCTTTCTCTTAACTTTCTTCACGAGTGAGGCTTATCTCGATTAATCTCTTAGAAGTATATCTGAATTGCCATAAAAGGCTCTGATAAAACGGTAATGGGTTTTAAGCACTGAATGAATATGTTAGAACAATTTTAGAAAAATTAGGATTTTTAAGTCATCAAAGTGCACCGTTTCCCAAAAACTTTAATTTATTAATTTATTTATTTATACCAAATAGCTTAATTTCAGCTCTACCGGCGGCACGCATAAACCAAAGGCAGTATAAAAATCAAAATGCGTTACGCAAGTGCAAAGACATTGCTCGGCGTCACGCATCTTATTCTCTATATTGTCTTTAAACCCAATCCGGCTACAAACCCTAGCAAATTATATACTATATAAAGAATCTGATTTTCGGCGCCACTTGTGCTTATCGCCAACGGAGATCGCCTTGGCTCGTATATATATATAATATATAGTTACTATATCTCTTTTCTCTCTCTCCCTCGCGCACACACGTATACAGTTTGTCTCTCCTCTTTTAGATTTGTAAGTCGCCTTCAACTTATTGTTGTTGTTTATTCGCTGTGACTTGATGACATATTGAAATATTGTAATGTGGTTTATTTTTTCGTTCTTTTTAATTGAAATATACTATATATGGGCTAAACGAGCGCAATTGAAATGTGTGTGTGCTGTTGTTACTGGTTGGTTGGTTTTTTTTTACTCATCTTAAATGTAGTTCATCGTCTTCTCCTCATGTTGTTTGTTTTTTAGAAATATCATTTTATTTATTTCCTTGCTTTATTGATATTTGAAAAGAATTTTCTATTTGAATTTCCATTTTTTTTTAATATCTGCTGTTCGCTCTCGTCCTCCTTTGATATCCTTGCAATCGTATTTTTGATATTCTAATTTAAATGTATTTCTTCGAATTTAATTCCGTTAGAAAACTAAATAATAACATTCTTTGTAAGTTGAGGTTTGTCGAGAGGGAAAATCCGATATGATATTATGACAACAAATCGAAAATATCTTAAAATTTGAAGTTTAATTTTAAAATATTAAAATTGATCGCATTTAACTTTAAAATATATAGATATTATCGAACAAATATCCTAAAATTGTATGTGATTTATTTGTCCCTTTCCGATGAGAATGGTTCGATATATAAAACGGAATATAGATCGGAAAGTTAAAATATCGGTTTATGTAACGGCCTTCGAGTTCAATATCAATTTTGTTCGATATTTTCGGAATCATGTAATGTTGACATATTTATAGGCTATTGTAAAACAGTATTAGAAACCTAATGAACAATGAAATAACTTATTGCACGTAATCGAAACATTATAATATCGATTTATAAATCGGCCTTCGAGCTAAATATCAATACAGTATCGGTATAACAATGTCTTTATGGCAGTATTATAAACTAAATTAGAACTGGAAATAATTATTAAATTATTGCAAAAGTTTCCTTGTTGGGGGATCGACTTAAGCTGCAAGTATTGTGCCACATTTTATTGAAACTAATTGCAAGGGTATTCGAGCTTCGGCCTGCCGATCTTATTTTTCCATTTTTTAATGCTTTCCTCGCTTTGTTAACATAGTTTCGCGGTTTGGTATTGGTGTTTTTTTGGGGGGCATTTCCTCCATCGTTTCGCTTGCTTGTGGTTTTAAAAATTCCTTTCACTAGAAGCTAAATTTATGTTTTATTTATAATTACTTTTCTCTTATCTGCTTGCGGTTTTTTTACTTGAGTTTAGTTTAATTTTAAACATTATTTGGTTTTGGGTTTGCCAATTCTTGTTATTTTTTTTTAAGGGTTTTGTTCTAGAAAATCTTGTGTTGCATTTTTGTTTGTGGTTTTACGTTGTTTCGTGACGAACAAATTTTTACGTGCCGCGAAATATATTTTATTTTAATTTTTTTTTATAAATTTTTCGGGAAGTGAATGAGAGGAGGTGAGGGGAGGAGGGACTGCCCTTTGGGCATTGAGCAAAAAAAAATGTTTCTCTATGTTTTTTTTTTTACAATTACTTTTGTTGCCATTTGTTTTAGTTTTGCTTTACTTATTCTTTTAAATCGTATAATTTTATATGTTCTGGTTTTTCTTTTAATATTTCCTTTGTTTTTATATTTATGTTATGTTCTTAAAAGTTAATTCAATTCGTTTTTGTTTCGGTTTCTTCGTTTTCTCCTCGATTTTCTAATAATTTTTACTAGTTTTTCTCATCCAACAATTTTGGTTCGCTGTGTATATCGCTTATCAACGTTGTTGTGGTTCGTCCTGCCTCGAATTTTGTTTAATTTTAATTTAATATTAGTGTTAATTTAATATTTATGTTACTGTTAATGTTACCATTAAATGTATGCTTTAAAATTAGTGTTAGTTGTTCATCCCTTGAACGCTTCTCAAACGTTCTGTTAAAGGTACGTTCTAAAAAAAATGACTCCTCCATGCAGCTTTCTGCTCGTCTATTATTTAAGTTTTCAGTTTTTCTCCTACTGTTTGTTTCTCTGCCACGACTCAAATATATATATATATATAAATTTATAAATATATATATATATATATATTTATATGTTTATGTAGAAACTGTTTTTAGCAACACACAACTTACGATGGCAAACTGCATCGCCCTTTCCGTGGTTCGAGTTCAATTAAGGTGCGAGTGTCGTCGTGGTGACCCTTTTGCAATATATTGTTAACATACATAGTTCCTTTGCCCGCTTGGCAATTTCATCGTTTAGTTTTTGTATAAAATATTTCAACATTTTTTTACACCTATGGCTCATGTGCCTGTCCCTTAAGATTTTCTTGTTCTTGTTCCAATTTCCGTTTTATAAATATGACTTTAAATCATTTGTTCATAACGCCTGTTTGGTTTTCCTAATTTGTTTTTCCTTTTCTTTTTTTTTTTAATGACTAGTGATATATGTATATGTTGTGTTATGACACTCACTCACACTCATTCACACACACACACACGCACTCTGAAAAGTCCTTAGACGAGAGAAGAGCCTTGGTACATGTGGCACATCTTCTGTGCGTCCAGTTTGGTGAAACCTTAGAGGTTTTTGTTTTTCTATGCAAGGATATAATTTTGCTTCGGAAAATTGTTGGAAAAATGCTTACTTAAAATGCTTACTTAAAAGGTACGACATTTCAGTGAACCCAAAGGACAATAATCAAATAAAATGATAGCAAATCCTTTACGAACACACTTAGACACGATTTAAATCTGCAAATGTTGACTCAAATTACAAGTTTTTAATAATTTTTTGGGCCTGTTTGGGATAGTTTTGAAGTAATTATATTGAAATTACCTCCTCAAAGATATCAAAAGGGTCGCTGTTCACTGCTTCACAATGTTTTGATTTGGGAAATCTGCCAAAAACTATGGAGGCACATACATAGGTGTCCTGAAGCAGCATCCAAACCCTATTTCCCCCTCGCATTCATTTCCAATTAATCAACTTACAAAATACAATCATTTGCACTTGTCGCGCGAATTAAAACAGAGCCATGGACACAAATGCCAAAAGCGGCCAACTTTCCGAATGAAATCAAATTCAAATTAGCCAAAATGGCCCGCCCGATGAAGGTGTGGGGTACTAGTCCTTGGGTGTTTTGGTGTGTGTGTGTGTGTAGGGCGGGGGGCGTGGCTCGATAATGAGCCTGGTGAAAATGAGCAGCAACATCGGCCGGCGTTACAACAGCAACAATCACAACAACAATTCAAATATAATGAATGAAATTATGTTGAAAACATATTTTTCCACCAAACAAAAAAAAAAAACCCGGCCAACAAAAACAAGTCTACAAACTTTGTCTTCTTGACCAGCCCGCCGGTGCTGGATGGTCGGAAAATGAAGGGGGGCGGGGAGGGGGGCAGGGGAGAGTATTTTCCTATTAGCAAGCAATAAATTCGTCGCTCTTATTGAGCCAAAAGTTGGTCGAAAACAGGAGCAGAAACACAGATAGGACATTAAACGATGTCGGAGTGTGGGTGTGGGCTAAAAGAAAAACAGGGAAATGTGGGAAAGCGGAAAAGAGTGGCCTAGGTGGACTGGAGGGCGGGCAGAGAACCTGCTGGAAAATATCTCCCCCGGGGTGTAAAGTTGGTTTTTGCTGCAAGCTTTTGGCTTGAATGTGGGAATGATTTTGGAAATGGAAATTAGTGTTGCCAGCAATAATAACCTATTTTAAAATAATACTAATACAATAGATAAAAATGATTAAACAAATATATTAACAATAAATTGAAAAGAATTCCACTCATTATTTTTTTAAAGCATACTACAATACATAATTGAAATCGATTTGAATTTCTCATTAAGGAGAAATATAAAATAAAATATGTTACTGAAGTTTGTTATAGCATAATTTGTAGAATTGAAAAAATCGAATTTAATGATTAAATATCAATATTATCAATAGCTTAAGCCACATTGGAATCGGAAATATGCTAGATATATCTATCGAAATATCTATTTATCGTTTATTTGTATATCAGCATGTTAAAATATCGATTTTTATCGACTTTCATATACCATCGCCAAACGTTATCGATTTTGTAAATCCTGCCGTTCGTATTTAATGATAAATGAAATAAAAATGGACATAACGGCAGCACTGTTTGCGAATGGCAGGAATAAGCGAAAGAGAGAAAGAGATAGAAAAAGGATAGCAGGAGGAAGGACCCCAAAGCAAGCAACTGTTTCGACTGGGCCATAGCTTTATGATTGCTTTTGTATTGCCCGTTTTTGGGGGGAACGAGCACGTGACACAAACGGGCCCATAGATAAAACTGCCGATACGGTGGGAAATGGCCAATGACGGACATTTCCGGCTGAATCCATTGGATTCTGTTCGATTGCTGGAATCGGAAAATGCCAAACACTGGGCTTTTTTTTGTTAAGCTCAAGAGATGGACAAATATTTACAATTGATTGTAAAGGTTTATGATATTTTAAAAAAATTTCTATAAGCGTATAATTAATTTTATAAATTAAATAAATATTGTAAAATTAATCGATAACAATATCATCAATATTATCCATATTGTTTCAATGTTTTTTGGCACTTCCTCAAAATTTTATACAACGAATAATGGAATTTTTGTTTCGCACAATTTGGACATTCCACTGTAAAAATACTCGCACTTTTAGACCTCGCTAAAGGACCAAAAAAGTACAGAATGAAATTCTTTAAAAAATATGTCTGAAACACAACAGCAACCGAAACTTAAATGAATGAAGCTAATGCAATTACAAGAAGAACAACAGTCGGGAAGGACCCCGGTCTAGTGTCCTCTTTGCGAGTGGCCGCACAGTTTGTGTTAGCCTTGTAATAACTCCTTGGGATGCAGCAGAGGGCCACCTCCCATTATCCTTCGGGCCAGCTCCGACCGAAACTCCCCTCTATTTGTTTTTGTTGCCCGCAACAATTATGATTTGCGGTCTCCAGCTTCCCTTTTCCACTTCGTCCTGTTTTCTACTTCAGCTCCTGATGGCAGGATGCCTCGGACGGTGGCTGTTTTTTTTAAGAGGCGGGGACAACTAATAAATGCATGGTCACGACAGACAGATAGAGAAATAAGTAAGTAATAAGTAAAGTTAGTTATACTAATTTATTATTAAGAGAAATATTTTGAGGAAAACTAGAAAACTAGCTCTTATAATGAGCTATGAAAATATCGATATTCGAGATAATTTATATATTTGAAAGTGAAATATTGGATTTATTGATATTTAAACTCTTTCTGGAAAATTTGTAATTAATATTTCTGGTATATTTTCTTGTTTTCACATGATAATAAATTAATGTAAGTAATAATCTTAATTGAAATCAAAATAATTATTAAAATAACAAACTGATAATTTCTAAAAACCAATAAAAATAATATAAAAAAATATATTTTTCTGATATTAAAACCATTTTTTAAATATTTCCCTAAAACTACTTCAACTTTACCTTACTTTAATTGAAAGAAATTTAATGTATTTTCCCAATAAGTTATTAAGTTGAAATTTTGATTTTTAGAAATTCTGTTATTAAATTCGAAAAAGCGCAGTAATTTTTATATTTTTATTTATTTAATAATTTGTTTTGTTACTTCAAATAAAAAAAAGCTCTGCAATGATGGGTCAGCTAAGCTTAAAAGAAAATTCTTTAAAACCCTATTAATGTGCAGGAAGAAATTTGCTGGCATGGCCACTCCATATAGCATCCTGCATCCAGCATCCTTACATCCTTGCATCCTTACATCCTTGCATCCGGCAGTCAGCATCCCTCCCCTCTCACTCCACTATCTTCAGATATAATATTTCGTTAATGGCTTTTCATTTTGTGTGCATTTCATTCTTCTGCCGGTCTCTCTTCTCGCCATCGCTCAGCTATTACTCTCCGCTTGCATTTCATTTAATTAAAAACTGAAAAGTGTTGTGTGGAATGCGAGGGAGAAGGGGTGTGTGTGTAAGGGGTGTGTATGGTGAATGGTGTGACGAGAACAATTGCTGTGCGGTAACTGTGATTGACACTTGCTGGTGACGACGACGCCTTGTGGTTCTTGGTAATAACTTCGCGAGAGGCGACAAAAATTTACTATTGTTATTACTATTATTTTATTAAATAAATGTTTAATGTAAATAATCAAGAAACCTAATATAGAATCAAAAATAAAAGCAATAATTTAATAATTAAGATCATTAAAAGTAATAGAGAAACCTATTAACTTACATCTTGTATTTATTTATAAGTTTGTAGGAAGTCTATGCATTAATCCTTGAACTATTTAAATTCCCAACAAATTTTAAAAATGCTTTAAAATGAATGCATCTTAAATAAAATATAAATACATTTCTTTAATAAATAATAATGATTAATAATTGGTTATGCATATGCATAAAATTTCCCCAGCGGTCAAAGCGGAAAAGGAAACGCCTGTCGGCTGGCGACTGTTAAAATTTCCCCCCGATTAACAGCGGTTATGTTAGCACGGCCTCGTTGGCAAACGGGGAATTCCCCTGCCATCGCAGTGCCTTTTGTGTTTATTTTGGTTTTTGTTTTGTCATTTTTTTACGTTAGCTCCCCCTAATCAGGCGTCATTTGATTTTACGAGCTATAAAAAGTGTAAAGGAAATAAACGGTGCTGCAAATAAAGCAATTGCCGTATTACAAACAAAAAAATAAGGAGAAAGGCAGTGCCTTGTCTTTCGTTTGTTTGGTGTTTTTATTTGGTATTTGCTTTTGTGCTTCGGCAGGTAACTCCATTTTTTGTTGTGAATTATGCAACTGGAAATTAGCATAAATTGTGTGTGTTTGTGTGTGTGGCGAGCATGGAAAATGTTAATTTGGGCGGCAAAAAGAAAGGAACGTGGCAGCAACTTGGGTGGATTTTTCTTTTCCTCCTTTCTTTGCTTTTTTTTTTGCCAATTAGGCGCCCCAAAAAAAAAATGGAATTTGAATTTCCAGTAGTGATTATTTACTATGCACATACGTGCAGTTCACACCCACGAGCTTTTCGGCGTAATAACTAACGCTTTGTGCTAACTAATTGCCCTAAGGCGAAATCACGGAGGGCTGGATTTCGCCCTGCCTTTCTTGCCCCCGCCCCCCTGAAGCCCCCACTCTGTTTATTTGCACTAATTTGCATGCCTCATTTGCAGCTAAACACACACACTCAGACACACACACACACACATAGCGGAAGCCACACTCACATACAGAGAGAAAATGCAAAAGATGAAGGCTGCTCTGCTCCTGGAAACCACACTGTTAAAATAGTTCAGAAAAGGAAAATAGAAATCGAAACCCTGACTCGCAAGTCAGGAAATTTCCCAGCCCGACGACCTCTGCCAGCACATGCAAAGTATTTTGTTATTTAATAGTTAAAATTTAACTTTTAATGAGTTGAATAGGTATTTCATAGTGAGTATTTTTATGCAATAAAATATACTTTCTTTACTCACACAAATGCAACTCTAATATGTGAACGTATTTAATTCATAGAGACTAGAGCTTTTTTGAGTCGAAATATGCGATAATCAATATCAAAATAATTAAGGAAAATTTAATAATTAATTGTGCGTCTCTTTGTGGCTTCAGTTAAATTCAAGACAATGAAATGGACATCAAAATGAATTGTAATTAAAAAATATAGATGTCCTATTTTCAATAAACATAAAATATAAATGAATTTCCTATCTAGGTATATCTAATAAAAAAATAACAAAATAATAAAAATATACGCATTTAGATATTCCTTTACAAAATTGCGAACGAATCTCTCAATTAATTTCGTAAAATTACAATGTTTTCTATATATTGATAAATTGGCCCGATTATCCATATATAAAATGTAATCTATAGATTTTTGTATCGTTTTTTAAAAGCTCTACTAGAATCCACTAAACTAAATTCAAAATTACATGTCGTTGACTTACGAAAAAAAATCTACTCTGTTAACTATAGACCAGACAATTATAATAATGAATTAAGTTCAGTGGATTTTTAAAAAATATTTAAAGTATTTCAGAGCATAAATATTAAATTGAATGCTGACGGGTTAGGATACTGAAGCTGAATCTTAAAATTCTTCTAAAAGAATGCGGGAGTTTTAGATTTAAAGATTAAGGTTTTTGTTATATACTTCTCCTTGAACTAAATAATTTTAGTAAATAATAAATGAATAAAGAGGTATACATATATGTTCGTGATTTTCCTAGGATTAAGTAATTTTTATAAATAATAAATGAATAAAAAGGTATATACCTTTCTCTTAAATGTTTCACTTGAAATTAAATGAAATATTTTAAAATAAATATTTAAAATAGGGCACAAAATTAATAATATGCTGGCAAGAGAGTTTTTCTGGTAAAAATTAAAATATTTTAATGAATTGGTTTTAAAAGAATTAATTTGCATTTGATTCCAGAACTTTTAAAAATTAGTATTTTACTTCCGAAATATGCCAGTCAATTTCCCAAATAGTTAACAACTTTAAACACAGAAATTTGTGTATACTTTTTCTCAGTGCACACACTCACTCACACACACACTCTCTCGCATATATAAATATATCTATATTTTGTTTTTTTTTAATGTTTTCCTGTTCCTCTATTTTTTGTTGTTTGCTTAGCTAACCAATGTTGTCCTCTTCCTCTGCATTTTCTTGCTCAACAAATACAAATTTTTTATGTGTTTATCTCGCTATTCTTGATGTTTCGGCTAGGCTAATTTAATTTCACTAATATAATTTCGCTCTCAATTATTACCGTAAGTTGTATTTAATTAACTGTTGCATACTATTCCGAGCTTCGTTTCAGTTAAATCGGGTTTTGGGCTGAGTTTTGTTTGTTTTTCATTTTACGTTGCCTAAAAAAAAACCGTTTCGTTTTCGCTTGCTCAAACATTAGTGTACAAATTATTTATAGTTAGTTATACCATTATGTATACAACAAATACAATATTACCTTTACTCTGTTAAGATTATAGTTACTTGGATTTTCTCCCACGGATTACCCATATTGTTCGGTTGTTTTTTGTTTTGTTTCTTGTTTTTTTTTTGTTTTTTTTTTCTTTTGTTTTTCTTTGTTTGTTGCGATTGCTGTGTTGTTCAAAGGGAAAACAAATGCGAATTTCATTCATACTCGTGCTTCGTCTTCCGTTTCCGCCCATTTCCGTTTGCCGGCTATCGGTATCGGTATCGGTATCGACCTATCGGCTTACAACACTGGCCTGGCCGCATTGGGCTTGGCCGTCGTCGAGGCTATCTCCGACAGCTTGACATCGATGGGAACCCGGGTGTCGTAGAGCGTCGGAGCCTGCAGGATAATTCCAGCGGTGCCCACGACCACGGCTATTGTGAAAATCCACAGGAACAGGCGGTCCAGCACCATGGCCACGTACTTCCAGTCCTCTTTCACCTATTAAGATGAAGACAAAATAAGAGAAAATTATGATAATGATGCAAAATTAATGAATTAAGGTTTCGTTTTAAAACGAATTTTATGGTAGTGCCACAACCACGTTTTCTTTTGTTTCTGACGAAACTCATTTACATATTTACTTGTGGATATATGAATACGCCGGGCCTTTGGGCCAATATGTTCAATATGTCCTCCGACCAATTCCCCAGTCAGCCAGCCCCCAGTTCGTCCTTATTACATGGACTCTTGGGAGGCTTGGAGTAAATGACACGCACTCAATGTAAATGCCTCAACAACTATGGTAAGACGTCAAAGCTGTCACACATCTCTCAATCTTCAATGTTTCAGCCAGAGATATATTCTTGCTATATATTGCAGATATTTAATTATAACATATGGCCAAGGGATGTACATAAATCAAGGGGGAACTTATGACTATATGAAATATAGAGAAGATATAGCATCTCTTTTCTTTTTTACAAATTTTGATAAAAAATGATTCATTGTATATGTATAGCAATGTTAAAATATTGATTTATATAGCAAAAAATATATATATATTTTTGTATACGAAAAGATACTATCGTAAGAAGCCATTTATAATCATATTTAATTCTTATTTTATTTAAGTTTAGTGCGGAATTTAAGAATCCCCTCTAGTCTCGTGTGTGTCCTGCGTCCTGCCTCCTGTGTCCTGCATCCGGTTGTCCTAGGTCTGTCCAATTGCCAGGGAGTGTCTCCCGCCTCTGCTAAGCCCGGGCATGACATTCCAATAATGATTGAATGTGTGCGTAATTTTAATAAAATACTTTTATTGGCATTTTGTTCGATGCCACAAGAAAACATTCATTATGATGAGTATGGCAACAGCCATAGTCGTAACTACGCAAACCACCGGCCATACTCTTATATGGCTACAGTCGAAAAAAAGAATGTCTAGCTTAAGTATAGGAATTCATGAAAAGTGGCTTCGAAAAGAAGATCCTTTAAATATGTATAAAAGATCTCTATATAACATATATCAATAGTTAATCCTGCTATGTCCCTCCTGTCTCATATTTCTAGAGCTTCTCTTTCGGGATAACTTAATTAAAATTCAAAACATAATTTTTCAATCTAAGCACTAATTATTTATATTTTCAAATCATGTTTTGAATTTATATTAAGTTATTTCGGCAGCGATTTTCGCCGAGTGTGCGATGGAAGGACATCGCAATAGTCCCTGCTCAATAAGGCGCATGAAAAGTCATTAAAACTTTTGCCGCAGCTGGCATAAGTTCGCCCATAGGACACATACAGGACTCGAGGACATCCACGCCATCCAGGACGTCCAGGACGTCTAGGACGTCCAGGACTCTGGGGGCTCCGGGACCCCATGGATGCGTTCGAGGCTCGTAGATGAAGCAGCAATGCTCCAGGGAACGCCGGAGAAAAGGTTAACAAAAGGGCAGCGACAGTTGGACATCATCATATAGTGGGTCCTGGCAAAGGGTATCTCTCTCTCTTCCTCTCCTTCTCTCCTGGCGTCCTGGCGAGGAGTCCTGCGTCTATTGACGTACTAATAAATCCCGCTCTAAGGCCGCTCTAATTTATGGCATCAGGCTTATTACTCGGTTGGATTTGGCTTCATGCGGCGAATGAAGCCAGGATCCTATTAAATTAGGTAATAGTGTCCTTGACCAACTCACCCTCGTGCTCTCCTCCTCCTTGCGCGTCTGATCGGCTATGTAGTTGACCCCATCCATGGCCTTGTGCAGTTCCGGGCAGGTGTGCCACCGATGGCGGACATTGCCGCGCCCGGAGCAGCAATGGGGGCCGCCCTCACGCTGGCAGGCGGGCAGTATATCACAGACGCCGGCCGGCGGTGGCGGTGGAGGTGGGGGCGGTGGTGTACCGGCCGCCGCTGCTGCCGCCGCCGCCGCTGCTGCTGCTGCCGCCGCTGCCGATGTGCTGGGTCCGCCCGAGGCAGCTGCCGCGGCTGCTGCTGCCGCTGCAGAGGTGCTGGGCCGCTGCTGCTGCTGCTGCTGCGAGGCATGCAGCTGGTGGTGCATCTGCAGCGGAACCTGCTGGTGATGCAGCAGCTCCGAGGACTGGCAGGCAACGCCGGCGCCCATGCCCTGATGGATCTGTATGGCGCCGCTGCAGCAGGACTCCGCCAGCGTTGAGGCGGTGGCCACCGAGTTCACCGTCGTCGTGGACTTTATCACATTCGGATTGGCCATGCCCAGGTCGCTGGTTGTCGTGGAGGCGTGCGATTGATGGGCATGCTGCGGCAGCGGCGAGAAGTTGGCCGAGCAGCTCGACTGCTGGCGGTACAGTTGCCCCGGCCCCGATCCCTGTCCCTGTCCCTGTCCCTGTCCCTGTCCGTAGCCGGAGCCATTGCCATTCTGACCCGTCTGGCTGGAGGTCGAGGTCATCTGGCGGAACTTGGTGGGCGTCAGCGGGTGATCCAGCAGCGATCCGCCCGTCTGCTGGTACTGATTGTGGTACTGGGCATCGATCAGCGAGGACGTGGTCGAGGTCTGTTGGTTCATCGTCGACATGGTCGGCGGATACAGTGAGCTCAGGTGGCCGGTTATAGTGGAGGCGCCTCCGCCACCGCCCATTCCCATGCCACCCATGCCACCCATGCCGCCCATTCCGCCCATGCCGCCCATGCCCATGCCGCACTCGTCGAGTAGGTTGAGTGTCTGCACACGGTGCTGCAGGTGGGGCGAGGTGCTCCGGGATGTGGTCTTTGGGCTATGGTGCATCCTGCAAATGGTTTAAACGAATGTTAATTCAGGAGAAAAGGAGCAGGACGACGGGAATATATATTCCCGGAGTAGATATCTTCGTATCTTTAAAAGTTATGCTCATCCCTCCTTAGATTTCTTAATTTAATTTAATAATATAATTATTAAATTAATATAATAAAGTAATTTTTTGTTGAGACTTACCGGGACAGAGCCACCGGCGGCGGCAGCGGTGGTATTTGATCCCTTAATTCGAGTCCATTGCATGTGCGCACCATCAGGCGGCGCGAGGATTTGCTTTAAAAGAAAGGAACATAGATTAGAATGGATGGAAATGGATCAGGGATCAAGGATCAAGGATTAAGGAGTACTCACATCATCTCGCTGATCGGATAAAGTGGCCGGCGCATGACCAGGAAGCGGGGCAGTTGGTTAATGAACACGGTCCGCACCCAGGGCGCCATTGTGTGAGTCTGCGGTGACCGGAAATGGATGTTCAGCACCAGAACAGTCACACAGATGCTGCACAGAGAGAAACGAAATACAAAATAAACAAAAGTTAATAATATTTACATCAAATAAATTACAATTCAAAGGCTTATACAATAGAAATATCCTTTATTCTTCATTTTTCTATAATGTATTGGCTTATTTAAGTGAATTTTATATATTTTCTTATAATTTGGGACCCGTTGTGGTCTCCATAATTTTCCCCAACTGTTTGCAAAAGGGTCCTTGTTCTTTTGCTCAGCGTGGAGAGGATTAAATGATGGGGCACCCCGAGTACATGCAGCAGGGACGGGTCTTAAGTGAGTTGCTCTCTTAGTCTGGGTAATTAACTTTCGACGCCCACGTCTAATTAGCAGCTGGCCAAGGCGTCGCCAAAGAATACGAAGAAGTACTGGGGCAGTACTGGGGCTAGGGTTTCCTGCCAGCCTTAATTACATCATTTGAGGCGAGGTCCTGTTGCGCCAACCAACTGTGGGGACATTGACCACATTTATTGGCCAAAAAATTAATAACTCCTTGGGTTTGATATTGAAATTGTTATGTTAGAAATTGCTGCATATATATATCATATAGTTTTTAAAAGAATTTCGGAAAAATAAACTTTATGCTGTCCCTCATTAAGATTTATTGAAGGTATTCAATAAGATGTTTTTCTCTTGATTCAATATACTCAAAATCTAGCTTATAATATGTAAGAATATAGATTTCATCCTGGCAAAGTGTTGGTACCCATGGTGCACTGGCGATTCCATTGTTAGCTGACCCTCCGCTACCCTCTTTGCTCGACTTTTGTTTACCAACAATTAGGCGGCCATCATTTTGGGGGCCTTGTGGGCGTTGCAAATGACTGTAAATTGCCGCTGCCATTTAGGCCCTCCCATTTTGGACTGGTGGGCGTGGCCCTAAGCCAAAACAGGAGTGGAACATCTGCCAATGCAAGTTGTATATTTCAAGGCCTTTTGCTTGCAATCGGCGACGTCTAATACAGGCATTGTTCTAAAACAATATGTGGAGTAACGCTATATGATTTATTTGACATTTCTACAAAGTTTTAAGGACTTTTTAATATTTGGATTTTTTGTTATCCATTCATACTTCACGAGTATTTAATTAAAATTAATATTAACAGGCTGCATTTATTGATTTTCTAAATACAAGTTAGTATATACATAATTAGCCTTTTAAAGTGACTCTTTATTTAATCGTTGGGCCAGAATTTTGGCCCAACCAACCAGCCTGATGGAGATCGGGAAAACAACAGTGCGAAAATCGCAATCGCGGAAAGGAATACACTCACCTGAAGGTATCCAGTATCATGGTGAAGAGCACGAACTTTCCCAGCAGCGGGACCACCAGGGACGTGGGCGGAATGATTTCCGCCAGGAGCAGGAAGAACACAGTGAGCGACAGCAGAATGGATATGCTTAATGAGACCTGCAAATACAGTGGGAGTAAGCGAGACACTCAGAAGAAATTCGTAGGAATATATTGTAATATGTTAACAATATTTAAATAAAAAATAAATATGATATATATTATATTACTTTTAAGTAGATATTGGCTTAGGAAAATGAAAGCTTCTAATTATAAATATTATAAAAAATAAACTCTTGCTAACTTAAAGTCTTTCTTAATTTTTGGTATGGTTTTATATAATTTATTTATTATTTATTTTTAAATGTTTTTAATATAAAAATATATATAAATAATTGTAGAAAGAGATCAAATAAACGCAACATTGATCTATGTACATATCTATAATATATCAAAATAAAAAGCCCATGCTTTCTTCTCTTTTTTTTCGTAATAATTTTTTTCTCTGCGTGTACCGGAAGTCGAGCACAATGAGTTTTTCCCGGTGGCGGGGCAAAGGACTGGAGGCAGTGGGGGCGTGGCAAATTGAGCTGCACGTCGAGCGGAAAATCTAAAGCGCCGTAAAGAAGCGACAATTGCGAACTGCGAACAACAACGGGAAACTCCCGGCCCCGATAAGGTTTCTCATTTATAATGCATAAATATTGCTCAAAAACAGCTTAAGCTGCTTTTCCTTAACCATCCCACCCCCCTCCCGCCTCTGTGGAGAAATTTCCTTTCACATTTTCCCGCTCCCCGCAGCCAGCAGGTGCTTTAATAGCGGCATAATCAAAGGGAACATATCGATTACATAATACTGGCTCACAGCTATTAGTTCCTCGAAAGCGGAAAATCCGATATGGGGAGTGTAGAAATGTGCTAGCAAACATTTATTTACTTAATAAAAAAACGAAATGAGTATTTGTAGAAGGAAAATAGAATTTGTTAATAATGTTTTTGCTTCATATAATGTTGTTATAAAATGGAAAAGGTATTTAAGCGGCTTTTGGTCCTTGAGTAATATACCTTTAATACATTAAAAATATTATTTAACCTATCTATAACATATAAATGAGTGCAAAAATATTGATATCTATATGTATTTAGTTGGAATGTCCAAATTTATTAATTAACCTGAGCAACTTACATAAGCCGTTTAGCCTAATTAATATAATACTCTCATGCGACACGTGTCAAGGGAGTTAACTAATTAATACAGATTGGTAATATAAGCTGGTCGGATTTATTAATTATTATTAAATAGCTACGCAGCGTGAGGTGAGTAACTTTTTGTTCAGAAACTAAGCAAAGATAAAAGCATTTCAGTGCCAAAAAAACATGGGATAATTTTTGATGAACTGTTATTAAAAATTATTATATTACTATATATTAATCTTAAATAGTGTAAGCAGATTTGTTAACCTAATATTAACTAACATAGAACAGTCTTCCGAATAAAAATTAATGCTTTTTTGGCTTAGTAATTATATTATTATTATAATTACCAAAGCTTAGTTAAGATAGATTATTGATTGGATCCTTTAATTAAATTATAACCTGCATAATAACTTAATTACCAACCCATTATTATTATTAATAAATATACGATTTTAAGCAAAATGTTTCCACAATTGTTTTCATAATACATAGTCTTACTTTCTATTTAAATTTATATAGTTTAATTACAGGTTTTTTATGATTCGAGAGTGCAAGTGAAAGTAAGTGCAAGAAAAGTAAGAAAGCTTATTCGAAATCAATGTTCGTAGTCTAAGTCCAAGTCTGAGCAAGTTAGAAGATGGAATAACAATTGTTTCAATAACTTCCATGCTTATAAACGATTTTAACCAAATTTGTACCGCATCCTATAGCATTGTTATACGCTTTCCATGATTTGTGGGCTCAAGTGTCATTTTCTGGGAATTCGGTACGAATCGTGGGCATTAAGATACCGCTCGCTTGGCCGAACATTCCGGCCACAAATCTAAATTGATTTAGAATGCCTAAGCGCCGGGCATCGCTGGCAAATAATAAGCGAGGGCAATGGGCGTATGAAAAAGCGATTTGTCAGTCGCCAATTGCGGCGGTCTTGCCAAGAGCTTTGGCCAACAAATCATATGCAAAGCCACAACAAAAAAAAAGTAGAAGACCCAAAGAATTAAAAAAAGAAAATAAATGCAAAGAAATAAAAAAAATATATATAGGAAATCGACGTGAAAAATGTGGAAACGTGGAAATAAGAACGCGGCGGCACACTTTTCGGTGGCGCTCAATAAAGCGCAAAATGATTTGTGCAAGTGGTGTCTTTTGGGGTGGCGACACTGCGACCTTGAGGGGGCTGGGCAGGTGGCAGCAACACACCTTATTTATGCCTAAGCTGCTCGTAATGAAGTGTGTCTGCGAGTGTGTGTGTGTTTGTGTGTTCAGAAAGTAATTAAATGTCGAAAATGAGACGCGCGATTTAAGCCGCTTTTCTGATGATGCTGTGAGTGTGTGCACTTGTGTGTGCCGCATAAATTTTCGATGCTTAATGATTTCATGATAATTAGCCTTAGTTTGGGGCCAGCGCTTGTAAAGCGATTAGTGACGTTCCCTAATTAAGGTTACAACTTGCAAAGCAAATCCAAAGCCGGATCCTTCCGACCCTTCCCCTATAAAAGTGCACTCAAAACAAAAAAAGAAGGAAACTAACGCCCGGAAGCCGAAGTTTGCATTTAAATTATAGCTGAAATCGATCATAACTAAGCTTTAAATATAAGTACTCTTTCCATCGATATTTATCGATATCTTTATATGGCAGTTTTTTAAACAAAACAATATTTAAAAAGCTGATAACTATGATTAAAGACCATTTATTTTAATTTGGAATTAGATTAATAAATCTGCATAATAAATTTTAAGTTGAACAAAATTTTTATCAATTTTTGAAACAATGGGTAAAAATAAGTTTTCTGCCTGAGGTGGCTAGATCGACTCGGCTATTGATGCTGATCAAGAATATATATGATTTATCCTGACTCCTGACTAAAATTATTATGAAAGAATATCAGATAAGTTAAGAACTTTGTTTTTAGATTTTTAGTTAAGTAGAAATGCTTTCTTTTCGAAGCTTTAACAATCTTTTTTTATCTAAAATATATAGAGTAAATGAATTTGTGCAAGTGTTTATTTTTGGGTCGGCATGGAGGCTCACTCTCCCATCACTCTGTGAGTTGGCTCATTATTTATGCAAATGCTCGGTGTAATTAAGGTGGCCCAATGCATTTCAGTTACGATTTCGGTTCGGCTGGATTGGGTATGGGCATTGGGCGGGATTGGGCGGAATCGTCTGGCATTGGCAGCCATCAGATGGGGACAGTTTCAATCTGGATGCTGTAGGTAAAACGTAATTGTTTCGGCCATAAAAATGCGATACAAATAACCGAAAGGGAATTGGGACCAGGAAGCGAGTCCAGTGTGGGCTACTTTGGATTGCCAGTGCAGACGGTTTCTTTAGTGCACTGGGGAAAAATTACAACATGAATGTACAATATAATAAATTTAAAAAAAAATAAATAAATATGAACCTAAATAAAATTTTCAATAAATATGTGACAATTGGTAGCCGAAGTTGGTAGTTACTTCTTAAATAACAAATCGTTTAATAAGAATTTCATTTACTTGTGTCTCTTAGAAATATATTTAGATTCTTCAGAACATTTTAAAACTATAAAAATATATATATTTAGCATTTAATATGTGTTTTTATCTTATATATATTATAAGTCGAGTCTGTACTATTCTGCTCTGGTAGCACTTAAAATTCTCAAGTACGTATTTGGTAGGTATATAATCCTGCAAAAGTTTGCCTTTCTGGTTTCTCTTTTATACTAATATATTCTTTTGGTGTGCCAACACCTGCCCCAGTTACACCCAAACCCTTCATACCTCCATTTCCCTCTTTTCCCCCCTCTTGCCCCCCTTTCCACCCCTTTACTTTATTTTTCCGCCGATTTTCGCAACCCCTGCAATCGGCAATTGCATGAATGAAGTGCGTTGTGGCGCATATGCATGTAAATGGGCAATTCGAATTCCAATTCTGATGCCATCGCCGGGTCGAAAACGTCTGCCCAAAAGCGCCGGGATAAGGGGGGGACGTGCCAGAGTTAACTGGCCAAAACACTATGGGCTTTTCAGTGCTTTTATTGGTACAAATTTCAGTCATAAAAATAACATATATCCATTTATACAGGCTCTGAGGGAGAGTTGCAGATTGGAAATCAATTTGGTAGCTTAAAATTGGATTATGATAAAATGGTTTATAGAATATAACATATAGAATTTTGTTAGATTTTGCATATATTCTATTGTTCTTTCCATAATTAAAAAAAAAAATAAAATAAACTATAAAAATAATTATAATTAAATAATTTGATTTGGTCACAAAAAGTGCTCCTTGAGCCCACTGTACTGTTGCGGCAATTTCGGAAATTCCTCTCGTAGTTCGCTTCCGCAGCTTGAGTTCAGTTTCGGTTTCAGTTTTATTTCGTTGCTTTTAGGCGTAAATATTTGCGCGCTGAGTGAGTGTGCGTGCTTGGCCATAAAAGGGACAACAAGGACAATGCCATGAAATGTGTCCACACGGCACAAATCGTAAAAGTATTCAAGCAAAATAAGTATAGAAAAATATAACTGACATGGAAAGGTAGACAAGTAGGATAGCCACAAGCCAGAATCACTTCGGGAATATTTATGAGTGCTTTTTTATTATTATAATTAAGGTGAAAAGTTTGCAACGAAGTGAAGGAGACATTTCCGACCCTATTAAATATATATATCCTTGATCAGCATCAACAGCCGAGCATAAAACTTTTTACTTAGTCGTCTATATACCCTCACTACTATATAAGTTGGAGCAGGCCGGATCGAACGACTATAACATATAGCTGCCATAGGAACGATAGGATAATTTTTACAAAAACTTATTACTTTCCCAGTTTTCAACAGATTTTTATATAATTTTAGATAAAACCATCTATTATATCGAGTTAATTTTATTAAAATCGGTCGACTATATCATTTGGATGCCATAGGAAAGATCGTTAAATGTAGAGGAACACGTAAACTAGGTGTGTATAGCTGTAATTTTAATAAGTATTTGTAAATGCAATAAAAGTAGGCATTATTCTGTTGCTTTTCTATAAAAATATATATAATATAAAATATATATATATATATAATTTTATATATATAATATAAAATAAATAAAATATATATAATATAATATATATAATAATTAATAATCGAAATGCAATTTACAAGAGCATAGAAGTTAGTTGCTTGTAATAATATTGCAGTGGCAGCGTAGCCCTTTCGCTCTCTCCCACTCTCATTTTCTATTTCTCTAAATGCCTAGATCTCTCTCTCCCTTACTCTCATTTCATCTCAATGGTTACTTGGTATGCTTATCTCTGTGCATCTCTAGAGATAGCTTGTCCGCTGCATCTCTCTCTGCCTACCTCTACAGGTAGCTCATTCTCTCTCGCTCTCACTCGCTCTGTTCCCTTCACTCGCTTTGTTTAAATAGAGGCACCGCCTCCGCGCCGCCTTCAGTCTCTTGGCGATGTCGCTAGTGTTTACATCTAAAGTGATAGTGTAGTGATCTCCCTTCGACTCCGGAAATATCACGTGATCAATGGAAAACATCTGGATTAACTTCGATGATGCCTTACAATGAAACCTAATTAAAGTCACCAATAATATAACTCTAAACTGGAAGGAATTATGCAATGAGAAAAAAGGATGACGTGTGTCCTGTACTGGGGTAAGTCTTTACCATGGCAATTATTTTATGTATGTAGATAGTATATCTGGATTTGGCTTGGTTCTTGTATTAGCTTTGCTAGGTAGGTATTTCCTTATTGTTAATTTCAATTTTAAGATATGCATCAATTTGAGGAAACGGATACTCGAAGTTAATATTAATTCTTGCAATATTTTCACAACTGTCCCTGTCTTTGGTGCCAACTTTTGCTACATTATTATACGCTTGTAGGGTATTATAATTTCAGTGAGTTGCTAGCAAACTAAATGCTGTCCCAAATATTTTGGGGGATACCCAAAATCAGTAACTACTCGTGGCTTAGTGGGGCCTAAACAATCGATCAAACAAGTCATTTTAATACGTGAATTACGAGTACTCAGCGCACCGGCCGGTGGCCCCCTTAACTCGATAATGCACACGCAAATGGCAAAATCGGGAATTTACATAATAAAGCCCAACTGGGGATGGCCCATCAAGTGCCCCCCCTATGCTGTCAATATTTTTTACATAAATAATGCTCCATGAGGGATGTGAAAATGTCCGATGGCATCAGCATCACCATCGGCATCAGCATCGGCATCAGCATCCGCATCAACATTGGAATTTTTTTTATTCGTTCATAATCCACAAACCGCTTGCGCACACAAATTATTTTTGCATTTTATTTATTTTGAAAATTGGCCGTAATTTATTCATAAGTCGCAGGCAGCATGTAAATGTTTATATTTATGCATTATGCCATTTCGTGATCGTTTTTCCAGCGTGCTTTCATTTTCGTTTGGGGGTACCACTGTCTATCTACCAGGGTACAAGGGTATTATAATTTAGTGAAATTTTTAAAATATATAATAACAGAAAATATGGAATACTTCTATAGGTCATATCCCAAGGGAATTTATGCATTTATATTAATAGAGATTCTAGACTTGCAAAGTTAGGGTGATCAACTGTTTCTTATTAAACAAATAAGTAGAAGAAATGCAATTATTGTTCTACTTCTTGATTTGTAAAATAGCACACAGCAAAACTTAGCTTCCATTTTAATTAAATTTAGGGTTTTATCATCAAATGTCGTAATTTGCCAGCCAGTTTTTTATTATAGTTAATATATATATTTATGCATAGCTCATTCTTGGATATATTTATTTCATAAAAGTAGCGAATGAATCATTTCGCAGTCACATGAACACAGTATCAGTTCGCATTCACAAAGCTTTGAATGCCGGGTAACTCACAGGCGAGTTCACTCGACTGCAGCTTTCTTACTTGCTTTTTCTTTTGTGGTTTGGCATTAAATTGAAGGCATCGTGTAATTTTATTTACTCAATTTTAAATGATGGCAAACCGAGGGAGAAACGCACAAACACAAGCAAAATCAACACAGCAACAAAGCGAACCAAAAACAACAAAATAAAATTTAAGTAAAAACGAATAAAATGTTAAAATGCATTTTCATTTTCATTTGAGTGTGAAATTATTTTTGTTGCTGTTGTTTGTATTTTTTTTTTATTTTGTATTTTGCTTTTTAATTAAAAGCACATTTTGTTGGAGCAATGGAGCTGAGCTGGCAATAAATTATGGCAATTTGTTTAATGAAAAAAAAAAGGAAAAATATCAGAATTGTATGAAGCTGGGAGCAGATGGGAGCCGAGGAAATTGCGCGGGGAAATGGGATTTCAAGCTAATGCATTCAGTATTCTGCGAATGAACTTGATTCTAATGGTTAATTTCACTGTAAACAGAAGGCCATAAATAAGATAAAGCTTTTAAACTGGCAACTATAGTGTTAATTTTAGTAAATCAAATCAAATGGATTTTATGGGATTTATGAAATTACGAATTACATTTAAATAAGGAACTGGAAAGGTGGAAGGGCATCTAGGTTTTTACTCTAAAATCTTCGGAATTTATATTTTTATTTCATATATACTTTACACTTACGTGTAATATATATTTTTAAAGTAAATTTTACCCACCTTCTCGCCACTGTCAGATGGCAGGTAGAACACGAGGATGGTGAGGAAACTGATGCCCATGCAGGGAATGATCAGGTTCACCGTGTAGAAGAGCGTCTTCCGGCGCATTGTGATGTTAAACGTGATGTCCAGATATGGCTCATCGCAGCATGTATAGAACTTTTCATTTCTGCAAGTAAATGGAAGAATGTATTTAGATTAAAACAGGATTAAAAACTCAAAGTTTAATTTATTTAGATTCATATTTAATTAAATTCTTCCACTTTAGTAAGAAGAAATATATTCATTGTTTCTATGGTCGCTTACAAAGTGAAATTAATCCACTGAAAGTTTTTGATTTTTCTATATTTGATGAACTATAACTTTACAACTTTAATCCATTTTCTGTTCGACAGTTGTGTTTTGAGCTTTTCCCTTTATTTTCCTTCTTTTTTCCATTCCTTTTTTAAGTCCCCACTCAACCTATGCATAATTTATAAGTTAATTATCTGCCCCACCGAAAAAAAGAACTGATAAAACAAGCTGATTTTGGGAAGCCGAAGTTTGTATACACTGCTAGTTTGAGCCAATTTTAGGGGCTAAATAAAAATACATAAATAAAACCCAATATAATATAAATAAAGTATAATATTTGAGGTTTCAAATTATTGCAAGCTTCTGACTTAAATTATATGTAATACCCTCAAGCAGGGTATGAAGAGAAATACAACCAGCGAAAATGTTTGTAAATTGAGTCAAGCGAACTTTTCGTTATGTTTTTTACTCTTGTAGAAAAGGACACGAAAAAAAGAATATATATATAAATAAAGAAAATATTGTAAGTAGCAAGGAAAAAGGGGGTAAGATTGAAGGGAGAGCAAAGTGTGGTTTCCTCCGGGCCCCCGCAATTTTTCCGTTGTTGTATATGGCCGAGCCATCAATAATTCTGAAAGGCTTGCGGCTTCATTTTGAATAAGAAAATATTGTAAATAAATAATAAACAAGCGAGGAGAAAGGATAAAGTTAGCAAAAGGGTTGGTAGCGGAAGAAAGTCGGGACTGGGACTGGGACTGGGACTGAGCACTGGCAGAAGGACACCAACTGGGATGTGGCCGGCAGGCAACTAACTGTTTTTGGCAGTTGACTTCCCTCCAAATAGAAATGAAGTATGTGGCAATAGGCCACACAGAACGGGAAATGGGTAAAGGTCGTGGAAAACGAGATGCTTCCCTCAACATACACACAGATACACACAGATGTGTGCCGCAGAGAATCCGGCATTGAAGGCCAACATCTTGTGGGTTAGTTTTGATGGCTGCAGCAATAAAATATAATTTGCCAAGGCAATTCCAAATGTCAGTCACTCAAATGGGGACGCACAGGATGAGGGGAAGGTGGGCTTGGATCGGGAAGATACAAGATACAAGATACACGGCACAGAGAAATAGCATTTGGCCTATATAAGGCGGAGGAAGTTATTGCATAAGGGGATCTTATGATTACCGAAAGCAATCCCGGAGATTCCCAGGAATTAGGCTTCGTAAATCTATACAAACTAAAAGTAAATGGTATATGGGAAAACCAGGGAAAAATCTGGAAAATAATAATTATTATTGTTATTACTTGTTTCCTGTAACGTAAAGTAACGTTTCCTGATTGATTTACGATTATAAAACTCTCCCCTGAGGCTCCATTAAAATCTCGTTTAAATACACATCGCAAGGACGAATATCCCAATATCCCTAAGCTCATGTGGCTAGCTTGAATTTCCCCCGGAAAATGTAATATGGCCCGCAGATTAAGTCTGCTGAACTAAGCTTTGGTCAATGGGCCGTGGAGTGTACGAGAATCGGGGGAATCCCCCGCGCGCTTCTACCATTTGCCATCTTAGAGATAAGTCCCACACAGGCATCCTGGCAGAGGGGCACATTCCCCAGCATTTCCCTGGCAAAGGCAGGGAAGAGGTCCTGTTCCAGGACCAGTACGTGTAAAGGTCAGTATAATAAGCTCGACGAGTTGACTTGGTGGAGGCGGTTGGTTGGCTAGCAACCGCGATGCCAAAACATACCATAAATCATAAAATAGGCAAGAAAAACACTCACACCCGCACTCACACCCGCACCCACACACACCAAGTGATACACACGCGTAAGGCAGACACACACACTCGCTACACGCGCACGGATACGGCGCCGGGAGATGGCGCCATATAGGCAAAAAAAAAAAAGAAAAAATAAATAAATAAAGGAAAAGAAACAGCAGAAAATCAGGAAAATAGAGAAAAGACTAGAGAACTCGAAAACACAACAAATACCAGCTAAGACCAGCAAAACTTCTGTTTGATTTGACTCCCAGGCACATAACACTCGCCGTACACACACACGCACAATAAAACCCCAACCCTCCCACCGAAATACCCATCCCCGGGGCCAAGAATCTGAAATTGGCAACAATTCATCAATGCGTTGAGCCACGCTGCGTATGCGTAATAAAGGAAAACACACACAGAAACGCTCACAGAGGCACAAATGGGCGTATATATACAAGTCATTCGAATGAATCGAACTTTTCAACACCCTGCCCCACACTTTGACTTGAAATCTTTTTCAAGCAATATGAAAACTGCTAATTAAAGTGGTATCTTTATTGCTAAAAACAAATAATTGCTATAGGAAATAATTGTTTTTAAATAACTATATTATAAGAGTCGCATGGTATTTGGGTATTGAAAATTCTAGATGAAAAGTCAGTAATTGCAAGGTAATTGAAAACAAAAAATTGTGGCACACACAATTTTAATAAGACTCTTCTAAAAGTCTGGTTTTTAGATTGCAAACTTAATTGCTACTTTCATCTCTTATGATTAAATATAGAAATATATAGAACTTTGATTTGAAATAATTTCCTATTAAATGCCGGACTATTATCATTTATGTTAATTGCAGGAATCTTACTCTTAAATCGATCTTGCTAGCATAGATCCACTAAATTTAATTACAAATTCTACTATTTGCTGTACAACAATCACCGAATAGTGCCGGAATTTATGCTCTTTTCGGGCACTTGATATTTAAATAAATTATTTCCAAAGCCAAAGTGAATGTGGAAATGCTCAAAGCTGGGAGGGGCAACCACTGCTCCTCTCTTCCACTCTGCATGAGTGATTTTCTAGCGAAACAGATTCGAAATCAAATGTTATTTAGATTTCCAAGCCAGCGCCAAATAGCTCTCGCCTGGCCTCTGCCCTCTCGGTGTGTGTGGAGCGCAAAAAAATTAAGTGAAATTCCAGCGAAATTGAATGTGCGACTCGGCAACGTACAAATACAGAACATATAGATGTTTTTTTCTGGGGGGATACCGCATTAAAGTGACCGAAAATGGGCAAAACGTTGATTGACAACGGGGAATAGGGGGCAAACAGCTTGCTGATTGGAGTCAAAGAACAAACGCATAAATACGAAATGATTGGCAACATAAAAAAGAGAAACGAAGACATTAAAGGCAGCTGAAGAAAAGCAGCTTTGGATAGACTCTCTGGATAGGAGCAGCCCCTAGCCATTACCACCTACTCAAAGGGAAAGGGAAAAGGAAAGGTCTCAACGCTTGATTGATTCCAAAAACTTTTTGCCCAAAGTTCTCTATGAGCTTTCAAGTGTTTTTTATGCTTTGCTTTTCTTATTTTTCTTATGCACCGAGAGAAAACTATATTAATATGGGTTCTAGATTCTATTCTATAAACGAATTTTACACACTATTATTTTCTTTTATAAAAAGGAGTTAGTTAAGTGCGTATTTAAAATTCATAGACAGGAAATCTTTTCAGAATTTACTACTTTATCTAAATATCCTTGAATATATAGTTCAAAATGCATATTATTTTTGCTTAGTGTATGGCATATATTTTGCTTTAGATACTCTCGTTCCCAAGACCAGACCACAAATCAAAGTAAGTAATAGAATTTTAAAAACTAACATAAATACGCTTCGCTGCATGACTTGAAGAAAATGAAGAAAATCATCTTGGAATGGGATAACTGAAAACCCCTTCCAAGGGCCTGCCAATTGAGGTGAGACCTCAAAGGAGGCGGAGAGTCCCTGGAAAGTTTGCTAATTATGATTTTAATCGATCTGTGATAAAGTTTGGGACCAACTCTGGGCAACAAAAACCTCAAATTCAGCTCAGAATTTGTGCCCAGTAATCAAGCCTTCTCGATGGGGAAACGGCAAGAGAGCTGGGAAAGTTTACCAAAGACAAAAATAAAATAAGGAAAATGTGGCAGCAGGGGAGACAGAATAGAGTAGGCATCGCTCGGTGTATGTGCCCTGCGTGTTGATTTGATGTCGTACGACCCATTGCGGCAATTAAACAAAATACAGCCCCCAGGGGAGTGGAAGTTGGGAATACGAGCATGACAACGGAAGAGGTCTCAATAAGCGTTTAAAGGAGACAATGGGGAAGCGGAACTGGGACTGCGTTTTTGGCAGCAAAGCCAGCGAGTTGCCTTGGGACCAGTTAAAGGCTTCAATGTCGAAACGCTTAATTAGCGTGTAAAGTGTACAATGGAGTTTGCGATAAATCATAAAGCCAGAAGAAAGGATTAAAGATTCTCATTAGGAGAATAAGTGATAAGGGAAGAGGAAGTTCAGCGAGTAAGGCGAGAGCGAGATTAGAAAAAGAGCGAGTAAATTGGAGCTAGTGAAACAGAAAGACTCCAGCGGAGCGAGTAAGTCTGAGTGAGCAAAGGAGAGCGAGTAAAGCAGAGCGAGAAAATCAAAGCGAGATTAGCCAAGAAAGTTCAGAAGAACGAGTTACGTGGAAATAAATAACGAATTAAGCAGAGCGAGTACGATGTAAATAAGCAGAAAACTAAACAAAGGTAAGTAAATTGAGTTAAGTAACAATAGCTTAGAAGAGGTAGTTTGTAAGGAGGCTTGTATAACGAGTTAGGCAGGAGGAGCTTAGCAGAGGAAGTTAAGTAGACTGAGTTAAGCAAAGCAAGTTAACTATAACTGGTTAAGCAGAGCGAGTTTACTAGAGTTATATAATGGTTATATAATAAATAAGCAGCGAGTTAAGCAGAGTGAGTTAAATATAACGAGCACACTTAGCAGAGAGTGTTCATCCCCTTTTTTTAAGTACCTGCAGATATGCAAAGCGAGTTAAGCTACATAACCCTTACTGACTAGACAATATTATCGCCCCACTTACGGCACTTGCTCCGAAAAAAGAAACTATAAACCGAAAATTGGTAGCCTAGGAACTGTCATTATTTTCCGGATCTCAGATCGGAAGAAAAGGGTTTGAAGGGGAATAAGCAACGTTAATTTTATGACTGCCTCGACTTTCGATTTCGATTACGCCCTTATGTCTCTGCTTGGCTCGGTCTTAGACCACTGCTGCCGGTGGCCTGCCAACCTGCCGCCTGTCCCACCTGTCAATCAATGCCGGATTGTCCGCTCCGCTCCGGTGAACCCCCTTCTAGCTGGGCCCACCTGTGCTGCAGTGGTGCCAGCACCTGTACGTGCTGTGGCCTGCCACGCCCCTCATTTTCGAGGAGTCCTTCGGCCCAGCGCCCTTCGTCCGTCGTCCTTCGTCTTTCGCCCTTCAGTTAATTTAACTGTCGATGCGCATTAAAACTGAATCCTGTTCGGCCTGTACACAATTTAGCCAGAGGGGGTAAGATGGAGGGCTCGGAGGTGTTACGAGGTCCAGGCTCCACAGGAAAATTGCTCTACGTGCTGTGAATTGTGTTGCAGCATTTTAGGCGCAGCAGCAGCAGCAGCCTGCCTGCACACAATAAAAGCCGCCAAGGGAGTAGGCCAAAGAGATTCCAAAGCTGGTATAAGGAATGGAAAGGGGCAAGGTATTTACACTGGGAAATATTACGAAATAATAACACATTCTTAGAACCAGGAACATATGGCTTATTAGCTTTTTTTTTTTTGGTGCAATGAATATTTAATTTTGAGAAAATGTAAAGTCTCTAAGAAGGGTGTTTTAAGAAAAGCTGCTTAGGGAGAATCGGTTGTTATATATATTTCTTTGGCTGGCTGCTCCCCCCTGAATTTTTCTCAGTGTCACACACGCACACACACCCCCACAGTTGTTGTGAGTCACGCACTTGTGGCATAATTTACTGCGAATGCTGAACGCCGAAGAAAAAAACCAACGCCCAACCATAATCATACTCGCAGACTTTAGCACACGCTCACAAACTCACACACAAAAAAAAAAAAATATATATATATAATATATATATAATATACACACTCACGCACACACACACAACAGGGAAAACACTCACACACACTCACACGTAATTGACGCTGTCAACTTTTTAATTCCCGTCAATGACTTGAGCCCCATCAGTTTCAGTTCTTAGTTGGCAAAAGGTCTCGACATGCTGTTGATACCCTGGCTTAGGGTATTATAATGTAAGCAAGAAGTTTGACACGTACACGGGAATATTAGCCAAGACCTTAAGTTAGTTTTTTCTATATACTTTTTAAGAGTTATATGGATAGAAAACCAGGGGAAAGTTGTTTGAAAAGAGTTGAAAGAAGCTAGGAATTGTTTTCACTTAAAAACATTTTATCTGTATAATAAATATATTTATTAAATTTATATTTAAAAAAATATTGAAAATACAATTTTATATATTTCTTTATTGTTTAAATTCTTCTTTAGATTTAAAGAACATTACCTGCTTCTTAAGTCTTAAGAACGTGCAGTTCGGTTTGGCATTGTCATTGCCGTTTCTGTCACGTGCCGCTTATGAAATATGGTGGGGCATCTCCCCCCAAGAAATGTGGATGCCACCAGGTGTGGGGGGAGGCAAAGAGCAAACGAATTAGGATCCTAGGATTTTGTCTATTTCAAATATTCATGGGTGTCATCAGAAAAGAATTGTTGTTGAAGTAATTGGTTTACTTTTTGTATTAGTTATGAAATATTTCAAAGCCTTATGCAGCAAAGTCTTGTGACTATTAGCTAATAATTAGGGAATTTTAATATTAAATTTATGATTTAATTATTCGTTTAATTTAAAAACTAGTAGAAAAGTCACAATGTTAAAGAGATTCAAAGACACTTGCCACCCGATTTAATTAGCCTAATGAAAAGTGTTTCAAACGGAATTCACTGAGTTCATCTAGCACGTGTCATCAACTAATTAATAGCACTCAGCAGTGTTGCAACTGTCGTCCTGCCCGCACCTGAAACACCCCCAGAAAACCCCCCTTAAATCCTCTGTAAACCCCCTTCAAACCCCCCTAACTCACCTGTTGTCAACGCTAACGAACCCAAGATTCCAAACAAAGTTGCGCTAAGTGAAACAAAAATTTCCTGTTGCCTTTTGTCTGAGGCTAATGCATTAAAGAGGTCCTATTTCTGGAAATTCCATTCCATATCCGCCCCACTCCCCCAACCCCTCCCTGGCACCATTGTGTGCACACAAGCGTGCCATTGGGGGGCGTGGCAATTAGGCTACCGCCTTCAGCACCACAGGAGCAAATTTCATTCACTTTCATTTTGTAAAGAAACAGATAGGACTAAGAAAATGTTTAATATTTAAATGCCAATATTTAAAATACTTAAATTTGTACCAGAAACAATATATATATTAAGATTTTTATATTAAAAATATCAAAAGAATACTATAATCAACCAACTACTGATAGAATTGAACTTTTATTATGAAGGTTAAAAGATATCCAAAGTGAAATCTACATATGATATTTATGTTTAGTAATAATGTTAATGTTCAGTAATGATTTCTTATTAATGTCACTATTTATGTCACCATAACTGTTGGCACACACCCACGGACATATGTTTATATGCCTGACCATTCGGGAAACCGGAAAAGACAGACAGCAGAAAGCAAAGGGCTCCACAGTATACGTATTTATATGTATAATTTTTGTGTTGCTCTTGTTTCTTGCCTTGGCAGCTCCTTTTGCCAAAGTTTTTTAATTTAAAAACTTCAACAGAAAAATGTTATAAGCAAAAGCAGGAGGTTTGGAGGGGTGCAAATTGTAAATAACGGCCCCTTCGTGTAGAAAATCTGCCCACGCCCTTGTCGTAAGATCATCGTCGACCGGCAGCTTTATCATCTCGTTGCACTCAAAAAAAAGCATGTGGCAAACTTTAAATCATGTTAAAACGGTATAACAAAAAATATATGAAAAAATAACACCGTTATAGTATTATCATTCTCTGTAAATTTCCATGATTTCAAAGAATGCTTTATGCATTTTTTTATCAGTGTAAATTTCTCTTTCTCTCAACGGTAAAAACTTGTATCCTTGACCTACGTATGTATGTGTATTACTGCACATAGCGTGTGTGTGTGTTCATCTCTGAAATCCAAAAAGATTTGTGTTTGTGTTTTGTGACTGCGTCCAAGGAACTTGCCAAAGGAGTTTCTGTTTCTGCCAAAAATAATAGTTGTTCTTGTTGTCAACGGATGTGTGTGCAGTGTGTGTGTGTGTTCTTGAGTGTGTGCGTGCTTGTGTGTGGGTGACTGCACTTACCTCACTGCTGGAACTTCAAGGATATCCCATTCGACAGACGTATAAAACTCGGACAGATCCACGCCTACCTCAACGACATTGGTGCCGTTCAGCTCGTCGATGTGTCGCAGATCCACCTGAAAATTAAAATTATAATTATTAAATTATTAATATAAGTTTAGAATTTAATTCGTGAAATTTATTCTTAAAGAAATTTAATGATCAAAAAGAATTTGTATTAAATTTAGTTCAGTTTGCGCTTCTTCTTTAATTAGATTGTGAAAACAATCGCCTCTCAGGCAGAGATTCGCTTACACTTGCAGAATTTATATATTAAATATAAATACATATATTTATATATATATTTTGTAAATTATCTCTATGAAATTGTTATAAATATCTGAAAGCACTGTGACCCCTTAAGAACTTTTTACAGGATCTTCACTGACAGAAATTCATAGAATGCAAATATTTTAATTGTAGTTATGATCCATTTCCGATACTATCCTATAATTCAATTGCAAACTGCAAGGGTATATCAACTTCGACTTCCCGAAGCTAGTTTTCTTTCTCGTTTTTACATAAATAAATTAATGGCACATATATATCTTGACCATATTCCTTGACACGCAAGGAAAAACAACATCACCAAATTGCCAGCACTACAGCCGCACTGTGACAACACGAAAACATGTGCGAAGGCAAAGAGATCGAAGAAAAGTCTGGCAGGAAAAGTCCGACTGAGGGTGGGTGGTAAGATGGGGATGGCAGATGCAGGATGCAGGATGCAGGATGTTGGATGCAGGATGCAGGATGCTGGTTCCTGGGTGCAGGGTGCATCGATACCAAAATGGACAAACATTCGAAGGCCGCACTTCGATTTCAGTTTCAGTTTTGCTTAGTTCGGCACGACTGCAGCTGACAGGACATGGACATTGGATGCTGGATGCTGGATGCTGGACGCAGGACATGGGGTTCTGGAGGACAGCACTGCAATTGGCATGCCACCGCACACATGCATGCACCTGCCCAGACAGGTGTGTGCGAGCTCCTGCCGTATCGCCCCAGCCCCACCCCATCCCATCCCTGGGGCTGACATTCCTTTGCCTTTTCATCTCCTTGACTACTGAGAGTTTCCCAGAGTTTCCCCGAGTTTCCCCCAGAACGAACGAGAGCTTCTGGGCGAAGTATTTGACATGGGATTGCAACACTCAATGACGGCCAAGTCGAGTGGTTTAATCCAACTCGATTCCTGGCATTCGAGCACTGGATTTTCGCAGGATTCTTGACAGATTTTTCGCAACTACATTTGAGGTCATTATGTGGTTCGAAGTCTTGAGGCTGCATTACCTCCAGTTATAAGTTTTAAATTATTAACTGATATTATTTGGTTTCCATCTAATATTTATCATTAACCAAGCCGATTCAGAAATAACAAAGTTCCCAAAGTTTTAACTAATAAATAAACTATTAAATTGTTACATTTTACTCATCAAGTAAAGTGAACAAACTTTCCTCTATTACGCTCACTTCATTTCTCAAATAAAGACTTTCTTTTCACTGACTGAATTTTCCAATTTGCTGGTTCAGCTTTCCGTTTGTGCATTTTGATTTCTAAATATTAACCCGCAAGTGCATTCTTTCCAGCATCAGCAAATGTTTTTTTTGTAGTAGTTTTTCTTTTTTTGTTCTTTTTGTAGCTTCTACCGAATTTCCCAAAGCATTTTGTCTGCAAATTCACACCTCACCGATTTTGCATGGCGAGAATGGAGTTTGTAAGCGCGGAGTAGAAAAGAGTGTTAGAGAGACAGAGATGGAGCAAGGTGGGGAGAAAGAGAGGGAGGATAGGGGGTGCTGTCAGGTAACTTGCTTCCAGGTGGCACCTGACGTCGAAGGGTAATTTCCAAGGTGGGCGGTTGAGTAAGCAAGTAAGAGAGTAAGAGAGTGAAATTCGAAAAGTGACGGTAATACGATTTCTCGCTTCTAAGCACCCTATCTCTTTCTAGTCAAATGCTGTCTCTTTTTTACGTTGCAACACTTGAAAAAAAAAGAGAAAAAAAACAATACATCGGGTGATGCTGATCAAGAAAATATATACTTTAAGGGGTAGGTTATTATTATAGTTTTGAATGCATCAAAATTATAATAAATATTTTGTGGGGTATAGCAATAAATATATAAATATATATCAAATATAAAAACAAATAGGAAAAGACCTCAAATTATTAACTTATTAAGTCTTTTTAATTTGTTAAATATTTATACAGATTTTGTATTGTGTTTTCCAAACTCTCACTTTTGCCTCTTTTTTTTTGAGCTTGTTTCCTGTGCAAAATCAAGTGTGAAAATTGAGCCTACGAAGTTGCTGCTGCTGCCCTTTGTTCGACACACTCACACACTTGATCTCTTCCAGCGATTTTCCGAATTTTCTCCCCCCCCCACCACCTTTTCCCATATTAAGCTCTTGAGTTAGTCTCATTGTCGCTGAGGCTGAATGAAAATACAGAGGGGATGCAGCTGGGCGAGTGGAGATGTTGGGGTAGAAATAATCAGCAAGGACTCCACTTGGCAGGTGCAATGCCACAGATCCTGCCGATACTAATACAGTTACTGGCGGTGCCTGCTGGATTCGACGAAGCGGAAATTGTTATTTTAAGTGGTTGCGGAAATTTCGCTATAAGGAAGTGATGATTTAATGAAATATTTCCGCTGTCGAGGAGACTGGTGCTTGATGGAAGTTGGAAGCTGCAAGAAGGATCCAAGGTGTCCTTTCTTCCAACATTTGTGAATATATATATATATATAGATATAGAGATATAGAGATGTCGAGGTAGAGATAGAGGGGGCCATTCCCTGGGAGACCATTTAAATAATTTGTTGCGACTGTGCGTAGGATATCGCTCATTTTGAGGTTGATTTATGCGTGACGTACAATGTACAACAGCACCACGCACAATATACAAAACAAAATATGCATACACTGTTCAAAATTCTTGCGGGTTTTATACTTTGGAGTTTTCTATTTCTAAGGAAATGAGTTTTTCCCATAACTATAAGATTTTAAAGTTGAACATTGGAAACTGATTAGCTCAGTTATATTAATTACTTTGACAATTTATCTCTCTATTACCACAAATCAAATTCACATATTTAATACCTTTCCTTTATATTCTTGAATTATTTAATACATTTATCCAAAAATGATCCCTTGTCTTTTCGAGTGTACTCACACCTGTGTACTTTTCAGTTCCCCATCCAGGCTTCGTGTCAAATGCTTGTTAGCGCCTTTGCCTTTTTAATAGTAAATGAGCATTTAGCTTTTTACCAAATTAGTCAACTGTGTGTCTCTGTGTGTGTGTGTGCTTGTAGTTTTGGCCAAAAGGACAGATAGAGAGAGAGGGAACCGAGGAGGGACAGAGCAGGGCATACATATTGTCCTAATTGTTCCGACAATTAAATAAGGCAGCAACGTCAAGCCAAAGGCAATGGAAATAGGTCGATTGAGGGGGATCCTTTATCCCCTATGTCTGCATTTTCTGGCTCCGGCTCTGCCTCTGGCTAATTGAGTGATTGAATTGAATTAGGAAATTCACAAACTTAAGCCTGGAAATTCTGTTTAGCCTTTAAATAGGCTTTAATATGTGCCATTAAAATGTCAATATTTTCACAGTCAGTTCCAGGCAGACATAAGACAGTTTGCTGGGAATTAATACATTATTCACTGCCAGGATGGTAGAGGCTTAATTCAAAATTACATATACACAGAAAGTGTTTATGACAAGCCTAGAACTTATTAATGTATTCAGCAAATGAAGTGTGGCATTCAGTGCCGAACTTAATGAATTTAATGAGCACTATTGGGATATTTTCCTGAGAGAATTATTTAACTTATTAAAGCTTATTTAAACTGAGCTTAGCCATTGGAACCCAGCTCGAGCGCGAATTTGGCTAGCGATTTTATGACCTGGCTGTAATGCAGCTCAGTAGATGCATGTGGTTAACCCCTGGCTGCCTTTTTCGAGGAAAAGGGTTCCCAAAGCGAAGGCTGCCCGGGGGGGTGGAACCCCAGCCTAATGCCAGTTCATTATTAGCTGGCAAGCCCCCAACCGCAGACCGAAGCCACAAAGCATCCATCCGAGGGTTCTCCGGCTGCTGCTATTGGAGCACTGAGAAAAACAGGTGGGATCCATTAACAACTGTGATCGTACTCTAACGGAAAGCAAGGGAATAATGTGCTCATTTGGCCTCAATTGTTTACAATACTCTTCGCCAAGTGTAGGCCTTCACTGGGGCAGTATTTTTTGCTGGGAATTTTACGAGGCTGCCACGCCGGCGACCGTTAGTCGCCGACATTCTCCAGGCAGGTGTCAAGCTGCCTTGGTGCCTCTAGCTCCCGGCCCTCTGCATATTTCCCGGCCACTGTGTCTCCCGTCTCCAATACGGTGTCCTTTCGTCCTTCCCAGGTGTGTACTGGCTACCAAAAACCACTAGAGACGTTTTTATGAAGCTTCCCTGTGGTCGACTGTCGACTGTCGACAGTCGACTGTCGACTGTCGACTGTCTATCCCAAGCCCATTGCCATTCCCATTGCCATTTCGAGCCCATTTCCATTTGATATGCCATCTCTTTCATTGCTGCTCTCTTTGTCTCTCTCTCTTTCTGTCTCTCTGTCTCTCTGTCTCTATATCTTGGCGTGTATTTTGCGGCCATAAAACATGAGAAATTCTATGCCAGTGTTCCAAAAGGAATTATGACCGTATTTCGGTTTATGACCACTAAACCGGGCTCAGAGACACCTTCGGCGTGGCCAAAGAACGCCAGGTGAGCAGCAATTTGTAAATGTGTAAATGAGATGGCTCCTGGGGACCCAAAGACTGGTAGTGGGACCGGATACGGAAGCCCAGATAAGGAAGGAGTGGCCTTTAATAGCAGCATATCTGCCTGATATATGTCTGTGTGTCTGTGTATGCCTTGCCTCCTCCCGCGCCCCCCAACCAGCAATTGCAACTTGCCAGTTGCCACAGATTTATAAACCAATTAGCCAAAGGCCAGAGACGGCCAAGAAACTTACTCATTTGTGCGGTTTAAATTGGATCACGTGTGTGAGAGGGGGAGCCATATGCTATAGTTTTAGCCAAGTTTTGCGGTGGCATCAAAGATTTGTGAACAATACAAATGGGAAATTACAATTCGGGAAATCAGTTTTTAAGGCAATAGCCAAACTGTAGCTAGTACTAGTCTTTCCTCTGGTCTCTGCTTGGCTTAAAGGTAGAGCTTTTAATTAACTTTCTTGTGACACTTAGCTCACCTGAAAGCCATCGTAGGTCCAGCTGCCGAACTTCATGACGCAGGTCTGCTCGTCGAAGGGGAAGTACTCCACATCGATCTCGCAGGAGCTCTTGTATATGGCCGGAGGACGCCACTCCACGCGTCCCGTGTAGTTCAGCGTGGCCTTGGTGGCCAGCGTCACCTCAAAGTTGCCATCGGCGCTGAAACAGATGAAACGATGATAACAATTATTAGTTAAATCCTTTGATTTTGATATTGATATTGTGCGAAGTACTCACTTGTTATAGAGCACTATATCCGGCCGCCAGATGTGATCGGAGGGGACATGAAGCATCTCAACGCCGCCATACTCCTTGGGCTCCCACTTGAGCTTGTAGTCGTACCAGGACTGCTCCACCCACAGGTTGGTGGTCATGATTTGGTTCTTCAGATTGACATCAATCAGCTGCGAGAGCTTCAGCTTGATGCGAACGGTGAGAGCGTCCGTAACATTCACCACCGGCCGGACCAGTTTGTTGTAGTTGCTCAGCAAATCGTCGTACAATCTTTTCGCATCCGGATTTGCTGTGCTGCCTGCGGGAATGGAATATGCGGATACGGATACGGTTACTCCATGGATTGCCAACGTGGAGAGTGGAAAGTGGACGGGAAAGTGGGAACTGGATTTGGTTAGGGCTTTGTGCTTTGAGCCCTCCACTGGGGTGAGGGGGCTAAAAAACTTTTCTCGATTGCTATTTGGAAGCGCCAACGGCTGTCTGATGTGGTCAAGTTTATTAAATGCCCCCCGAATGCAACATTTTTTTTTTGCGAAACTATTAAAAAACTTTCTGTTGCCGTATGCCGAGTGGCTAAATGGTGGAAATTTAAGTCCTAACCTTACTATATTTTAGATTTAATGGGACTTAAATATAAGTTGTTTTTAATGCAAGTTTTGTGTAGCTAAGCTTAGTTCAAGAAACTATAAAATTGCTTACAAGGTTTGAAGGAAAAGTTCGTTTTTAAGAGTTAATAAATTAATTACAGAAAAACCGAACATGAGTGAGGGTATATAGGAAACCTTCTCCTAGGACCTTTTACCTCAAAAGTTGCTGGGAAAATGTTGAAGTTGAAATGAATATCCAGTGATATAATATACCTCATAAAATGTATAAATTATGGTGTCACAACCGACTCCTTTAGTGTATTGCAGGCTTTTGTCTTAAATTATAATACCCTACAATGCACGTAATGACTGTGTAATGTTTCATCTGAAATCCTCTTAGGTCAATATCTCCATGGAGTCATCAATTAATCTGGCCCCAAGGAAATGACGGCCCTATTCAAATCCCCCCCCCCCCCCCCGGGGCCAGCAAATTTCTCGAGATCAATCCCTCAAACCCTGCCAGTTTCCATTATTCAAGGAGTGTCCTGCCGGCAGCGCATTTGCTTACATCCTGGACACGTCTGTGGCGTAAATGTGCGAAAATTGCAGGTGCCCCTTAATGATGCAGGAAATGAGTTAATGCGCCGTCAATGCCAGCGACACCAGTCAAAGGCTGCAGGGACAGCAGGGACAGCTGGGACAGCGGGGACAGCGGGTGGAAGGACTCCAGGAGCGACAGGCATTCATGGTTGGCCGAATGGCTTAGTCAACCGTTGGCTCCATTGTTGTACTACCCTCCAGCCCATTCCAGGACCATTTCCAGTTCCCTCGCCATTGGCCGGCATGCAAAGCAAGGCAAAGCAAAGCGAGTGGAGCGACATGACCAGAGCCTGATTGGCATCCTCGCCTGGGGGCGATGGCCAGAACTGGCCCCGAGGGGGCCCGGCTCTTGGATCAGGACCACGGCGTCTGTAGACTGGCGTCCAGGGATCTGAATTGGAATCGGAATCAGGCGGGGAGCAACGTCAAAGGCAACGGGGAGGCAGCTGGAAAATGTCGCCAATGTCATTATGCGAAGCTTGCGCTAATCAGCTTATCATTACTATATAACATGGGGCAGAATAATAACGAGGGAGTGGGTGAGACAGAGCTGGAGCAGGAGCAGGAGTAGGAGCAGGAGATGGAGATGGAGCTGGGTATGGGTATAGAAACAAAGACAGAGACGAGGCAATGAAAATACTTGTCGCTGGGATCTAAGCGCATTAAAATAGTTGCTATCCGGGATTGAAACAGAGATGCTGTAATGCCATTACGACTGCGGTATATATATCTTCCATATACTAATGGTGCCGTCAGGCTAGCGAAAATAAATCAATTAAAAGATTACCGGAGCCACGAATGTGTGGTTAGCCGCACCACTGAGAAAAAGCAATAAGGGGAGCAGTTAATTCTAATATATTTAATAATACAATTTCAGGTATTTCTCAATAATTATTATAGGTTTTCTGCCTTATGCATTTTATGTTTAATTACATTGAAATTATATCTTATAAGGTAAAAGATCTTATTGAATATTTTATTGACAAACTTAAATACTTTCTTAAGGCAAGAATAGTTTCTCACTTGGCAGGCATTCTATGGTTTGTCATTAATAATTCCAAATACCATCAGATTTCTTTTCTTTTTTACTCTCTGTGTAGCTGTGATTTTTCTCTATATATATTTCTTATTTTCGTTTTTCTTTTTGGTTTTGTTTTTGGCAACCGCAGCGAAAGTAAAAGGCAATGGCAAAGGCAAAGGCCGCAGCGAAAAGCTAATTAGCGGAGCGACCCATTCGACAACGGTCAGATTAGCTCCCCGACAATGTGGCGGAATGGGCGGTTGGCCCAAAGGGGCGTGGCCATGGCCGTGGTCGGCATATTCCGCCGCATACCAGCCAGTTATCAGCGTATATCATTAATTTAATGTCCCGCACATTAATTGACTTTGTCGGAAGTAGGGGGGGGCCGTCAGGCGATAGGAACAATGGCCATAATACGAGAATATATAATGCTCCATGTCCATGTCTCTGCACGAGTGCCTGCGATGGACGATGGACAGGAGGTGAATGTTGGGAGTTGGGAGTGCCTCCTTCGGCTAATTCCGAATGGTTATGAAGCCATGAAGGCATCAAGTTGGATTTGCTTCGATTTTGGCTAGGGTTTAGCCTTAAGTATAAGTACCTATGGATATAGGTTGCTAATAATTTTTGGGAATCTGCACAAAACAAATATGGATGTGTAGCTGAATAATCTATTAACCCAATTATCTATTCAATCTACATGGTTAAAGTTAAATGGAAATGGCTTAAATTTAAAGCTTTAGGAATTCCCATTTGATCGAAGTTGTTTTTCATCAATTTAATACATTTTAAAAAGACTTCTCATTAGTCTTATTTTGCCCATAAATTTCTTAAATCTAACAAAATTTCATTAAGTTATTCGTATGCCTTTTTAACAAAATTTAAATCTTAAACAAATAAGTTCTTTTGTGACTTTCAATGTTATTTACCAACAACAATAATAATCATATACATTTTTGGATTAATCGTCACTCTACGGATGCCATAACGCACGGTTAGTCCTGTTTTCATCTGGCTTACACACTTTTGGCCACATCTTGCGGCTGGCCTAAACAGCTTAAACGAGCCTTGAGGCAGTTAGATGGCGTCGAGTAATTTGAGCAGCACATGGCCTGGCCGGGATCTGAATCCTGAATGCGGATATGGGATAAGGGATATGGTATCCTTGCTCACTTGCTCATTCATTTGGCAAGGTGTGCGTTTTTGGCGACGACTTTTATGCGACACTGTATGGGTGTGTATGTCTGCACTCACACACGGGCAGCGGAGGTGTGTCTGTGTGGATTGTTGCCCGCCTGGGAAACGTTAAGTTAAACGGACCTTTGCGGCGAGCGCTTTGCTGGGGGCATTTCGGGGGCTGTCATATGCGGCGTATGCTTTATATTGCCCAACAAAAAAAATAAAATGGAAAACCTGTGTAGGTCGGTCGTTTGTTGGTGTTGGTGTTAATCGACTGCCTGCTTGTGCCACTGTGTGTGTGTGTGTGTGTGACAATCACATTAAGGTAACCAAAAAAAGCACATTTTATGATTGCTTTGCGTGTTTTCCCCCCCATGTCGCCGCCGCACTTGCAAATGTGTTTATTGTCAAATGCACGAACACACAAAAATGAACACGCATAAATAAATGTACACATTTATGGCTCTACATTTGGCCATAGACAGCCAGAGGCTTATATTTTTTATATTGAATATAAATATTCAAATATTTTAATGGGTACATTTGGTTCTTTTTTTTGTTAAACATGAACATGGACATGCTTTTTGAAATAGAGTTGGAAAGTTGGCTCATTAATTCAGTATGCCAAAAATATAGGAAGCTTTTATTATCTGCTTATAGAACGAATTTCCTTTATATATAAATAAGAAATTAATATAAATAGACTTAAGGAGGTGGGTATATCTTAAGATATATAAAACTAAGAGGGAATGAGATTAATAAGCCGAAGGACTAAACAAAATGTAACATATACTGGGGCTTGCACTTTATTTAAACTTATTTTTCGGCTTTCCACAGAAATGAATATTTTAATATAGCGAAAAGTCAACATACATTTTCATTGAGCCAGACCAACTTCATCAGAGGTAATAACATGTACAAAAACATATGTGCAACTCCAGTTGGAATCAAAATTGAAGCCAATATTAAAATGGGGAAAAAAAAACAGAAGTAGAAACGGAAATCCGAGTCTCAAAAGAAAACTTTGTTCCTCTAATTAAAGCTACTAGGCAAAATGCAATTTTCCTGCATTTTCAAAGTATTTTCCTGTATTTTCAACGTATTTTCCTGTATTTTCAACGTATTTTCCTGTATTTTGCTGTATTTTTCACCTAGCCAGCTTTGCCGCATTTCCAGTGGACAACTTCGTTTTCAGTTGGCTTCTCCGAATCCTTAATAATTATTTGCCGTATCCTGTTGTTTTGCCACTGGCTCACACAACACACAACACACACACATAGAACACACACTTTATGGGCTTGGCGCAAATGTGCCACCCGATCCCAGTCGCCATGGCAATCCATGAACTCCTGATTAGTTCACCGGGGCAATTCGGGAGCCAGCATCCAGGAATCCGGCATTTCACTTCTTCCTGCCGAGGCAGTATTAATGAATAAATGCACAACACGGGCAGGACAATGGCCAGTGCTTTTCGCCTCTGTAAGGCAGTTGTAAACAAATCCTCAAATGGTCTGGACAACCAATTGAGTATTGGTGCAAAGTTTATTGTGAATTACAGAGAACAAGGCACTGGGAAAAAGGGAAGAGAGAGACATTTTCTTAAATCCACCTGTTAATAGCAAAAGGGACATATATTTCGAAAAAAATTTGTATTTGCTTTGGCTAAAGGATGTTGATAAGATTATATATGTGTTTATTTTGTTTTCTGGTTCATTTACCCATTAAAAAAATTAGAATATTTAGCTGCAGAAAGTGAGTCAGTAGGTTTACACTGCGTATACGCAATTTTTAGTTTCTATTACGCATACGAAATGCATAGTTTCTATTACGTATACGCAATGCATAGCTCTAATTACGTATATGCAATGTATAGCTAACGCTACTTATATGAGATGTATGGCTAACACTGCGTATACGTAATGTATATTGGCTCGCATTACGTATACGCAATGTGTAGTTCATAAGTATATGAAATGCATAGTTCCTACTACGCATACCGAATGCATAGCTCTCATTACGTATATGCAATGTATAGCTCACAGAAGGTATACGTAATTTAGGTTCACAATGCATGGCCTATATTACGTATACGCATTTTGTATTTTCTTTAAAGTATATGAAATGCATAGTTCCCATTACGCATACGTAATCCATAAGTCTCATTACGTATATGCCGTGTATAGCTTAAGTATACGCGATGTATGGTTCACACTGCGTATACTTAATGTGTTACTCCTATGGCTAACACTACGTATACGTAATTTGGAACTTCTACGCATACGAAAATTTTAACTCTTTGCTACGTATATGAAAAGCAAAATTCGTATTACGTATACGCAATGCACCACTCTCATAACGTATACGCAATGTTAAGTTCCCAATACGTATACGCAATGTAGGGTTCACAATGCATGGCTCACACTACGTATACGCAATTTTAAGCTCCTTTTGTTGTATACGCAATGCATAGCTCACACTACGTATTCTTAATTTTTAGCTCCCACTGCGTATACGCAATGCATATCTCCCACATATAACGCATACGCAGTGCTTAACCCAGTACGTATACGCAGCGTTGGCGCTGTTCCCAATACGTTCTCTCTAATTATCCAGCCTTAACCGACGCCTTTAATTAGCCGCTGGCACTGGGCGTGGCTTTTGGCATAGAAAGTTGATAACGAAGGAGGAGAATTGGCTAGTGCAAGCTCAGATGTGAGCGGTGGCTGTTTAAGGGGGAAACTTTTTGCCACCACATGACTGGAAAAATTTCACTCAAGATATTTATTTATTCCGCAGAATATTGCTCAAGCAGCTGCACCTGTTTTTTTCCTCCGGTTTTTCCTAAGTTTTTCCTTTTTCTGCTTCTATGTATGTGTCCTCAACTTCGTTTTTGAACTCCTTTCGGTTTTTCTGCTTCTATTTTTCTTTTTCTTTCTGTGTTTTTTTTTTTTTTTTTTGCTTACTCAACTGCAAAAGGCGAATGCAATTTTTGTGTAAACAACGCCATAAATTTCAATGGAACTAAACAACAAAACGCTTGGCATTGGCAGGCAAGGCCGCAGCCAAAGCGAAAACGAAAACTCGAGGGAAAGCGGTGGAAAGCGTCGGAATGGCAGGCAAGTGCCACGCAACTTCAATAGCCCAAAGAAAAGCTGAAATTATCATGGAACTGCTGGTTCGGTTATTCGCTCATTCTTTGTTATCCAAGCCAAGCTCACTTTGAGTTTGGATTGAGCGCAGCAAATGTACGCGCAATTATTGTCAATGAATGCACACCACGGAGAGGGGGGACTTACAACTACCTCTTCTTCTCAATTCATAAAAAAAAATTTTATTTAAGAATATTTTATCAAATTCGGGATAGAACCCAAAGGGACTTTAAGGCTTTTGCTGAAGAAAATCTATCGAGTCGGAGTGCAACTTGATGTGGCAGTTCTCCAGTTCTTCTTTTGTCTAGTTGTAAAATTATTTATTGGCTAAATATTTATTTATACCATTATACCATTTTTAAAGACACACATACATTATTTTTTTATGATCTACAGGTAATTTTCCACTTGAGAAAAGTGTTTAAGACACTTTTTCTAAATTTAGGGATAATCATAAATTGTTAAAACCGTAATTGACATACAGGATATTTCCTCTATGTCAATTACGATCTCAACTTGATCTCTCATGACACCACGAAATGGCAGACATTTTATACTGAATCGGTTTATATACTATATATATTATTTTTATATATTTTCCCGTGCTGCAATGATAATCTGAATTGATTCAGGCCCGATCTGGTTCGCGGCTGGCTGGCTGCAGTGACTTGGCGAAAAGAGAGCAGTCCGAATTTTGCTGCAGTTGCAACTGCAGTCGCGGGGCCAACGGGTCGCATGAATAATTAAAGAGTGCGGCCAACGCGGCGGATGAGGAACGTTGAAAGTTTTGCGGGTCCACAGCCAAACAATGTGAATGGGCAATGTGGGAATTTCGAATGTGGGTGAAAACCTGGCCGCGTTTTGTTAACCCGCAGTCGCGAGCGGTGTTGCCCGAATTTTCCTTTTGCCCCCACCGAAAAAGAGGGCATGCCCTGGGGCGGCAGGTGCAGGTGCCAGAGCAGGTGCCACGCACATTGGGTAACACATACACGTACCCGCAGAAGTAGAACAAAAAAAAAAAAAAAAAAACAGGTACAGGACTCACTCATGTGTGCGGAGGGAGTCCCACTAAATAATTCAATCTACTTGATTTTTTTTTGACAGATTCCCCACGAAAATACATCTCTCACTTAACTTCTTTTAAAATTATTCAGTAGCTTTATAAATTAGGATTAACCAAAGGTTAGAAAGAGGCATCACTGTGAAATGACAGCCTTTCGTGTAAATTTACTATAAATAATGTTGTTAGTCGCTCTGCATTTTCAATTTATTTTATTTTTTGGTTGGGCTGTCTGACGGTGGTAAAACTCCACTGACCCGGGAAGATGCCCCAGCATAAAGTGCTAATTCGAGAGCTGTAAAAAATCAACTGAAAATGCTGACCACGCCACTTGCTTGATGTGTGTGAGTGCTTAAATATTTCCCCTCGTTTTATACCCTTGCAAAGGGTGTTAAAATTCTCAACGGCTTAGGGAACTTAGCTACCTTTTTTGAATATATATATATATTTGTTTTATTAAGAAGGATATATATATATATAAGCTTAGGGGGAAACTACAAAGGAGAAGGAGTTCAAGTTTTATTTTGCCGAAGATAGCTTTGGCAGAAAGGTTTAGTATTTCGTTTTTTGCGATGACATTACCAATGCAATTTTGAACCCAATCACAATCACTCGTTCCGAGCGGAATTCGAGCCATACAGTTTGATATATTCTTGGTGATATGACCAATTACATGGCCATCAAATGCAAACGAATGCAATCATTCACTAACTGACACCCTGTGCCATGTGGCACCCACACCCACTCCGACACCCCCAAACTATTTCCAGCTTTCCACATTCCAGCTTTCCGCCCAATTTTTCCCATTCCTTCCATTCCTGTGAGCCCTCATCCCAGTGCTCCTTTTGCCATTTATCGTCATATCCATTCTGGTCCTGTCAGGGGCGTAAACGCTGCGTCCGAAGCTTAAATGGCAATATTTTTGCCAAGTGTCAGGCGTTGCCCCATCAACTGGCCTCCTCTTTACCGCAACCTCCTTTAATACACATTCCCCCCGGCACAGGACCCGAAAAATACACAGCGAGAAAGCACATATCAATGGATGAACATTCTATTTACCGCTCACTTGAGACTCTTTAAGTTAAAAATCAATCACTTAAGCTTTTAATACTGCAAAAATTAATAACTGAATTAAGGTTTCAAGGGTCAAATTAGCAAGTACCTGCTTAACGGCTGCATTTTCCTGTCAGTGTACCGAAATTTGATTCGTTTTGTAGGTGTTGCAACCTGATGAATTGAGCGTAGAGCACGTGCATGATCCCCATCATCATTTTTTATGGCCATGCGTCAAAAAACGAACAGGAATTACCCACCGGCGAAGGGGAGACCTATCTACCGAGCACCTGTGCCGCACCAACTGATACCATCTGGCTGCCAATGTGTCAAAACGTTTTCAGTCGCTGCCTCAAATCAAAAGTTCTACGGCTAACCAAAAAAAAAAAAAAAAAAAAAGGAGGAAAAACAGGCGTAGGGACCAGAGGAACCGCGGAGCAGATCCGATTTCAGCTGTGTGTAAAAGTAAGCGCCAAGTAAGTAAGGACTCGAGAGCGACAGAGGAAACGGAAGTCGAAAATGACAGGGGACACGCACGCACAGCAAGTGAAATGTGAACAGGGAACGAGGCATAGTTAACGCATTTCTAACGAGAGAAACCAGAGCAACAAAAACACAAATATACTGCCAGTAAATATGAAATTACTTAGGATGACGATATATAACTATACAGAAATTTGAATTTAAATTTCATTAAGAACTTTCCATCAAGAGGAATCTTTAAACTTTTGCAGCAAAGTAATTCTGTCAAACATGTGCATTTTATTTAGATGCATTCCACATTAATACAGAGGCTTCTGAGAGCTTTTCACTTTAGTATTTTCTGGAATAGAAATCAAAAGGTGATTGCAGAGGCTGAGAACAATTATTAAACAAAAAGATAAACCAGAAGTAAAGAAAGGAAAAACTAAAGTAGAAATGCAGCTCTGATGCTAAACTGAAATGCCATTGGTTTTAGTTTAAAGCCGCTTTTCTCATTTGGTTTGTTGAATGATAACCCTGGTTACACGGTTACATATAAATACATTTTCTTTTCTCGTGTTCCCTTCCGTCACTGATTACGATTCTAAAAGTGTGCGGTGTGAGAGGATGGTGATTCAAGTGTATTCCCAGCAAATGACAGCGTAATCAAGTCGCCTCGCTTTCGCTGACAAGATAAAACACGTACGTACGTACAGCTGCATATACACATGCGAGGAGGGAGCGCAGTCCCAAACCGGAAACGGAAGTGCAGCCATTGACAGCAGCAGTGGCAGTGGCAGCGGCAGCGGCAGCGGCAGTAGTAAAAAGATAACAAGATGGCGATGATGATGACGCGATAGCTGCATGTGCGTGAGTGTGCGATGCTATAAATCTAATATCGCTTAATGTTGAAAGAAAGCCTAGGGTTCGCCTCTCCATGCCGCCCCTCCTGTCAAACGCACGCACTCGTGACTACATGTCAATGTCAACGCGGCAAGGGATATGGCAAGGAAAAGGAGCCGGAAAATGTCTCCCTCCCTCTCTCTCTCTGAAAAAGCGGAGTTTTCCCAGTTTCCGAGGGTGGCAGATTGACAACGCTCGATTGGAAATAAATTGAAATACGCGACCATAAAATCACTTAATTGCGATTTCGTGTCTCCCTTCCTCACATGGTCTCTCTAGTTCTCTCTCTCTCTCGGTCTGTCTATCTCTCTCTGTCTGTCTATCTCACTCTCTCTCTCTGTCTGCCTCTTTGGGCGCTTTTAAAACGGGAAGCGGCCAATTCACGTGCCTTTCATTTGCGATGACACATGTACACGCTGAGAAATAATACTGAGTAATATATATTTGAGTGATTCTGAGCTGCTAAAGGTCCTGGCACGTTAGTAGGGTAATTTCTCTGCTAACACAAACACAGAATGAACAGAGACTGTAATTTAATGGCTAAATCTAGCAGCTTTTATAAGTAAATAGTGTTTTTCTAGCATAACTTTATACCATTTAATTTAAAATACAGTACAAAGGTGCCAGAGGTTAGATCATAATTTTTACTATATATATTCGTATGAATTAATATTTTATTATGTGAAAATAATTTTGTATATTAATTAATCGATAGCATATATTTTTGTAAGTGATTTTGAGGACATAATTGCATTGAGGCTGCCATTGCCAGTGGCAAGTGCATCCAGTCTGTTCCCCATCGACCCAACAGAGGCTCAATTACGGTGCTCTCCTCACTTTCACTTTTACATTGAATCACCTGCGCCATGTGCCGACTTTCCCGTTACTCGGTGATTATGGCAAATTGATTTGTTACCGTGCACTTTGCGGCTTTTAAAAGACGCCAGACTCACACACACTCGGAGCGGGGAGTTGCAGGCAGAGTCAGCCGCAGATTGAAACAACCGGAAGACAAATGAGCAATTGGCAGTTAACACTCGTTGGCCATGAAGGGGGAAGCCCACAGAAGACTCACGGGGGGATCGGGACTGCAATTGGTTAGCTGTCAGTCGTCGGGCGGAAATGTCAATGGTCGGGCGCCAATGAGTGACAGACACGAAACGACTTGGGCCATAAATATGCAAAAAACGTGAAGGCGAAAAAGCTGTTATCGCGGTTCAATTTACAGGGTAATATAGCAAGGCAGGTGCTCGAAATCAGACTTCACAGGAATGCGGTTACCTGAACGGTTTTTAACAAGCTCCTGGAATGATATGACAGGACGATAAAGAAGCCCAGACCTACGAGCAAATGACTCTGAATAGACTGAACGAGATGAAATAAATCTTTGCTGGCACATACATACATATATGTACACACATTTAGTATGTACATTTTGTGTAATTTTCATTCCGACCCCCTTTTTTTCGTATGTAATCAGAGAGATCAGCCATGAAAACACGGGAAACGTAAAGTTGGAAAACCCACCAGCCGCGCTTAATGCAAAGCGCAAACAAAGACTGACTGCTGCAGCACTCCAGAGATGTTCCAGTTTTCTGCTGACATTGAGGAAATACAACAACATGGGGGAAACGGGGGTTACAAAAAAGAAATGCGGAAAATGTAGTAATAACACACAGACTCTCCTGGCGGAAGGAGATGGGTTCGTGGACGAGTTTGAGAGTCGTAAAATGCAATGCGTCACCGAGCTGAAGATTGAACTGCAAGATACACAGATACGGCAGAGGATGCAGATGCACACCCAAGCCCACCCGTATACACACACACACACACACATCTCGTGGTGCTCTCAAGTGCAGCTGGTAACAAATTTGCACAAAACTCGGCGGCCAAAGGGGTAATGGAAGTGGCATTGCCGAGCTCTGGGCTCTGTGTGTGTGTGCCCGTGTGTGGTGCTGGGGAAAGTTCGCGCTTTTATAAACAAATACAAATGGCGGTAGCTGGAATGAGGGGAACCGATATAATCCACTGGCCCCGCTCGCTGCTAGCCACCCCGCAATAAGCGTATGCAAAACCATCAGCGTCATGCCACAATCCGTATCCTTATCCTTATCCTGCGAGATGCAGCAGGAGAAACCATTTGCATCGCTGGCTGTATCGAGCTGTAAACAATCTGAGTATCTGCGTATCTGCCAGGTGTAATTTCAGGGCAAACACACAGCTAGCATGGAGTCTTAAGGAAGTTGAAATGACCCAAGATCTTAGCAGGACTAAAGATGTCCCTCTACTCAAGGTAAATGCATTAAATATGGTATTTAGTTTGCAATAAGTAGAGAAAGGTAGAAAAGGTTTCTTTTATAGGGTTTTTTAGGGTTCATTTTGTAGGGTTTAATATCTCCTTAAACAAAGATGCTCGGCTTAAGTGAAACTCCCTCTGAACTTCTTGTAAGGGTATAATTTACCATCAAACCCAGTACGAATTAACTACAGCCTTAATTGCATAAGCAGAAGCTCGAATTACAGCAACTTTTCGCCCCATGTATGTATGTTGCTAACGGGTTTTACTGGCAACTGGCAAATGGTTACTGGCAACTGTTTACTGCGACAGTTGCTTCGTTTACGGGCGTACGACAAATGTAACTGTCACTTTATGTGTGTGTGTGTGTGTGTGTGTGTGTGTGTGTGTGTGGACCGTGGGGTGTGCGGTGTGCGGTGTGGTGAGATGCAAATTGTATCCTTACTCGCAGCTCCTTATCCCGGCACACGCACTCAGACAGTCGCATCTGGAGACGTTTTTATTGCGTTATTCATATTTCATTTGCACCGGACCAAGGAGCTCGAGAAGGTGCAGAATCCTTGGAAGGATCCAGCTATATGTATGAGTGTTACATAACTGCAGTCGTTAGTGGTTAATAAATTTTCCCGCATATCCTTGGCCATTTTTTTTTTCATGTTGTCGCTTCAATACAGTTCTCTCTAAAGTTTTAAAGTTGTAAGAAGCTTGCTTAAGGAAGGATAAACGTGGATTTATCTATACAGATTTTATAAATAAGAGCTATAGATGGATTTTTGGGAATTCCACAATTGAAATGATTTAATTACACACCGGAAAGCCCTAAAAGCGTTTCACTTAAGAGCAACTGGCACTGGAATGCTGACCAATGCTGACCCACCCAACCCAGTGGCAGTAATCCCTAGCGCCACCGGGCACACCACACCACACCGCACCACCACGACCTCGGACCCCATCCGGCAGCAACTTGACGCCCACCCAAGCCATCACTTTAATCTCAGCTCCTGGCTGGGCCTTTGGCATTGACACGGACACCTTGATGTGGCGTTGGAACCACACCGGGTTGCAGGGGCAGTGCTACTGCTACTGCTGCTGCTGCTGCTAGTGGGTTCAGTGAGCAGGGGGAGCAGGCGGAGCAGGAGCAGGACTGTGCTGGTGCAGGACTGTGCTGGTGCAGGACCTCGGGCCGTCGGCCTGGGTGTGAGTAGCGTGCTTATGAGTTCATGAAATGCTCTTTGAATATGCATGAGACCCTAAGGAGCGTTGAGTGCTGCTTCTACGGCATCTCGCCGGCTCCTCGCCAGCGCCAGCCAGCTCCTCCGGCAGCCAGGATTTGGGTTGTTTTGGCCCCGGTGGTGATTTTGGTCACGGCCCATGAAAGAAGGTAACACTTCTTTCTTTTTTATCCTTTTTTTTTTTGTATTTTATTGTTGCACTCTTCATGGGCTGCACGGAGAGAAAAGCTAAGCAGGCCAAGTTCCGTTTAAAGTAAGTTATATGCAATACCTATCAGAATTATATAAATTTTCTTTAAGTGCAAGCTTAGCTCGGCGGCTATTATGGTTCGTCCGGCAAACAGAATGACTTGAAATTAAATTAAAGTGGTAAAGTTGGCCTAGGGAAATTATGGAAGATATTTAGTAGCAACCGTAATGGGCGAGTAAAGTGAATATAGTTTTTTTTTAGAAATTGGACGGGGGTAAGTCTATGATCTACTTGATGAGCTCGGAACTTCAAGTTCGAAGAAGTTTTGCCTGCCACTTCATTCGGTACCCAGCGGAAGGCGAGTGGAAGCCATCAAATTATGCACAGGTTAATGCCACAGAAGGTAACAAGGTGGGACAGGTGGGACAAGGAGCAGGCTTCCTGAAATATATATACTGCATATATTTCCACATATGTGTGCCAAGGTGCATGGCAGTTCCCAAGTGGCAAGTCAGCCGAAGTCCTTGCATTGTTAATACAATTAATTTTAATAAATCCAAAGTGATATGATGCTGGGGAAAGTATTTGGCAGAGAGGATTCTGTGGGCCTTGAGCTGTCTGTATAATTATAGCAAAAATATTGATACTTGACAGCACACACAAATCGAGCATTTAAAATACCTTTGAGCACTTTCAATTTGCCACTCAAATTGTAATTTAAAATTTAAACAGGTACAAAATGTATTGCTTATGCCAATCATAGTGTATTCCTTTGCAGGACTCTCGCCTCCTGGCTGGAGCTCTCTCTCAAGTGGCGCTTGAAAGCAAATTGCATAAAATCAGCCTAAAAGCGGCCAACATGCAATCCTTATTTTCCTTTGTGGGAGACCACCACGCCCGAACTATATATGAGTGTGTGTGTGTGTGTGTGTGTGTGAAAGGAGTGACAAAAGTAAGCAAAAAAAAAATATCCTAGAAGGAAGCTCAGACTAGAAGATAAATGCAATTTGCAGCTGCAGCTGGAAAAAAGACAACGGCAACAAAGAAATAGAAAAAAGGAGAAAAACCTGAGGAAAAAATGGAGTACAAATGATGGAAAAGAAGAAGAGCGCAGTGCCATTTCCGGCAAAGTCAGCTTCAGTTTCCTCCTGGCTTCCCAGTTGTATTTTATTTTATTCTATTTCATTTTATTTGCGGTTTGTTGTCATACTTCCGTTCCGTTCCGTGCCTTGCCTTGCCTCGCCTTGTCTTTTGTCGCAGCTTAAAAATTTTCAAGTGTCCACCGCCTCATCCCTGCCATTTCTCACCCCCGTCTCCCCGTGCATCCAGGCTCATTTGGCAAACTGGCCAACATTAATGTTAGCTGGAAAGGCGGAAAAAAATGAAGGAAAATGTGAGCAGCAACTGCAACTGAAATAGCGACAACAACTTCATTTATCAAAACACTCGTCGCCGCTTTTCCTCCTTGTAGGAGGAGGCGGAGGAGCAGGAAAGCCCGCACCCCACTCGCTGGCCGAGTCAATGAGCCAACTAACCCAATTCTGGGCCAAATGGCATTTCGGCCAGGCCACGCCCACAAGCCGGTCCAGCTTCTTAACCAACAACTGGCACTTGGAAACCAGTAACAAATGCTTTTTGGCCCACGCGCTGGTCCAAATTGGTTTGGAAAATTCATGCAGAAATACTGCAGCTTGGAATTTTCTAGGAAAATGTACTAAGTGTTCTGAAATAGATCAGGTGTGCCATAGAAATCTGTTTGTTTTGTGCTGGAAAATGTTATAGCCACAAATTGTCTGCTGACACCTCATGTATGTTATGGCAGTCTGTCAGACAACTTTATAAGGAATCTCCACATCCCTGTACATTTCTGGTATTTATTTTCTAGAATTCATATGCGAAGGCTTCAAGGACTTACATGGGAAACGATCTCTGGCCAGTATTACCCTTAATTTTGGGTTTCTGATGCAAAACCCCTCTGCAGCTGGCATCAATCATGCCATGCATCATCCATTAAATAAGCATTTACTGGCACAGCATCCTCGCTCCCTCTTCCCTCTGGAAATGTCCAATCAAAAATTTGTCAACGCACTCGAAGGGCACACCCATTTCGTCATTCTGCCCCTTCTGAGTCCTCATTTGTGTAATTACATTTGCTGCATTTCAAAAACAACAATTAGCGAGGCGTTCCCGCTCCTGCTCCTGCTCCTGCTCCTGTTCCTGTTCCTGTTCGCGAACGCGACTCGCTTACAGAATGCCATCAGAAACTTTCATGTTGCCGAGGCAAGAGGCAACATCATCAATCATACATTTGAAAAGTTTATTAAGGCCCACGCACACAGGACAGGAGCTGGCTCCTCTGGGTTGGTTGCAAGGAGGCCAAAGGGCAAGTGTGCTTAAGAGCTGAAAACTTTTCAATGGCTTTTTGCGCTGGCCCCCCCTTTTGGGGCGGAGGCGGTGGGGAAAGCGGTAGCGTGGACAAAACCGGGACAGGATCAGAAAAGTTAGTGCCAGACCAACTGGAGTTGAAGATGTGCGCACAGTTGCTGACACTGGCACTGTGATCCTTAAATGCAAAAGGGGATTTAATTGTAATTATAAAGGAGATGTGGGTGGAAAATTATAATTTTATAATTGTGCAAAGTCCTTATTTCCAAAAGGACCCATTTATATTCTTAAAGACAGTATTTTTCAGAAGACAAGTGAAGCTGGTTGTTTATACAGTGCCTATTCTGCTGTCACCACTTAAGCTCTTATACAAAATTTGTTACCGATCGAATTTGGACATTCTCCTTTCACCAAATTAAGTACTATTTGTCCCATCTTTGTTATCCATTATCTTCTTATTTTCCAATAGCTTTTCCCTTTAAAAATTTCAGCAATTTCCCCACCTCACCTAATCAAAAAGTAATAATTAATATTTGTAGCTAGTCGAAGAGGTTTTATTTAACGCTTCAGAATTTGTGTTATATATAGAATGTCCCCAAATGGAGCTCTCCTTTTTCCCCAACTTTGATTGATATTATCTTATAATTTTCCACTCGCTTTTCTTTTCATATATTTCAGCAATTTCCCCTAGCTCACCCAATCTAAACGTAATAATTATTATTTGTAGCTGCTCGAAAAGGCTATATTTATCGCTTGAGGGGCCATCGATGAAGCTGGCTATGAATTAATCATGAACCTAATCCATTATCCTTAGCAACTTTCTCAGAGTCTTTCACCTTGGCCAGGACCACTTTTCGCGGCACTCGAAAATGTCCGCCCCAATTTGTGGCCGGGGAGGAGGCTGAGATCGCATTTTAATGCCACAAGTTCGGAGTAGTTCGAATGGCGAAATGCAAATGGAAATCCAGTCAGCCAGCCAGCCAGAATGTGTCCTTTCCAGCCTGGCAGCCTGGCAGCCTGGCAGCCTGGCAGCCTGGCAGCCTGTGGCAGCTGGAAAACTTTTCACTAGGATTGGGTGTGTGTGAGTGTTTTTTTTTGTCGCTGGCGATTTTCACTTTCGCTAGATTTACAGCTCGAAGATGCAGTCTGCAATAATTTTCCGAGCACTTTTACAGGCGCCCCGCAGCCGCTAATCTTCCGGGTGTGTGTGTGAGTGTCAGTGTGTGTGTCTGTGTGAGTGTTAGAGTGTGTGTGTTCATCAATTTTCAATAACAATAGAAGCCAAAAGCAGAAGCACAAAAAGAAAGTAGAAAGGAAGAGAGAAATTCAGACAACGGCAGCACGTGGCGAATTTACGATGCAAAATTTGCACAGGAAAAATAAGACAAAAAACGAGAAAAAAAATAAAGAAAACGATATGGAGGGGAAAAAGGGAAATTCCCAGCTTTAAGCTATTTCAATAAATCGCCAACGATATAAGGCTATATAGCGGATAATGCTATATATTTTTAGCCAATAACCAAAGCGATAAACAAAAGGCTGTTTGCATTCACAAGGATAAAGTTCGATAACTGTTCTAGTGATAAGAAATCGATATTCCGTAAATGTAATTAAGGAGAATTTCCTAGTACTATATGCATTTTAAACTTAGTTTTAACAAGTTTCAAAACAAATACTACCTGGAATATTAAATAACGGGAAAGCTTTCCGACTTAAAATTAATGATGTTTTGGTTAGGTTATGAGTTTTTTAAATTTTGACTTGTCAAAGAAATTTTCATATAAAAATTTTGATAAATATCGATTCAAAGAATGGGAATATTTTAAGCTTAACTTTCCGATTCGATCCTAATTCAATGGCAAAATGCATGGGTACATAAGCTTCCTTTCCTGTTATATATAATTTTATATTGACTATAGGTATTTGTATATATTCCTTGAAAATAAATGCAGACTGCCGTGTCTCTACACGAAGCTATCGCTTCTTGAATCGCTCTCGTTTGTGGCAAGGACCCAAACACATTGACCGACCAAGGATGCCGCAGGCTGCACCATCTACAGAGGTGTCCTTAGCCGCTCTCCTTCCATTTTTACAGCCCCCATTTAAGAGTGATTTAACACTTGAAAAAACAATATGATAAGCCAAAAAGAATACTTAAGAAATTAAATTATATGAATATATGTATACTGACTATTCTATTCTATTCTATATATTTCAGGTAGATATACTCAAAGTGATGTTATTAACGTTAAATAAGAAAAATAGTGTATACTATTGATTTCAATATCCTGAGGGATTTTATTTAAGTGCCTTGCCCCTGTTGGTGTGTGTTAAGTCGCGCATAGACGACCAGGACGAGGACGAGGACGAGGACCTAGCATGGTGCGGTCATGAATCATGCCAAAAAATTGCAGTCACCGTTCGAGAACGGCGACCCAAATACAGTCCCATCGCTTCCCAGTCCCTCTCCAGCCCAGCATCCGGATTCTTAGACTTTCGGCATCTCCTCCGCTTCTCCGTAATTGCGATTCTCGGACTCTGCCCCACTTGAGGCGACGCAGACAACGCTGGAACGGGGGACAACCGATGGACGCCATGGATATGGCCATGGAGACGTTGCTCGCGATTTGCTCCTGTTTGCAGCCACCAATGTCCTCCGAAGGAATTCGAACGAAAGGAGGAGGCGTTGCGAAACTCATTCACTTTGGTGCACAACAAGAAAATGTGTATATAAAAACATATTAAAAACAATTAAAAACAGAAAGTACTTTGTGATAGAATTATAACCCAAATGATATGGTTCTAGGGGATAAAGCTTCTTGAATGCTTTGCAAATATTTCTTTATCTTTCTAAGATTATAAATTATTATTTCCCGCTATACATATATCCCTTTATAATATTATAAGAATATCTATTGTTAATTTTTCTCTCCCTGCCGACCGCCTCGAAAAGGGGTGTCAACGCGCCCCATTTTTGCAAGGACCGTCGTAGTTGTCCCAGAAGTTGTCGATGTCGTTGTCGTTGTCGTCATCGTTGCCATCGTCAACGTTGTCGGTGGCACTTCACTTTTCTATATTAGCGCCGCGTAAGTGCAGCAGGGGCGTGGCAATTGCATTAGTGAGGAGGGGGCCGAGGGACTGCGGCTGGGCCCAGGGCCCAGGGCCGGGACAAGGGGATAATGGGGCGTTCGAGGACATTAGTATCGCAGTAGATAAAGTGGTTGGAAGTGAAAAATTATGCGAAGCTATAACGTTAACAGCCGGACAATGGCGAAATGAAAATACCCTATAACGGCTGGACGGAGGTCCTATTTATTTTTTGATTGCTTTAGTTATACTCTCCTTAAGAAGGATATTTTACCCTCTATCATTTACAGCGAGTGTAAGGACTTCATTAAAAATCTGAGTACGGGAAAAATTGTATATAAGCCAAGTTTTAAAAAACTAAGTCAAAAAAGCATTAATTTTAAGTCGGAAAGCCTTAGTTAATAATTGATTAGATTTATTATTATTTATTTATTTCTTAGAATTTCTTAGAACGTTTTCTTCGCTTCTTAAAGTTAAGACTTAGTTCGGTGTTTGTATGTTCACATATTAGATATAAGCTTACGCAAACTTCAAATAAATTCAAGAGGTAAGCTATCTGAAAGACCGAATTTGGCCCAATGAAATATGTCCCGAAAGGTCAACCACATTTTTCGTGTGTAATATATGCCGCAAAGTTTATAGTTTGCCCTTTGAACCACCGATTGAAATAAGTAGAATAAATACAGTGCGATGGGCCAGTGGAAGTTGTGTGGAAAAGTGCTCAGTTGTCGTCGTCGTCTGTCGTTTGATTCGGAAAAAGAGGACGTTAGATGCATTCACTTCCTTTCTATGGGCGTACACTGAGCGAAATGGCAAGCAAACCACCTCTACTTCAAGCTGATTTTAGGAAAAATAGGCACAAATTATAACATCAGTAAGAACATAAATAAAATAAGTAAACAGGAAAGAATAAATGCTAATTACTGAGCTTGAGCATGTCTGTACTTTTATTTTTCCGTGTATATAGCAATAAAGATGTGTATGCGAGCTGCATGTGTGTGGCTTGAGTGTGTGTGTGTGCGCTGTTTGTGTGTGCGCTGTGTGTGTGGCCCGTTTAATGGCCACAAAGCGGAAACTGGAGCGTGGCAGTTGCTGCTGCTGCTTCTTCTATGTCTTTGGCTGATGCAGCTGCATTAGCAGCCATTTGCAGCAGGATTGCTCCATGTGTGTGTGTGTGTGTGTGTGTGTTCTCTATCCCCCTCTCTTTCTCACCCTCTCTCCCCCTCTCTTTCCCTGGGCTTCGGTCTCTCTGTCTGGTGTACTTTACTGCCGTTTATATTTATGTTTGCCGGCGCTGCCTTGTCCCCCACCGAAAAATGATGACATAAAAAATTGTGTTGCCCGCATTTGGGCGCTGCTCTCTGATTCGGTTTCGCTTCTCGCTGCCTCTTTGGGGGGTTGGAGGGGGAGGTGGGGGTCTCTGGGGCGTCTTCCGGGGATCCCCCATTCCGGAATCTCCATTGCACACTGGCCCTAAGGCCAGTCAGCGCAGACACAGCCAGGAAGCCTTCCGATCGGAATTTATGGCTTTTTAAATCGAAAGAAATTCAATGCTTGTTTAAGAAGAATGAACGAAACGAAACGAGCGCCCCAAAACAAATTTCAAGATTTATGTTTACCCTCGCCAATGCTTATTTTGTACTTTGTCTTGCTTCCATTCAAGCCACTATTTTGATTTTCTTTTTTATTTTCTTACATTTTCATTTATTTTCTTTAGTTCGTTCCTGTTTACGCCAAGTGCAAGCTAAATACTTGGAGTACTTGTGTGTACTGCATTGAGAGAGGTTGCAGTTAACTATAAAGCAAGGAGAATAATGCTGTGACAGCATGTCGGCTGCTAATTGAAGAATTGAAGAACTTCTTCAAAAATATATAGTAATTCCGCACTTATAACATTTTAAATTAACCCTTGGACCCATATTTAATTCAATGCACTCCCAATAATAGTGAAATCTTGATTTTCAAACATATATATTAATATTCAACTTAACCTTGGGAGAGTAACTAACACCGAAGGGACATTAAATTGATTTCGATCAACTTAAATCTCTTAATGAACACAACTATAGATTCTCACACAGTTCAATTGACAGCACACTATATATCACATCCTTAGCAGGTCGGATGTAGTGAAAAAAATAATACAACTTGGCGAGCAGGTTCTGAATCATTTTGAAAGGGTGCTTATGTCCTTGCACGCGTTTCCCAGGCGACAAATAGCATTCGCTCAGCGCTCACATGTGCCTCACACCCTGCCCCTCAAGGATCCGTGATGCTTGAAAATACTCCTAAATCGCATGGGCCACCAATATATATATATATATATATATATTTGATTCCTTTGTAAGCTTCGATTTTCGCCAGGGAGTGAAAGTGAACATGGTGAATACACACAGCGGGAGGAGGAGCTCGGAGCTCGGAGGTTGGAGGTTGGAGAATGGAAGACCTAGGACCGAGGACTATTAAATGCTGGCTGGCCTTGGTGACGCGTCGCGACGCTATGCGCATAAAAAATGGAAAATCAAATCGGAAAAACACGCACAAAGGCGTTGGCCAGCCCCAAAAGTGGGCGGGCGGTGGGGGTGGGTGGGGTATATATAGGAAAATTACAAAAAAACGAGAAAAATAGGAAATAGAAAGTGGAGAGGGGGTCGCCTGAGATCGCATTGAATGCGTTTGTTGGCACAGGGACGGCCGGACGGAGCAGGATGGGCTTTGCTTGTGGGCGTAGCTGCCTTGTGCTACTTTTGGCAACACACACACACACACACACGCACAGGCTGTGACTCACACACACACACAAAAGCCACGGCCCCATTTTGTGGACTGAAACAGAATCTGATTCCGAATCCGAATCCGAATCCGAGCCCGAAACTGAATCTGAATCTGGAGTTGGAACTGAAACTGAAACTGAAACTGAACCTGAGGCCAGAAACCGAAAACCGAAGCCACCGACGAAGCGCTGCTCAATGCGGGCGTTGTCAGGGGCCGATGTAGCATTGTCCTTCGTCCTTTTCCGTCTGCATTAGCCCAGTCCCTGGCCACATGTACACAACCATCCTCCAGCAGATAAGTGCGTACCCTTTAGTTTCAAATTTAGCCTACGATTTAGTTTCAAATTCAGTTTAAAATTTAGTTTACAAATCAGAATTTTATCCTCAGCCAAGGCAAGTCCTTGGAGATTACAGCAGTACTTAAAGGACGTCTTGCAACAATTTTATTTTAAACTTGCTCGAATTTCCTTGTCTATTAAGTTTGATTTTTGGTCTTGAGGGTTTTCTGTGTGACAATCTCCGGGGTATTAAAACTAGACAGCAATGGAAGTCTGTTCCATGCATTCTCACAATTTATCCATCGTTCCCCTCAAGTGATTTTTACTTTTGTTACCATTTATTTTTTATTTCGCTGTGTGCGTATTGTATTTGCTGCGGCAATTGCCAAAATCCAAATTAAGCTGCGGCTATAAAGCCAGGCACAGACAATAAAGGCTAACCTCAGTCTTTGGGACTCGCTCCCCCGCCACGGAGTCCACTTCCCCAAAAAAGAGGCAATTGCTAACGTAAAAAAAATCACAAAAAAAAACAAGAAAATAACCATGTCATCTGACATGGTTTTCTTTGAAAACTAACAGCTATTAAGGGCGTGACTAGGCCTACCAGACATCCGTCTGATATTTTCTGCGAGTGCAGGACTGGGTGGCCTTGTCCTCCACAGTCGCCGCCCCCACAACTAACTCAGGGCACTCGAGCGCTTCAATGGACACACGGATCCGGGGCATTCGAGGGGCGAAAAGCTGGCGGAACTTGGAGAATGTTTTGAGTGTTGAGAGGATGTCGGGCGAAAGTCATGCGATTGTTTTGTGTTATGTTGCGAGTCCTTGCCGTCGACCGGGCTTTGTTTGAATGGCACTCGAATCGAGGAGGAGCTTTGGGGGGCAGGGACTGTGGGATTGGGACTGGGAGTGGGATTTGGAAGTGGTATTTCGAATGGGACTGCAACTGGACTGTGGACTGTGGAGTGTGGACTGTGGAGTGTGAAGTGCGGAGTCGGGGGCTAATAAATACAAGCCACTTACTTGATATAAATGAAAGCACAAGAATCATATCTATGGTCACTTGAAACCACTTCATCTCATTTCCCTCTTTCCCGCTTTTTGGCCTTTGCTGCGGTGCTGCGGTGGTGCGGTGGTGCGGTGCTGGATTTCCCCAATAATTTCACTATTATTTCGTGGCAGCTCCAAATCTCTCGTTTCCCGATTCAAGGCTCTGGCGCAGCAGCTGTCGCGGGAATATGTATATAATTTCTCTCAGTGTGGCCCGGCTGCTTGTTGTTGTTGTTGTTGTTGTTGTTGTGCGTTATATGCATTTCAGTTGATGGTTCTTCTCTCAGTGTCGGTGTGTTGGCAATTAGTTGTTGTGGCAGCATTTATTTACATCAATTATTATTGCAGGAGTCCTTCCTTCCCCGCCCCTTGATTTCATCGTAAATATATAGCGTATCTCTTTCTCTATGTGGTAGTATACGGTATATTTGGCATATATACATATATATATGTATCTATATATATATATACGTTTGTTCGATTTACTAGGTATATAAATATATTTGTAAATATATTTGTTTCTTGGCAGTTTTCGATTAAAATTCTTCAAATGTTCTTTTTGGTGGCCTTCCTTTGTTGTGCATTTGCTGTGCTCCTGGCTCCTCGATGTCCTTTTGCCTCACATTGCTTCATTCTGCCGCTTCCTCCTCCATCTGTCCTTACTGGGTTTTTTTTTTGGTAAAAAGTGAGTGCGAATTGGTGGCGAAGAGACCGAAATAGACAGGCAGACAGGCAAAGAAATAGACGGCGAGATATAGAGATATAGAGACCTGAAAGAGAGAAGAAAACAATTAAAGCAATCATTTAATTAGTATTTTCATTCTTTTAATTTAGCTTGTCTCCCAGGGGAATTTATAAAAAGTGGGGGGAACGTATATACCTACACAGATGTAGCGTTATAAAACAAACAACTTAAATCCCAATTTAGTATTAGAGAAGAAATGTTTCTTTAAGAATCAACTAACTAGCATCGTCCTCTGACTTCTTATGTCCTAAACCCAAATTGGTATATATATTCTCTTTCAGATTTATCTGATTTTCTTGTCGTCATTTTGAATACATTTTGTAAGGTCAAGCTCATCCGCTTCCTGTCTGAAGGACAATAAACTTTTCATTCCCAAGCTGAAAAGCCCAAACACAATTTTCCCACTCAAAGGACTTTCTCCACTTTTTCTGTTTATGCAAATTGATTTTAATTATAATTTTCTTCTCTGGCTGCTGACCCAAATTGGATTGTTTGAAATGTATATATAAGTGTGAGTATTAAAATGAAGAATTCTGGTGTCTTGGGCCGCAAACATTTTGTGAATTTTAATTGCTAATTTCGCGTAATTCATTTACCCCGAATCTGGAGGTATCCCATGGCATTCTTCACAAAACTTTTTGTTCCTCGCCGGGGCCCACTTTGGGTCTGTTAATTTAATTAATAACTCTGGAAGAGACTTCACGAACTGATGTCCCTTTTCGTACCCGGCACGCATCAAGGACAAGGGCATTATAGCTTTGGCTCAACCGGAAATGAGATATCTCTATGAAGGGAATAGATGTATGTTTTCATAGGAGTGCAAACGATCACATCTATGTAATAAATACCATCTTTGGACTTGCTATGGTATTTTTCGTATAAGGTTTTGGCTAAAGGGTATCTAGCAGTCGACTTCCTGCGACTGCACTTTTCCCACTTGTTTAGTCTTCTGGGCTTTTGGCTTGGGGTTGGGTTGGGTCTTGGGTCCTTTTGAATAAGATAATCTTGAAAATCCCATAAGTGGCTGAGCGATTGCCCAACTTTAATTTGCAGGACATTTGTTCTGACGACTTTCCTTCAGTCCACGGTTGCGTGTGTTGAAGTCTGTAATTTTAATATGTACATTTGAATAACAAACTTGGGGGAACTAAAGTATATGGTATATACTCTTACTATCGTAGAAACTATTAATTTTCCATTTAGAAAGTTTTGTGTGCTTGTTTTAAGGAGATGGACAAATCAGTACATTGAATTTAAAACTTTAAATATTAATCTTATTACTTTGACACATTTAATAATGTAATTACAATAACAATTGACAATTCACAACAACAACAAAAAATAATTATGTTAATTTAGTTGCCAAATTTGAATTTAAATTTGAAAAGGCGAACAGTTGCCGCCGAATTTGAATTGCCGCCATATAAGCTAGCAGCCAAATTTAAATTCAAATTTAAATAGACATTAGATCCCGCCACACCAGTTAACTGACAAATTTAAATATATATTTAAATAGTCGATCAGCTGCCGCCATATAAGTTAACAGCTAATTTTTGAATTCGAATTCAAAAAGACTTTTAGTTGCCGCCAAATAGCTTCTGCACCAAAATTAATTCACCTGCTGCGGCTTCTGTTCGCCTGGTACATCATTGACCAATTTGTACTGAAAATGACCAGATTGAAGGCTTGTTGTGGCCTACAACAATAACAACAATAAGCTACTCTTTTAGAACAACAACAATTTTGAATTTACAACAACATGGGAACTAAAATAAACGAATTTAATTGCCAAATTTAAATTCAAATTTAAACAGACATTCAGTGCCCGCCCTATCAGATACCCGACCAATTTGAATTTGAATTTAAATAGACGATCAGGTGCCGCCACACATGTAAGCCGCCAAATTTGAATTTGAATTGAATTAGTGGGTTGTGAGTGGATTGTGTATCGTAAGTGGATCCTAAGTGGATCATAAGTGGATCATAAGTGGATCCTAAGTGGATCCTAAGTGGATCGTAAGTGGATCGTAAGTGGATCGTAAGGGGATCGTATGTGGATCGTATGTGGATCGTATGTGGATCATATGTGGATCGTATGTGGATCGTATGTTGATTGAGTGTGGATCGTATGTGGATCCTAACTTACAATCCACTCACAATCCAAACATCGTCGATCTACTGCATGCTGTTCGCCTGGTACTTCAAATCCAGAAATTTACCAATTTGTACTGAAAATTACAAAGTTGAAGGCTTGTTGTTGCCCACAACAACAACAAAAAGCACATCTTTTACAACAACAACAATTGACAATTTACAACAACTAAAGAAATCAAATATATTGACGTTGTGCAACCATATGGTTCACTAGCATTACTTCGTTGTTATTTAACATAAATATATATATATATAACTTATATAGTACTGTTGCAGAGTATTATAAATTCAGTCAGAAGCTTGTAACGCAGTGAAAGAGTCATTTCCGACCCCATAAACCATATATATTCTTGATCAGCATCAACAGGCGAGTCGATCTAGCCATATTTTAGAGAAAAACATTTATTCCCCATTTTTTCAAAAATAGATAAGGGGTTACATCGTTAAAATTTTCAATAATTGGCAAAAATTTTATTTCTTAAATAGAGTATGCAGATTTGTTAACCTAACAATAACTAACATGGGAAAGCTTTCCGAATCAAAATTGATGCTTTTTTGAGTGAGTTATGAATTTTTTAAAACTGCGAAAAAGTTGCAGAGCGTGACGGCGGCCTATTGTTATTGTTATTGTTTTAACAGCATTTCTTGGCTGCATTCGCTGCACTGCATATAAGTATGCTAGAATTTAATATATTTTTAATATTAAGTGCACCGCGAAAGTATGCAATGAAATGGATGTGAATCAATTAACGGCCCAAAAATGGGGCATCTTTTAGGCTGAAATTAGTTTTAGTAGTTTATTGGCACAGTTTGAGAAGCACTGTCACTAGGGTGGATCAGAGAAACCCCAAAAGAATGCAGTGTATGTGTGTCTTTCACCGATGCTCCTGCTGCTTCAGCCTAAAAGATGCATTATTATTTGAATGCAAATAAATAGGAACCCCCAAAAGCATGCACGGAACTAGTTTCAGGCGGAAAAAAGCGACTTCGGGCTGCTGTTGGCCGGCAGAATTCTGTGAATTAATTAATCTGTAAATTATTTTTCATTTATTATGTATTATGTATATTTATCATATTATCAGTTATATATTATTTTCAACCTAATTATAATCTGCTAAACAAATCGAGTTAGGTACGTTTTCACAGCAATCGTGTTTAACTCACAAATACTGCCTGATAAAATACCACATTTTTTTATCATTAAAAACAGTTGATAAAACCACCTTGCTTAGCTAAAGGGCACTCTTGAAATGACCAGAATTAAAAGTTGTGAATTTTCAATGGCACTGAAAAGTTGCATTAAATTATTGCGCAATTCAATTAGGACGACTTTAAGACGCCACTTGAGCAAAATGTAGGGGGAAAATGAGGCAGCCGGGGGTGGAAGGGCGTAGGGAATAGTGTCAAGAGTGGATGTGGAAAATGTGGGGGGCGGAGGGGAGAAAACAAAATTTTTAAAAGGCGGAGGCGGAGGCGGAGGCTTGGGGCTCCGAGAATGGCGCGGCATGAATGAGAAATTTGGCAAGGGCGTGAACCGGTTTTCGGAAGTAATTTAAGAAAATGTCATAAGAGTGTGCACATGACCTTCCCACCTGCACACACCCACACACCTGCTTACCCGCCCACACACACACACACACACACACACACCTGCCCTTGTCCCTCACCCAGGCGGCCTTACCTTAACGCGCTGTCAAATATTTAACCCTCTAAATGCCCAAGTGACATGTGTTAGGCTCCAGAACAATAGGTAATTATTGCCTAGCTTTGAGATTAATTAAATAATCAGCCATGGAATTTCATTATGTATAAAATTAAATATTACAAATTATAATTTACATTTAAGTGCAATAGAAAATTAAAGTTTCAACAATATTTACAAGTTAAAAAATATATATAAATATAATATATAAGAGCTATTAAGACGTCGCCTATTCCTATACTTATATGGTAAATATTAAGCATAGGGTTAAGTGATTGCGGCACAGCCAGCGTCAGCGCCAGGTGGCAGGACACGCCTGGATGGCTGTATGGCTGGATGGATGGCAGGATGAAGGGATCAAGGGATGGAAGAACGGCTCGAGGACGACACGTTTTTGATGCAACAAAAGATGCCAAGTGTCAATTTAAGCAGCCGCACCACACTTGGCATGCCGGGACAGGGGCGAGGGGACCGGGGTTGTCTCCCAAAAAAAAAAATACAAAAAAGTGCCAGGGGCATTATTCGCTCTCGCTCTGACTCTCGCAGGACGAAGACCTGCCACTTGAAGCCTGAAAAAGCCAACGTTGACAGCGTTTAAGACTTTACTTTCTCCATTGTCCTTGCCAGCGCCATGATGGCTTGACAGGGCAAGGCCCGGCCCGCTCCCATCCTTGTCCCTTGTCCCGTTCAGCCTGTCTTCGCCTGTTGTCTCCTCATATTAAATGCATTGGGAAATGTACGACCAACAAAAAAATATATGTGTATAACGAGGGAAAAGCCAAAGAGAGCGCATTGTTGCACCTCGAATCTGTGTATATCCTGGACGTAAGAAATAATTATATTAGCTCAAGGCTAAATCTGTAAAGTACACAGTTTAAGGCTTAAGTTTCCAAGAGAAAGTATATACATTCTGTCAACAGTTGGAGTTTATATTTTATTTACTCCTTGCGGACTTTATGGAGAACTTGTAACAGGATTCCTAAGCTTTAAAATGTTTGGTATTTTACACAAAAGCAAGTGCTTATTTTTATTTTCTAATATTTAAATAATCAAAATATGAACATTTTAAGTAAAATATATCGAAGAGGAATATGTGAAAGCAATACGCAAATTTAATTTTCGAAATGCAAAGATCAGTACTAAATTAGTTGAAAAGCTATAGGGAAATTTGATTTTTCCCAGCCAACTTCCGTTTGTCAGTCCGCCCAATTTGCTGCGTCATCATCGCGATAGTTTTCCCCTTCGCCCCCGCTGGTTGTCCCCCCCACCAAAAAAAGGCACCCAAAGAGCCCGACCCCACCACCAGATTTGTCGCTCATTATGGGCCTCATTAGGCGGCGCTCGCGGCATGTCAAGTCTGCAAACAGGGGCGGCGCTGGAAGACTGGAAAAAAAGCGAGGGGGCGTCTGGGTGAACCGGGTGCCGAGCTCCCCTGTCCTGACCCTTAACCCTTAACCCTTAACCCCTAATCAGGCGGAGCAGCGTGTAAGAATAAGGGGCGTAGTAACTATATTATGCAGTCGCCAAATTAAGTTGTTGGGCCACCGGCTGGATTCAGGCCAAGCTGCTGGAAGTAAGTGTTATTTGAAGTTTCCTAAGAATACTTTACTTTACTTTATATTTATAACATACTTTGCATAAAATAATAATATACTTTAATTTTTGGGCATTACTTTGAAATGTATTGTAGAAGTGTGATGAACAGGGGATAGCGTTTTATAAATTCATTTAAATCCGTTTCAGGATTACTATTTGTTTAATTTGTGACTTAAGCGAGACAGGACCTTCACATAATTTCATCATTTTTCTGGCTCCCCTCTCGCTAATAAAATATGCATTGAAAAAGTTGCCAAGAAGGGGCACTGGCAGAGGCTAATGCCACAGCAATTTAGGGTTCCCCGCCATCAACACAAACATCGTGATTATGTTGGAAAATTGAAAAACAAACATCTCGGTCTCATTCGCATGCTTGGCATGCCTCTCCCAGTGTCCTCCCTGCCCCTGTCGTTGTCTCTGGCTGTTGCTGATATCGCTATTATTACATGCATATTTCGTGTAATGAGTGCGATTAGCATTTTCAATGAAGTGGGGTTAACAGTGCGCCCTGCATTTCCAGTTGGCCTTCCTCCCACAGCCTCCCTCTCGCCTCCTCCCTTCCCAGCCCGAAATCTCTCCCAGCTGATGACGCTGATTCTCAAAATGGGGCTGCATCATCAACATAATCATTGGCATCAACATTTCAAATTTAGCAGCATTATTTCCCAGACGGTCACAGGGCTTCATATATAAGATATATTACGCGTTTGAGTCGAGATTTATTTGCAATATATTAATATATATATATATATATGTGAATGGCCATATATGCCTCAATAAGCAGTCACTGCAGTTGATCAATTGCCAGGCATATTTTATGACTTGGAAACACTGTGAGCAAAAAGTGATTAGCCATTAATTGGGAAGATCATGTGATATATCTAAATAAAATAATAAAATAGGAACCAATTTGCATAATTGAGGATACAATGGTAGACTATTTGTAATGTCCTTCAAAGATAATAATTTGTAAGGCGTATATTCCCCACTATTCTTTTGCAAATTCCCTTTGTTCCATATGTGTTATTAATTTTAACGTTCAGCATCTTTTTGAGTGCTGAAATATAATGATACGAAACCCATTTTTACGAGTGTAAATGCACGATTTCCAGTTGAATTTCGGCCCCAATTCAATAACAGCCGCACACACATTTTTTGTGGTCCCTTTTTTTATGGCTATATAGCTACTTTCCTTAAACCGAATACCCAACACCGTCATGCCGCCGACCCTCTACCCGCTACGCGCCGCCAGCTGAGCCTTGTCCTTGAGTTGGCATCTTTAATGTTGCCTACTTTTTTGCGCTCTCGCCGCTCGCTTTTTCGCCCGTCCGTTGTGCGAACATGGTATATATGCATATATATATATATATGTATATATATCTGTGTATATATCTGGGTGGGATGATGCTAGATTTTCGCTTTTAACTCATTGTCTACTTATTGCTCGCCTTGGGTTCTCCGCCAAAGCCCAACCCCTTATCCTGTTGGTGTCCTTGCCGCTGGTTTTGCATTTTTGTGGCCTGCAATTCGCACACTTACACTCACAGGTGACAGTCGCCAACCTTGCACCCTTATATACGTACTTTTTTTGTTTTTTTTTGTGTTTTATGACCCCCCTGAAAGGGAGGGGTTTAGCAATGGGAAACCATTTCTCCGAGTTTCGCCTTCGCCTTGGCAGTTGATTTCTGTCACAGCTGCCGTCTGTGATTTGTGTTTTTTTTCGCTTTTCTCTTATTTTTTTTGTTTTGTTTTTTACCTCGCCCATTTTCCCTTTGTCTATGCCGCTGTCAGTGTCGTTGCCGCTCTGCCTACTTATTTTGGACTTTTCCTCTTGGCATTCGGTACGTAGATTTATTGCTCATACGCACTGTGTGCTGTGTGCCATGTTTCATTTCCTTTGTACTCGTATTTATAAGCTGTTTAAAGCGCTGCCAGCAGGCAGGCCCTCGCCTCGAGTGACAAATTACGAGCTGGAGAATTGATTATCTTATTCGAGATTATCCCAAGTGTCTATGTGACGGGTTATTGCCCCATTCGATGTGGTTCGACTAAGCCGCCATGAATTATACGAGTTCATGGCGACACAACCGCCAGACGACATCCTCTTGTTCTCATATATGCCATGGCAGGAGGGGGAAAAAAGGATTCAAGCACGATTTATCCCTTGGGGCTTCCTCATAAAGCATTTATTTTCCTGGAGCTAGGACATACCTTTTGATTTACATTCTCCGAGTCTCCATTACAATCTAATTATCATATTTATTTTGCTGGAATAAGTTTCGCATTCAGGCTTTAGGTTAATTTAATTTCACCTCGACTGCATCCTGAATGTCATCTAGTTAGATTTCGAATCGAGTGAAAGCCAGCTTTTCAGCTTTTTTCGACTTGAGGCCAACATTAATGGCCTAATGCCAGGGCCATTTGATATCCACTTGATGCAGTGCCATTCAGGCAATCCTTTCGCCCTCGGCCCCCCTCAGCTGGTACTTTCCGCCTTTAATGCGAACTGCAATTCCTTCGTCGCCTTTGCCTAGGCTTGTTATGATGAGGCGCAGTTTTACTCGTTTCCGCTTGGACAGGATCCGTTCGCGTGGAACTTGTTATCGCCGTAAGACCATCCGGGGGCAGGGCATGTTGCACATTTTTGCAGCTCAAGCCCTGTGTTTTTATTGACAGAAGGTTGAAAGGAAGACGGCATTCCTTCTCTCCGCCTGAGCATTCTGACCGGCTTGCCGCCTCGTACACAAAATGAGACACTTGACTGAAATGGTTGTCATGGTAATGCAGATGCTAAAGCACTCGCTGGCTGACTGACTGACTGGCTGGCTGGCTGGCTGGCTGGCTGGCTGGCTGGCTCCGTACCCCCCAATATTTCGTGTTTGCCAATGGGCGTGCCGGAACAATAACTTTGGCAAAAGTAGGTAATACGGCGAGTCCTTTTATGTGTTTGCAAGCAGAGAGAATCCATCACACAAATGGCTCTCTTACAATATTCAATGGTCTTTATTTGCATGAACATGAAAACACACTCTCGATTATTACTATATTCCGGCGGAATATCCTTCAGCTCTCTATAGATCATTTCATAGTAAACGATGATTAATCATGGGAATTTATATATTCCTGACTCCGATTGTCCAGGGTACGGGGGCTTCGATACTCCGAAACTCGGCAACTCGGCAACTCGGCCCCGACTGGCTGCTTGTCGGTGCTTCAGTTGTTGGCTGATGTTTTAGCCCCAACGATGGAGAGTTGTCCTGAATGGTTTGCTTTGTCATTAAGGTTGAGTTTTCCGCTGCAGTTTCTGTTTCTGTTTCGGGTTTGGGCCCAGGTGAAGTGGCCAGCAAGCTGTGGAGGATGCTCTAATTAAATTTCCCCGGTCGCTTAATTATGTCGCCTTTCGTTGGCCACGCCCCTCAGCCCAACGGCTCTTCACATGTTGACTGAAGCAAATAAATCAAGTTAAATAATTGCCCCTCGTATTGTCAACTCATTTATAGAATGTGTGTGTATGTGAGAGAAAGCCCGTGTAAGGACATGGTCCAAAGGCACACATGGACACTGAAGGAAATTTGGGAAATTAACCGCAATATTTTTGAGGTTTTGGTGTTCCAGTAACTATAAAGGGTTATTGTCGATTTTTGTAAAGATTTAAGATAATAATGTTCGAATATCTAATCATACTTTTGCAATGCAATAATATTTAAGTGTTTATTTAATACACTATACATTTTAAGAATATATTTTTTTTTAAAATATGAAAATTAAACAAAACAAATATATAGGTCATACAGTTACCAAAACTGTAAGAGTAAAATGATGTAATTGGTAAGCTATAAAATACAAATGTAATAACAAATAAAAAATAAATAACTACCAAATTAAATAGCATCTTAAGGGAAAGTTAAAGTTATTACTAGCTATAAGCTATAATTATTATAATAATATGTTAAAGTAAAACTACAATTTCGCCCAAACTCGGAATAAAGGCTCTGAAGAGGACACACACAAAAAGTTTTCTCTTTTACGTATTTATATTGCCGGATCCCGGCCTGCTACCCCACTCAACCCACAACCTTGAAACAACAAATTGTTTGGCGAAAATTTTATTATAATTAAAACATTTTACTAAGCACCGGGCAAAAAACGCTAATACACACACACACACACAGCACACACACGCCGGGCACATTATCCACTTCGTGTGCGAGTCACTTCCGGTTCCTGGCGCTGAACTTCCGGTCCGGTTGTCCTTTCTCCGCTTTGGGATTCTTTGACGTTAGTTTAACTATGCATAAGCTTTGACTTGGTCTAGGGAATACATTTTATATATTTAAACGGCATATAGTATAGAAAATTTACAAATTTATGTGGTTCTAGCGATTAATATTTTGAATATTTCGCTTTTGAGTAAACCCGGACGAACTTCAAAACTAAGTTATTAATCAACAAAGTGAAAATAATTTCGAGAAGCCTGAATATATAAAGCTTTGCAGTTTGATGGTATTTTTTGGGACAATCGAAACTTCAAAAACGCATAACTAAGTCAAAAATGCATTAAATTCAATTCTGAAACCAGTCCTGTGTTAGTTTCTTGGAGGTTAACAAATCTGCACACCACAAAGATAGTATTTTTAAAAATAATTTTTTTTTTAGATTTTTTGAAATTTTACGATGCAACCCCTTAAAAAATTTTCAAAATTTGAAAAACTCGTATTTTTCGTTCAGGCATGGCTAGAAAGATTCGCCTGTTAATGCTGATCAAGAATATATATGATTTATAGGGTCGGAAACGACTCCTTCACTGATAAAAATTGTATTTTCCTCTGGAAGATTCTTGAAATCGAAATTTGTATAGATTTTTTTGTATGGTATTTTTTGGGACAATCGAAACTTCAAAAACGCATAACTAAGTCAAAAATGCATTAAATTCAATTCTGAAACCAGTCCTGTGTTATTTTCTTGGAGGTTAACAAATCTGCATACCACAAAGATAGTATTTAAAAAAATATTTTTTTTTTTAGATTTTTTGAAATTTTACGATGCAACCCCTTAAAAAATTTTCAAAATTTGAAAAACTCGTATTTTTCGTTCAGGCATGGCTAGAAAGATTCGCCTGTTAATGCTGATCAAGAATATATATGATTTATAGGGTCGGAAACGACTCCTTCACTGATTAAAATTGTATTTTCCTCTGGAAGATTCTTGAAATCGAAATTTGTATAGATTTTTTTGTATGGTATTTTATTGGGACAATCGAAACTTCAAAAACGCATAACTAAGTCAAAAATGCATTAAATTCAATTCTGAAACCAGTCCTGTGTTATTTTCTTGGAGGTTAACAAATCTGCATACCACAAAGATAGTATTTAAAAAAATATTTTTTTTTTTAGATTTTTTGAAATTTTACGATGCAACCCCTTAAAAAATTTTCAAAATTTGAAAAACTCGTATTTTTCGTTCAGGCATGGCTAGAAAGATTCGCCTGTTAATGCTGATCAAGAATTTATATGATTTATAGGGTCGGAAACGACTCCTTCACTGATTAAAATGGTATTTTCCTCTGGAAGATTCTTGAAATCGAAATTTGTATAGATTTTTTTGTATGGTATTTTTTGGGACAATCGAAACTTCAAAAACGCATAACTAAGTCAAAAATGCATTAAATTCAATTCTGAAACCAGTCCTGTGTTATTTTCTTGGAGGTTAACAAATCTGCATACCACAAAGATAGTATTTTTAAAAAGAATTTTTTTTTTAGATTTTTTGAAATTTTACGATGCAACCCCTTAAAAAATTTTCAAAATTTGAAAAACTCGTATTTTTCGTTCAGGCATGGCTAGAAAGATTCGCCTGTTAATGCTGATCAAGAATATATATGATTTATAGGGTCGGAAACGACTCCTTCACTGATTAAAATGGTATTTTCCTCTGGAAGATTCTTGAAATCGAAATTTGTATAGATTTTTTTGTATGGTATTTTTTGGGACAATCGAAACTTCAAAAACGCATAACTAAGTCAAAAATGCATTAAATTCAATTCTGAAACCAGTCCTGTGTTATTTTCTTGGAGGTTAACAAATCTGCATACCACAAAGATAGTATTTTAAAAAATAATTTTTTTTTTAGATTTTTTGAAATTTTACGATGCAACCCCTTAAAAAATTTTCAAAATTTGAAAAACTCGTATTTTTTGTTCAGGCATGGCTAGAAAGATTCGCCTGTTAATGCTGATCAAGAATATATATGATTTATAGGGTCGGAAACGACTCCTTCACTGATTAAAATGGTATTTTCCTCTGGAAGATTCTTGAAATCGAAATTTGTATAGATTTTTTTGTATGGTATTTTTTGGGACAATCGAAACTTCAAAAACGCATAACTAAGTCAAAAATGCATTAAATTCAATTCTGAAACCAGTCCTGTGTTATTTTCTTGGAGGTTAACAAATCTGCATACCACAAAGATAGTATTTTTAAAAATAATTTTTTTTTTAGATTTTTTGAAATTTTACGATGCAACCCCTTAAAAAATTTTCAAAATTTGAAAAACTCGTATTTTTCGTTCAGGCATGGCTAGAAAGATTCGCCTGTTAATGCTGATCAAGAATATATATGATTTATAGGGTCGGAAACGACTCCTTCACTGATTAAAATTGTATTTTCCTTTGGAAGATTCTTGAAATCGAAATTTGTATAGATTTTTTTGTATGGTATTTTTTGGGACAATCGAAACTTCAAAAACGCATAACTAAGTCAAAAATGCATTAAATTCAATTCTGAAACCAGTCCTGTGTTAGTTTCTTGGAGGTTAACAAATCTGCATACCACAAAGATAGTATTTTAAAAAATAATTTTTTTTTTAGATTTTTTGAAATTTTACGATGCAACCCCTTAAAAAATTTTCAAAATTTGAAAAACTCGTATTTTTCGTTCAGGCATGGCTAGAAAGATTCGCCTGTTAATGCTGATCAAGAATATATATGATTTATAGGGTCGGAAACGACTCCTTCACTGATTAAAATGGTATTTTCCTCTGGAAGATTCTTGAAATCGAAATTTGTATAGATTTTTTTGTATGGTATTTTTTGGGACAATCGAAACTTCAAAAACGCATAACTAAGTCAAAAATGCATTAAATTCAATTCTGAAACCAGTCCTGTGTTAGTTTCTTAGAGGTTAACAAACCTGCATACCACAAAGATAGTATTTTTAAAAATAATTTTTTTTTTAGATTTTTTGAAATTTTACGATGCAACCCCTTAAAAAATTTTCAAAATTTGAAAAACTCGTATTTTTCGTTCAGGCATGGCTAGAAAGATTCGCCTGTTAATGCTGATCAAGAATATATATGATTTATAGGGTCGGAAACGACTCCTTCACTGATAAAAATTGTATTTTCCTCTGGAAGATTCTTCAAATCGAAATTTGTATAGATTTTTTTGTATGGTATTTTTTGGGACAATCGAAACTTCAAAAACGCATAACTAAGTCAAAAATGCATTAAATTCAATTCTGAAACCAGTCCTGTTTTAGTTTCTTGGAGGTTAACAAATCTGCATACCACAAAGATAGTATTTTTAAAAATAATTTTTTTTTTTAGATTTTTTGAAATTTTACGATGCAACCCCTTAAAAAATTTTCAAAATTTGAAAAACTCGAATTTTTCGTTCAGGCATGGCTAGAAAGATTCGCCTGTTAATGCTGATCAAGAATATATATGATTTATAGGGTCGGAAACGACTCCTTCACTGATAAAAATGGTATTTTCCTCTGGAAGATTCTTGAAATCGAAATTTGTATAGATTTTTTTGTATGGTATTTTATTGGGACAATCGAAACTTCAAAAACGCATAACTAAGTCAAAAATGCATTAAATTCAATTCTGAAACCAGTCCTGTGTTAGTTTCTTGGAGGTTAACAAATCTGCATACCACAAAGATAGTATTTTTAAAAATAATTTTTTTTTTAGATTTTTTGAAATTTTACGATGCAACCCCTTAAAAAATTTTCAAAATTTGAAAAACTCGTATTTTTCGTTCAGGCATGGCTAGAAAGATTCGCCTGTTAATGCTGATCAAGAATATATATGATTTATAGGGTCGGAAACGACTCCTTCACTGATAAAAATGGTATTTTCCTCTGGAAGATTCTTGAAATCGAAATTTGTATAGATTTTTTTGTATGGTATTTTATTGGGACAATCGAAACTTCAAAAACGCATAACTAAGTCAAAAATGCATTAAATTCAATTCTGAAACCAGTCCTGTGTTAGTTTCTTGGAGGTTAACAAATCTGCATACCACAAAGATATAATTTTGTTAAAAATAATTTTTTTTTAGATTTTTTGAAATTTTACGATGCAACCCCTTAAAAAATTTTCAAAATTTGAAAAACTCGTATTTTTCGTTCAGGCATGGCTAGAAAGATTCGCCTGTTAATGCTGATCAAGAATATATATGATTTATAGGGTCGGAAACGACTCCTTCACAGTTAGAAATTGTATTTTCCTCTGGAAGATTCTTGAAATCGAAATTTGTATAGATTTTTTTGTATGGTATTTTTTGGGACAATCGAAACTTCAAAAACGCATAACTAAGTCAAAAATGCATTAAATTTAATTCTGAAACCAGTCCTGTGTTAGTTTCATGGAGGTTAACAAATCTGCATACCGCAAATATAGTATTTTGAAAAATAATTTCTCTTTTAGATTTTTTGAAATTTTACGATGCAACCCCTTAAAAAATTTTCAAAATTTGAAAAACTCGTATTTTTCGTTCAGGCATGGCTAGAAAGATTCGCCTGTTAATGCTGATCAAGAATATATATGATTTATAGGGTCGGAAACGACTCCTTCACTGATAAAAATTGTATTTTCTTCTGGAAGATTCTTGAAATCGAAATTTGTATAGATTTTTTTGTATGGTATTTTATTGGGACAATCGAAACTTCAAAAACGCATAACTAAGTCAAAAATGCATTAAATTCAATTCTGAAACCAGTCCTGTGTTAGTTTCTTGGAGGTTAACAAATCTGCATACCACAAAGATAGTATTTTTAAAAATAATTTTTTTTTTAGATTTTTTGAAATTTTACGATGCAACCCCTTAAAAAATTTTCAAAATTTGAAAAACTCGTATTTTTCGTTCAGGCATGGCTAGAAAGATTCGCCTGTTAATGCTGATCAAGAATATATATGATTTATACGGTCGGAAACGACTCCTTCACTGATAAAAATGGTATTTTCCTCTGGAAGATTCTTGAAATCGAAATTTGTATAGATTTTTTTGTATGGTATTTTATTGGGACAATCGAAACTTCAAAAACGCATAACTAAGTCAAAAATGCATTAAATTCAATTCTGAAACCAGTCCTGTGTTAGTTTCTTGGAGGTTAACAAATCTGCATACCACAAAGATAGTATTTTTAAAAATAATTTTTTTTTAGATTTTTTGAAATTTTACGATGCAACCCCTTAAAAAATTTTCAAAATTTGAAAAACTCGTATTTTTCGTTCAGGCATGGCTAGAAAGATTCGCCTGTTAATGCTGATCAAGAATATATATGATTTATAGGGTCGGAAACGACTCCTTCACAGTTAGAAATTGTATTTTCCTCTGGAAGATTCTTGAAATCGAAATTTGTATAGATTTTTTTGTATGGTATTTTTTGGGACAATCGAAACTTCAAAAACGCATAACTAAGTCAAAAATGCATTAAATTTAATTCTGAAACCAGTCCTTTGTTAGTTTCATGGAGGTTAACAAATCTGCATACCGCAAATATAGTATTTTGAAAAATAATTTTTCTTTTAGATTTTTTGAAATTTTACGATGCAACCCCTTAAAAAATTTTCAAAATTTGAAAAACTCGTATTTTTCGTTCAGGCATGGCTAGAAAGATTCGCCTGTTAATGCTGATCAAGAATATATATGATTTATAGGGTCGGAAACGACTCCTTCACTGATAAAAATTGTATTTTCCTCTGGAAGATTCTTGAAATCGAAATTTGTATAGATTTTTTTGTATGGTATTTTATTGGGACAATCGAAACTTCAAAAACGCATAACTAAGTCAAAAATGCATTAAATTCAATTCTGAAACCAGTCCTGTGTTAGTTTCTTGGAGGTTAACAAATCTGCATACCACAAAGATAGTATTTTTAAAAATAATTTTTTTTTTAGATTTTTTGAAATTTTACGATGCAACCCCTTAAAAAATTTTCAAAATTTGAAAAACTCGTATTTTTCGTTCAGGCATGGCTAGAAAGATTCGCCTGTTAATGCTGATCAAGAATATATATGATTTATACGGTCGGAAACGACTCCTTCACTGATAAAAATGGTATTTTCCTCTGGAAGATTCTTGAAATCGAAATTTGTATAGATTTTTTTGTATGGTATTTTATTGGGACAATCGAAACTTCAAAAACGCATAACTAAGTCAAAAATGCATTAAATTCAATTCTGAAACCAGTCCTGTGTTAGTTTCTTGGAGGTTAACAAATCTGCATACCACAAAGATAGTATTTTTAAAAATAATTTTTTTTTAGATTTTTTGAAATTTTACGATGCAACCCCTTAAAAAATTTTCAAAATTTGAAAAACTCGTATTTTTCGTTCAGGCATGGCTAGAAAGATTCGCCTGTTAATGCTGATCAAGAATATATATGATTTATAGGGTCGGAAACGACTCCTTCACAGTTAGAAATTGTATTTTCCTCTGGAAGATTCTTGAAATCGAAATTTGTATAGATTTTTTTGTATGGTATTTTTTGGGACAATCGAAACTTCAAAAACGCATAACTAAGTCAAAAATGCATTAAATTCAATTCTGAAACCAGTCCTGTGTTAGTTTCTTGGAGGTTAACAAATCTGCATACCACAAAGATAGTATTTTTAAAAATAATTTTTTTTTTAGATTTTTTGAAATTTTACGATGCAACCCCTTAAAAAATTTTCAAAATTTGAAAAACTCGTATTTTTCGTTCAGGCATGGCTAGAAAGATTCGCCTGTTAATGCTGATCAAGAATATATATGATTTATACGGTCGGAAACGACTCCTTCACTGATAAAAATGGTATTTTCCTCTGGAAGATTCTTGAAATCGAAATTTGTATAGATTTTTTTGTATGGTATTTTATTGGGACAATCGAAACTTCAAAAACGCATAACTAAGTCAAAAATGCATTAAATTCAATTCTGAAACCAGTCCTGTGTTAGTTTCTTGGAGGTTAACAAATCTGCATACCACAAAGATAGTATTTTTAAAAATAATTTTTTTTTAGATTTTTTGAAATTTTACGATGCAACCCCTTAAAAAATTTTCAAAATTTGAAAAACTCGTATTTTTCGTTCAGGCATGGCTAGAAAGATTCGCCTGTTAATGCTGATCAAGAATATATATGATTTATAGGGTCGGAAACGACTCCTTCACAGTTAGAAATTGTATTTTCCTCTGGAAGATTCTTGAAATCGAAATTTGTATAGATTTTTTTGTATGGTATTTTTTGGGACAATCGAAACTTCAAAAACGCATAACTAAGTCAAAAATGCATTAAATTTAATTCTGAAACCAGTCCTTTGTTAGTTTCATGGAGGTTAACAAATCTGCATACCGCAAATATAGTATTTTGAAAAATAATTTTTCTTTTAGATTTTTTGAAATTTTACGATGCAACCCCTTAAAAAATTTTCAAAATTTGAAAAACTCGTATTTTTCGTTCAGGCATGGCTAGAAAGATTCGCCTGTTAATGCTGATCAAGAATATATATGATTTATAGGGTCGGAAACGACTCCTTCACTGATAAAAATTGTATTTTCCTCTGGAAGATTCTTGAAATCGAAATTTGTATAGATTTTTTTGTATGGTATTTTTTGGGACAATCGAAACTTCAAAAACGCATAACTAAGTCAAAAATGCATTAAATTCAATTCTGAAACCAGTCCTGTGTTAGTTTCTTGGAGGTTAACAAATCTGCATACCACAAAGATAGTATTTTTAAAAATATTTTTTTTTTTAGATTTTTTGAAATTTTACGATGCAACCCCTTAAAAAATTTTCAAAATTTGAAAAACTCGTATTTTTCGTTCAGGCATGGCTAGAAAGATTCGCCTGTTAATGCTGATCAAGAATATATATGATTTATAGGGTCGGAAACGACTCCTTCACAGTTAGAAATTGTATTTTCCTCTGGAAGATTCTTGAAATCGAAATTTGTATAGATTTTTTTGTATGGTATTTTTTGGGACAATCGAAACTTCAAAAACGCATAACTAAGTCAAAAATGCATTAAATTTAATTCTGAAACCAGTCCTTTGTTAGTTTCATGGAGGTTAACAAATCTGCATACCGCAAATATAGTATTTTGAAAAATAATTTTTCTTTTAGATTTTTTGAAATTTTACGATGCAACCCCTTAAAAAATTTTCAAAATTTGAAAAACTCGTATTTTTCGTTCAGGCATGGCTAGAAAGATTCGCCTGTTAATGCTGATCAAGAATATATATGATTTATAGGGTCGGAAACGACTCCTTCACTGATAAAAATTGTATTTTCCTCTGGAAGATTCTTGAAATCGAAATTTGTATAGATTTTTTTGTATGGTATTTTTTGGGACAATCGAAACTTCAAAAACGCATAACTAAGTCAAAAATGCATTAAATTCAATTCTGAAACCAGTCCTGTGTTAGTTTCTTGGAGGTTAACAAATCTGCATACCACAAAGATAGTATTTTTAAAAATATTTTTTTTTTTAGATTTTTTGAAATTTTACGATGCAACCCCTTTAAAAAATTTTCAAAATTTGAAAAACTCGTATTTTTCGTTCAGGCATGGCTAGAAAGATTCGCCTGTTAATGCTGATCAAGAATATATATGATTTATAGGGTCGGAAACGACTCCTTCACTGATAAAAATTGTATTTTCCTCTGGAAGATTCTTGAAATCGAAATTTGTATAGATTTTTTTGTATGGTATTTTTTGGGACAATCGAAACTTCAAAATCGCATAACTAAGTCAAAAATGCATTAAATTCAATTCTGAAACCAGTCCTGTGTTAGTTTCTTGGAGGTTAACAAATCTGCATACCACAAAGATAGTATTTTTAAAAATATTTTTTTTTTTAGATTTTTTGAAATTTTACGATGCAACCCCTTAAAAAATTTTCAAAATTTGAAAAACTCGTATTTTTCGTTCAGGCATGGCTAGAAAGATTCGCCTGTTAATGCTGATCAAGAATATATATGATTTATAGGGTCGGAAACGACTCCTTCACTGATAAAAATTGTATTTTCCTCTGGAAGATTCTTGAAATCGAAATTTGTATAGATTTTTTTGTATGGTATTTTTTGGGACAATCGAAACTTCAAAATCGCATAACTAAGTCAAAAATGCATTAAATTCAATTCTGAAACCAGTCCTGTGTTAGTTTCTTGGAGGTTAACAAATCTGCATACCACAAAGATAGTATTTTTAAAAATAATTTTTTTTTTAGATTTTTTGAAATTTTACGATGCAACCCCTTAAAAAATTTTCAAAATTTGAAAAACTCGTATTTTTCGTTCAGGCATGGCTAGAAAGATTCGCCTGTTAATGCTGATCAAGAATATATATGATTTATAGGGTCGGAAACGACTCCTTCACTGATAAAAATTGTATTTTCCTCTGGAAGATTCTTGAAATCGAAATTTGTATAGATTTTTTTGTATGGTATTTTTTGGGACAATCGAAACTTCAAAATCGCATAACTAAGTCAAAAATGCATTAAATTTAATTCTGAAACCAGTCCTGTGTTAGTTTCTTGGAGGTTAACAAATCTGCATACCACAAAGATAGTATTTTTAAAAATAATTTTTTTTTTAGATTTTTTGAAATTTTACGATGCAACCCCTTAAAAATTTTCAAAATTTGAAAAACTCGTATTTTTCGTTCAGGCATGGCTAGAAAGATTCGCCTGTTAATGCTGATCAAGAATATATATGATTTATAGGGTCGGAAACGACTCCTTCACTGATAAAAATTGTATTTTCCTCTGGAAGATTCTTGAAATCGAAATTTGTATAGATTTTTTTGTATGGTATTTTTTGGGACAATCGAAACTTCAAAATCGCATAACTAAGTCAAAAATGCATTAAATTCAATTCTGAAACCAGTCCTGTGTTAGTTTCTTGGAGGTTAACAAATCTGCATACCACAAAGATAGTATTTTTTAAAATATTTTTTTTTTTTTAGATTTTTTGAAATTTTACGATGCAACCCCTTAAAAAATTTTCAAAATTTGAAAAACTCGTATTTTTCGTTCAGGCATGGCTAGAAAGATTCGCCTGTTAATGCTGATCAAGAATATATATGATTTATAGGGTCGGAAACGACTCCTTCACTGATAAAAATTGTATTTTCCTCTGGAAGATTCTTGAAATCGAAATTTGTATAGATTTTTTTGTATGGTATTTTTTGGGACAATCGAAACTTCAAAATCGCATAACTAAGTCAAAAATGCATTAAATTCAATTCTGAAACCAGTCCTGTGTTAGTTTCTTGGAGGTTAACAAATCTGCATACCACAAAGATAGTATTTTTAAAAATAATTTTTTTTTTAGATTTTTTGAAATTTTACGATGCAACCCCTTAAAAAATTTTCAAAATTTGAAAAACTCGTATTTTTCGTTCAGGCATGGCTAGAAAGATTCGCCTGTTAATGCTGATCAAGAATATATATGATTTATAGGGTCGGAAACGACTCCTTCACTGATAAAAATTGTATTTTCCTCTGGAAGATTCTTGAAATCGAAATTTGTATAGATTTTTTTGTATGGTATTTTTTGGGACAATCGAAACTTCAAAATCGCATAACTAAGTCAAAAATGCATTAAATTCAATTCTGAAACCAGTCCTGTGTTAGTTTCTTGGAGGTTAACAAATCTGCATACCACAAAGATAGTATTTTTAAAAATATTTTTTTTTTTAGATTTTTTGAAATTTTACGATGCAACCCCTTAAAAAATTTTCAAAATTTGAAAAACTCGTATTTTTCGTTCAGGCATGGCTAGAAAGATTCGCCTGTTAATGCTGATCAAGAATATATATGATTTATAGGGTCGGAAACGACTCCTTCACTGATAAAAATTGTATTTTCCTCTGGAAGATTCTTGAAATCGAAATTTGTATAGATTTTTTTGTATGGTATTTTTTGGGACAATCGAAACTTCAAAAACGCATAACTAAGTCAAAAATGCATTAAATTCAATTCTGAAACCAGTCCTGTGTTAGTTTCTTGGAGGTTAACAAATCTGCATACCACAAAGTTAGTATTTTTAAAAATATTTTTTTTTTTAGATTTTTTGAAATTTTACGATGCAACCCCTTAAAAAATTTTCAAAATTTGAAAAACTCGTATTTTTCGTTCAGGCATGGCTAGAAAGATTCGCCTGTTAATGCTGATCAAGAATATATATGATTTATAGGGTCGGAAACGACTCCTTCACTGATAAAAATTGTATTTTCCTCTGGAAGATTCTTGAAATCGAAATTTGTATAGATTTTTTTGTATGGTATTTTTTGGGACAATCGAAACTCCAAAAACGCATAACTAAGTCAAAAATGCATTAAATTCAATTCTGAAACCAGTCCTGTGTTAGTTTCTTGGAGGTTAACAAATCTGCATACCACAAAGATAGTATTTTTAAAAATAATTTTTTTTTTAGATTTTTTGAAATTTTACGATGCAACCCCTTAAAAAATTTTCAAAATTTGAAAAACTCGTATTTTTCGTTCAGGCATGGCTAGAAAGATTCGCCTGTTAATGCTGATCAAGAATATATATGATTTATAGGGTCGGAAACGACTCCTTCACTGATAAAAATTGTATTTTCCTCTGGAAGATTCTTGAAATCGAAATTTGTATAGATTTTTTTGTATGGTATTTTTTGGGACAATCGAAACTTCAAAATCGCATAACTAAGTCAAAAATGCATTAAATTCAATTCTGAAACCAGTCCTGTGTTAGTTTCTTGGAGGTTAACAAATCTGCATACCACAAAGATAGTATTTTTAAAAATAATTTTTTTTTTAGATTTTTTGAAATTTTACGATGCAACCCCTTAAAAAATTTTCAAAATTTGAAAAACTCCTATTTTTCGTTCAGGCATGGCTAGAAAGATTCGCCTGTTAATGCTGATCAAGAATATATATGATTTATAGGGTCGGAAACGACTCCTTCACTGATAAAAATTGTATTTTCCTCTGGAAGATTCTTCAAATCGAAATTTGTATAGATTTTTTTGTATGGTATTTTTTGGGACAATCGAAACTTCAAAATCGCATAACTAAGTCAAAAATGCATTAAATTCAATTCTGAAACCAGTCCTGTGTTAGTTTCTTGGAGGTTAACAAATCTGCATACCACAAAGATAGTATTTTTAAAAATAATTTTTTTTTTAGATTTTTTGAAATTTTACGATGCAACCCCTTAAAAAATTTTCAAAATTTGAAAAACTCGTATTTTTCGTTCAGGCATGGCTAGAAAGATTCGCCTGTTAATGCTGATCAAGAATATATATGATTTATAGGGTCGGAAACGACTCCTTCACTGATAAAAATTGTATTTTCCTCTGGAAGATTCTTCAAATCGAAATTTGTATAGATTTTTTTGTATGGTATTTTTTGGGACAATCGAAACTTCAAAAACGCATAACTAAGTCAAAAATGCATTAAATTCAATTCTGAAACCAGTCCTGTGTTAGTTTCTTGGAGGTTAACAAATCTGCATACCACAAAGATAGTATTTTTAAAAATATTTTTTTTTTTAGATTTTTTGAAATTTTACGATGCAACCCCTTAAAAAATTTTCAAAATTTGAAAAACTCGTATTTTTCGTTCAGGCATGGCTAGAAAGATTCGCCTGTTAATGCTGATCAAGAATATATATGATTTATAGGGTCGGAAACGACTCCTTCACTGATAAAAATTGTATTTTCCTCTGGAAGATTCTTGAAATCGAAATTTGTATAGATTTTTTTGTATGGTATTTTTGGGGACAATCGAAACTTCAAAATCGCATAACTAAGTCAAAAATGCATTAAATTCAATTCTGAAACCAGTCCTGTGTTAGTTTCTTGGAGGTTAACAAATCTGCATACCACAAAGATAGTATTTTTAAAAATAATTTTTTTTTTAGATTTTTTGAAATTTTACGATGCAACCCCTTAAAAATTTTTCAAAATTTGAAAAACTCGTATTTTTCGTTCAGGCATGGCTAGAAAGATTCGCCTGTTAATGCTGATCAAGAATATATATGATTTATAGGGTCGGAAACGACTCCTTCACTGATAAAAATTGTATTTTCCTCTGGAAGATTCTTGAAATCGAAATTTGTATAGATTTTTTTGTATGGTATTTTTTGGGACAATCGAAACTTCAAAATCGCATAACTAAGTCAAAAATGCATTAAATTCAATTCTGAAACCAGTCCTGTGTTAGTTTCTTGGAGGTTAACAAATCTGCATACCACAAAGATAGTATTTTTAAAAATCATTTTTTTTTCAGATTTTTTGAAATTTTACGATGCAACCCCTTAAAAAATTTTCAAAATTTGAAAAACTCGTATTTTTCGTTCAGGCATGGCTAGAAAGATTCGCCTGTTAATGCTGATCAAGAATATATATGATTTATAGGGTCGGAAACGACTCCTTCACTGATAAAAATGGTATTTTCCTCTGGAAGATTCTTGAAATCGAAATTTGTATAGATTTTTTTGTATGGTATTTTTTGGGACAATCGAAACTTCAAAAACGCATAACTAAGTCAAAAATGCATTAAATTTAATTCTGAAACCAGTCCTGTGTTAGTTTAATGGAGGTTAACAAATCTGCATACCGCAAATATAGTATTTTGAAAAATAATTTTTGCTTTTAGATTTTTTGAAATTTTACGATGCAACCCCTTAAAAAATTTTCAAAATTTGAAAAACTCGTATTTTTCGTTCAGGCATGGCTAGAAAGATTCGCCTGTTAATGCTGATCAAGAATATATATGATTTATAGGGTCGGAAACGACTCCTTCACTGATAAAAATTGTATTTTCCTCTGGAAGATTCTTGAAATCGAAATTTGTATAGATTTTTTTGTATGGTATTTTTTGGGACAATCGAAACTTCAAAAACGCATAACTAAGTCAAAAATGCATTAAATTCAATTCTGAAACCAGTCCTGTGTTAGTTTCTTGGAGGTTAACAAATCTGCATACCACAAAGATAGTATTTTTAAAAATATTTTTTTTTTTAGATTTTTTGAAATTTTACGATGCAACCCCTTAAAAAATTTTCAAAATTTGAAAAACTCGTATTTTTCGTTCAGGCATGGCTAGAAAGATTCGCCTGTTAATGCTGATCAAGAATATATATGATTTATAGGGTCGGAAACGACTCCTTCACTGATAAAAATTGTATTTTCCTCTGGAAGATTCTTGAAATCGAAATTTGTATAGATTTTTTTGTATGGTATTTTTTGGGACAATCGAAACTTCAAAAACGCATAACTAAGTCAAAAATGCATTAAATTCAATTCTGAAACCAGTCCTGTGTTAGTTTCTTGGAGGTTAACAAATCTGCATACCACAAAGATAGTATTTTTAAAAATATTTTTTTTTTTAGATTTTTTGAAATTTTACGATGCAACCCCTTAAAAAATTTTCAAAATTTGAAAAACTCGTATTTTTCGTTCAGGCATGGCTAGAAAGATTCGCCTGTTAATGCTGATCAAGAATATATATGATTTATAGGGTCGGAAACGACTCCTTCACTGATAAAAATTGTATTTTCCTCTGGAAGATTCTTGAAATCGAAATTTGTATAGATTTTTTTGTATGGTATTTTTTGGGACAATCGAAACTTCAAAAACGCATAACTAAGTCAAAAATGCATTAAATTTAATTCTGAAACCAGTCCTGTGTTAGTTTCATGGAGGTTAACAAATCTGCATACCACAAATATAGTATTTTGAAAAATAATTTTTGCTTTTAGATTTTTTGAAATTTTACGATGCAACCCCTTAAAAAATTTTCAAAATTTGAAAAACTCGTATTTTTCGTTCAAGCATGGCTAGAAAGATTCGCCTGTTAATGCTGATCAAGAATATATATGATTTATAGGGTCGGAAACGACTCCTTCACTGATAAAAATTGTATTTTCCTCTGGAAGATTCTTGAAATCGAAATTTGTATAGATTTTTTTGTATGGTATTTTTTGGGACAATCGAAACTTCAAAAACGCATAACTAAGTCAAAAATGCATTAAATTTAATTCTGAAACCAGTCCTGTGGTAGTTTAATGGAGGTTAACAAATCTGCATACCGCAAATATAGTATTTTGAAAAATAATTTTTGCTTTTAGATTTTTTGAAATTTTACGATGCAACCCCTTAAAAAATTTTCAAAATTTGAAAAACTCGTATTTTTCGTTCAGGCATGGCTAGAAAGATTCGCCTGTTAATGCTGATCAAGAATATATATGATTTATAGGGTCGGAAACGACTCCTTCACTGATAAAAATTGTATTTTCCTCTGGAAGATTCTTGAAATCGAAATTTGTATAGATTTTTTTGTATGGAATTTTTTGGGACAATCGAAACTTCAAAAACGCATAACTAAGTCAAAAATGCATTAAATTCAATTCTGAAACCAGTCCTGTGTTAGTTTCTTGGAGGTTAACAAATCTGCATACCACAAAGATAGTATTTTTAAAAATAATTTTTTTTTCAGATTTTTTGAAATTTTACGATGCAACCCCTTAAAAAATTTTCAAAATTTGAAAAACTCGTATTTTTCGTTCAGGCATGGCTAGAAAGATTCGCCTGTTAATGCTGATCAAGAATATATATGATTTATAGGGTCGGAAACGACTCCTTCACTGATAAAAATTGTATTTTCCTCTGGAAGATTCTTGAAATCGAAATTTGTATAGATTTTTTTGTATGGTATTTTTTGGGACAATCGAAACTTCAAAAACGCATAACTAAGTCAAAAATGCATTAAATTTAATTCTGAAACCAGTCCTGTGTTAGTTTCATGGAGGTTAACAAATCTGCATACCGCAAATATAGTATTTTGAAAAATAATTTTTGCTTTTAGATTTTTTGAAATTTTACGATGCAACCCCTTAAAAAATTTTCAAAATTTAAAAAACTCGTATTTTTCGTTCAGGCATGGCTAGAAAGATTCGCCTGTTAATGCTGATCAAGAATATATATGATTTATAGGGTCGGAAACGACTCCTTCACTGATAAAAATTGTATTTTCCTCTGGAAGATTCTTGAAATCGAAATTTTTAAATTCAATTCTGAAACCAGTCCTGTGTTAGTTTCTTGGAGGTTAACAAATCTGCATACCACAAAGATAGTATTTTTAAAAATATTTTTTTTTTTAGATTTTTTGAAATTTTACGATGCAACCCCTTAAAAAATTTTCAAAATTTGAAAAACTCGTATTTTTCGTTCAGGCATGGCTAGAAAGATTCGCCTGTTAATGCTGATCAATAATATATATGATTTATAGGGTCGGAAACGACTCCTTCACTGATAAAAATTGTATTTTCCTCTGGAAGATTCTTGAAATCGAAATTTGTATAGATTTTTTTGTATGGTATTTTTTGGGACAATCGAAACTTCAAAAACGCATAACTAAGTCAAAAAAACATTAAATTCAATTCTGAAACCAGTCCTGTGTTAGTTTCTTGGAGGTTAACAAATCTGCATACCACAAAGATAGTATTTTTAAAAATATTTTTTTTTTAGATTTTTTGAAATTTTACGATGCAACCCCTTAAAAAATTTTCAAAATTTGAAAAACTCGTATTTTTCGTTCAGGCATGGCTAGAAAGATTCGCCTGTTAATGCTGATCAAGAATATATATGATTTATAGGGTCGGAAACGACTCCTTCACTGATAAAAATTGTATTTTCCTCTGGAAGATTCTTGAAATCGAAATTTGTATAGATTTTTTTGTATGGTATTTTTTGGGACAATCGAAACTTCAAAAACGCATAACTAAGTCAAAAATGCATTAAATTTAATTCTGAAACCAGTCCTGTGTTAGTTTCATGGAGGTTAACAAATCTGCATACCACAAAGATAGTATTTTTATTTATTTTTAGATTTTTTGAAATTTTACGATGCAACCCCTTAAAAAATTTTCAAAATTTGAAAAACTCGTATTTTTCGTTCAGGCATGGCTAGAAAGATTCGCCTGTTAATGCTGATCAAGAATATATATGATTTATAGGGTCGGAAACGACTCCTTCACTGATAAAAATTGTATTTTCCTCTGGAAGATTCTTGAAATCGAAATTTGTATAGATTTTTTTGTATGGAATTTTTTGGGACAATCGAAACTTCAAAAACGCATAACTAAGTCAAAAATGCATTAAATTCAATTCTGAAACCAGTCCTGTGTTAGTTTCTTGGAGGTTAACAAATCTGCATACCACAAAGATAGTATTTTTAAAAATAATTTTTTTTTCAGATTTTTTGAAATTTTACGATGCAACCCCTTAAAAAATTTTCAAAATTTGAAAAACTCGTATTTTTCGTTCAGGCATGGCTAGAAAGATTCGCCTGTTAATGCTGATCAAGAATATATATGATTTATAGGGTCGGAAACGACTCCTTCACTGATAAAAATTGTATTTTCCTCTGGAAGATTCTTGAAATCGAAATTTGTATAGATTTTTTTGTATGGTATTTTTTGGGACAATCGAAACTTCAAAAACGCATAACTAAGTCAAAAATGCATTAAATTTAATTCTGAAACCAGTCCTGTGTTAGTTTCATGGAGGTTAACAAATCTGCATACCACAAAGATAGTATTTTTAAAAAAATTTTTTTTTTTAGATTTTTTGAAATTTTACGATGCAACCCCTTAAAAAATTTTCAAAATTTGAAAAACTCGTATTTTTCGTTCAGGCATGGCTAGAAAGATTCGCCTGTTAATGCTGATCAAGAATATATATGATTTATAGGGTCGGAAACGACTCCTTCACTGATAAAAATTGTATTTTCCTCTGGAAGATTCTTGAAATCGAAATTTGTATAGATTTTTTTGTATGGTATTTTTTGGGACAATCGAAACTTCAAAAACGCATAACTAAGTCAAAAATGCATTAAATTCAATTCTGAAACCAGTCCTGTGTTAGTTTCTTGGAGGTTAACAAATCTGCATACCACAAAGATAGTATTTTTAAAAATATTTTTTTTTTAGATTTTTTGAAATTTTACGATGCAACCCCTTAAAAAATTTTCAAAATTTGAAAAACTCGTATTTTTCGTTCAGGCATGGCTAGAAAGATTCGCCTGTTAATGCTGATCAAGAATATATATGATTTATAGGGTCGGAAACGACTCCTTCACTGATAAAAATTGTATTTTCCTCTGGAAGATTCTTGAAATCGAAATTTGTATAGATTTTTTTGTATGGAATTTTTTGGGACAATCGAAACTTCAAAAACGCATAACTAAGTCAAAAATGCATTAAATTCAATTCTGAAACCAGTCCTGTGTTAGTTTCTTGGAGGTTAACAAATCTGCATACCACAAAGATAGTATTTTTAAAAATAATTTTTTTTTCAGATTTTTTGAAATTTTACGATGCAACCCCTTAAAAAATTTTCAAAATTTGAAAAACTCGTATTTTTCGTTCAGGCATGGCTAGAAAGATTCGCCTGTTAATGCTGATCAAGAATATATATGATTTATAGGGTCGGAAACGACTCCTTCACTGATAAAAATTGTATTTTCCTCTGGAAGATTCTTGAAATCGAAATTTGTATAGATTTTTTTGTATGGTATTTTTTGGGACAATCGAAACTTCAAAAACGCATAACTAAGTCAAAAATGCATTAAATTTAATTCTGAAACCAGTCCTGTGTTAGTTTCATGGAGGTTAACAAATCTGCATACCACAAAGATAGTATTTTTAAAAAAATTTTTTTTTTTAGATTTTTTGAAATTTTACGATGCAACCCCTTAAAAAATTTTCAAAATTTGAAAAACTCGTATTTTTCGTTCAGGCATGGCTAGAAAGATTCGCCTGTTAATGCTGATCAAGAATATATATGATTTATAGGGTCGGAAACGACTCCTTCACTGATAAAAATTGTATTTTCCTCTGGAAGATTCTTGAAATCGAAATTTGTATAGATTTTTTTGTATGGTATTTTTTGGGACAATCGAAACTTCAAAAACGCATAACTAAGTCAAAAATGCATTAAATTCAATTCTGAAACCAGTCCTGTGTTAGTTTCTTGGAGGTTAACAAATCTGCATACCACAAAGATAGTATTTTTAAAAATATTTTTTTTTTAGATTTTTTGAAATTTTACGATGCAACCCCTTAAAAAATTTTCAAAATTTGAAAAACTCGTATTTTTCGTTCAGGCATGGCTAGAAAGATTCGCCTGTTAATGCTGATCAAGAATATATATGATTTATAGGGTCGGAAACGACTCCTTCACTGATAAAAATTGTATTTTCCTCTGGAAGATTCTTGAAATCGAAATTTGTATAGATTTTTTTGTATGGTATTTTTTGGGACAATCGAAACTTCAAAAACGCATAACTAAGTCAAAAATGCATTAAATTTAATTCTGAAACCAGTCCTGTGTTAGTTTCATGGAGGTTAACAAATCTGCATACCGCAAATATAGTATTTTGAAAAATAATTTTTGCTTTTAGATTTTTTGAAATTTTACGATGCAACCCCTTAAAAAATTTTCAAAATTTGAAAAACTCGTATTTTTCGTTCAGGCATGGCTAGAAAGATTCGCCTGTTAATGCTGATCAAGAATATATATGATTTATAGGGTCGGAAACGACTCCTTCACTGATAAAAATTGTATTTTCCTCTGGAAGATTCTTGAAATCGAAATTTGTATAGATTTTTTTGTATGGTATTTTTTGGGACAATCGAAACTTCAAAAACGCATAACTAAGTCAAAAATGCATTAAATTCAATTCTGAAACCAGTCCTGTGTTAGTTTCTTGGAGGTTAACAAATCTGCATACCACAAAGATAGTATTTTTAAAAATATTTTTTTTTTTAGATTTTTTGAAATTTTACGATGCAACCCCTTAAAAAATTTTCAAAATTTGAAAAACTCGTATTTTTCGTTCAGGCATGGCTAGAAAGATTCGCCTGTTAATGCTGATCAAGAATATATATGATTTATAGGGTCGGAAACGACTCCTTCACTGATAAAAATTTTATTTTCCTCTGGAAGATTCTTGAAATCGAAATTTGTATAGATTTTTTTGTATGGTATTTTTTGGGACAATCGAAACTTCAAAAACGCATAACTAAGTCAAAAATGCATTAAATTCAATTCTGAAACCAGTCCTGTGTTAGTTTCTTGGAGGTTAACAAATCTGCATACCACAAAGATAGTATTTTTATTTATTTTTAGATTTTTTGAAATTTTACGATGCAACCCCTTAAAAAATTTTCAAAATTTGAAAAACTCGTATTTTTCGTTCAGGCATGGCTAGAAAGATTCGCCTGTTAATGCTGATCAAGAATATATATGATTTATAGGGTCGGAAACGACTCCTTCACTGATAAAAATTTTATTTTCCTCTGGAAGATTCTTGAAATCGAAATTTGTATAGATTTTTTTGTATGGTATTTTTTGGGACAATCGAAACTTCAAAAACGCATAACTAAGTCAAAAATGCATTAAATTCAATTCTGAAACCAGTCCTGTGTTAGTTTCTTGGAGGTTAACAAATCTGCATACCACAAAGATAGTATTTTTATTTATTTTTAGATTTTTTGAAATTTTACGATGCAACCCCTTAAAAAATTTTCAAAATTTGAAAAACTCGTATTTTTCGTTCAGGCATGGCTAGAAAGATTCGCCTGTTAATGCTGATCAAGAATATATATGATTTATAGGGTCGGAAACGACTCCTTCACTGATAAAAATTGTATTTTCCTCTGGAAGATTCTTGAAATCGAAATTTGTATAGATTTTCTTGTATGGTATTTTTTGGGACAATCGAAACTTCAAAAACGCATAACTAAGTCAAAAATGCATTAAATTCAATTCTGAAACCAGTCCTGTGTTAGTTTCTTGGAGGTTAACAAATCTGCATACCACAAAGATAGTATTTTTAAAAATATTTTTTTTTTTAGATTTTTTGAAATTTTACGATGCAACCCCTTAAAAAATTTTCAAAATTTGAAAAACTCGTATTTTTCGTTCAGGCATGGCTAGAAAGATTCGCCTGTTAATGCTGATCAAGAATATATATGATTTATAGGGTCGGAAACGACTCCTTCACTGATAAAAATTGTATTTTCCTCTGGAAGATTCTTCAAATCGAAATTTGTATAGATTTTTTTGTATGGTATTTTTTGGGACAATCGAAACTTCAAAAACGCATAACTAAGTCAAAAATGCATTAAATTCAATTCTGAAACCAGTCCTGTGTTAGTTTCTTGGAGGTTAACAAATCTGCATACCACAAAGATAGTATTTTTAAAAATATTTTTTTTTTTAGATTTTTTGAAATTTTACGATGCAACCCCTTAAAAAATTTTCAAAATTTGAAAAACTCGTATTTTTCGTTCAGGCATGGCTAGAAAGATTCGCCTGTTAATGCTGATCAAGAATATATATGATTTATAGGGTCGGAAACGACTCCTTCACTGATAAAAATTGTATTTTCCTCTGGAAGATTCTTGAAATCGAAATTTGTATAGATTTTTTTGTATGGTATTTTTTGGGACAATCGAAACTTCAAAAACGCATAACTAAGTCAAAAATGCATTAAATTCAATTCTGAAACCAGTCCTGTGTTAGTTTCTTGGAGGTTAACAAATCTGCATACCACAAAGATAGTATTTTTAAAAATATTTTTTTTTTTAGATTTTTTGAAATTTTACGATGCAACCCCTTAAAAAATTTTCAAAATTTGAAAAACTCGTATTTTTCGTTCAGGCATGGCTAGAAAGATTCGCCTGTTAATGCTGATCAAGAATATATATGATTTATAGGGTCGGAAACGACTCCTTCACTGATAAAAATTGTATTTTCCTCTGGAAGATTCTTGAAATCGAAATTTGTATAGATTTTTTTGTATGGTATTTTTTGGGACAATCGAAACTTCAAAAACGCATAACTAAGTCAAAAATGCATTAAATGCAATTCTGAAACCAGTCCTGTGTTAGTTTCTTGGAGGTTAACAAATCTGCATACCACAAAGATAGTATTTATAAAAATAATTTTTTTTTAGATTTTTTGAAATTTTCAAATTTTCAAAATTTGAAAAACTCGTATTTTTCGTTCAGGCATGGCTAGAAAGATTCGCCTGTTAATGCTGATCAAGAATATATATGATTTATAGGGTCGGAAACGACTCCTTCACTGATAAAAATTGTATTTTCCTCTGGAAGATTCTTCAAATCGAAATTTGTATAGATTTTTTTGTATGGTATTTTTTGGGACAATCGAAACTTCAAAATCGCATAACTAAGTCAAATGCATTAAATTCAATTCTGAAACCAGTCCTGTGTTAGTTTCTTGGAGGTTAACAAATCTGCATACCACAAAGATAGTATTTTTAAAAATAATTTTTTTTTTAGATTTTTTGAAATTTTACGATGAAACCCCTTAAAAAATTTTCAAAATTTGAAAAACTCGTATTTTTCGTTCAGGCATGGCTAGAAAGATTCGCCTGTTAATGCTGATCAAGAATATATATGATTTATAGGGTCGGAAACGACTCCTTCACTGATAAAAATTGTATTTTCCTCTGGAAGATTCTTGAAATCGAAATTTGTATAGATTTTTTTGTATGGTATTTTTTGGGACAATCGAAACTTCAAAAACGCATAACTAAGTCAAAAATGCATTAAATTTAATTCTGAAACCAGTCCTGTGTTAGTTTCATGGAGGTTAACAAATCTGCATACCGCAAATATAGTATTTTGAAAAATAATTTTTCTTTTAGATTTTTTGAAATTTTACGATGCAACCCCTTAAAAAATTTTCAAAATTTGAAAAACTCGTATTTTTCGTTCAGGCATGGCTAGAAAGATTCGCCTGTTAATGCTGATCAAGAATATATATGATTTATAGGGTCGGAAACGACTCCTTCACTGATAAAAATTGTATTTTCCTCTGGAAGATTCTTGAAATCGAAATTTGTATAGATTTTTTTGTATGGTATTTTTTGGGACAATCGAAACTTCAAAAACGCATAACTAAGTCAAAAATGCATTAAATTCAATTCTGAAACCAGTCCTGTGTTAGTTTCTTGGAGGTTAACAAATCTGCATACCACAAAGATAGTATTTATAAAAATAATTTTTTTTTTAGATTTTTTGAAATTTTACGATGCAACCCCTTAAAAAATTTTCAAAATTTGAAAAACTCGTATTTTTCGTTCAGGCATGGCTAGAAAGATTCGCCTGTTAATGCTGATCAAAAATATATATGATTTATAGGGTCGGAAACGACTCCTTCACTGATAAAAATTGTATTTTCCTCTGGAAGATTCTTGAAATCGAAATTTGTATAGATTTTTTTGTATGGTATTTTTTGGGACAATCGAAACTTCAAAAACGCATAACTAAGTCAAAAATGCATTAAATTCAATTCTGAAACCAGTCCTGTGTTAGTTTCTTGGAGGTTAACAAATCTGCATACCACAAAGATAGTATTTTTAAAAATAATTTTTTTTTTAGATTTTTTGAAATTTTACGATGCAACCCCTTAAAAAATTTTCAAAATTTGAAAAACTCGTATTTTTCGTTCAGGCATGGCTAGAAAGATTTTTTTGTATGGTATTTTTTGGGACAATCGAAACTTCAAAAACGCATAACTAAGTCAAAAATGCATTAAATTCAATTCTGAAACCAGTCCTGTGTTAGTTTCTTGGAGGTTAACAAATCTGCATACCGCAAAGTTAGTATTTTGAAAAATAATTTTTTTTTTTAGATTTTCGGAAAATTTACGATGCAACCCCTTAAAAAATTTTCAAAAATTAAATAACACTTATTTTTCGTTCGGGCATGGCTAGAAAGGTTCGCCTGTTAATGCTGATGAAGAATATATATGATTTATAGGGTCGGAAACGACTCCTTCACTGATAAAAATTGTATTTTCCTCTGGAAGATTCTTGAAATCGAAATTTGTATAGATTTTTTTGTATGGTATTTTTTGGGACAATCGAAACTTCAAAAACGCATAACTAAGTCAAAAATGCATTAAATTCAATTCTGAAACCAGTCCTGTGTTAGTTTCTTGGAGGTTAACAAATCTGCATACCACAAAGATAGTATTTTGAAAAATAATTTTTTTTTCAGATTTTTTGAAATTTTACGATGCAACCCCTTAAAAAATTTTCAAAATTTGAAAAACTCGTATTTTTCGTTCAGGCATGGCTAGAAAGATTCGCCTGTTAATGCTGATCAAGAATATATATGATTTATAGGGTCGGAAACGACTCCTTCACTGATAAAAATTGTATTTTCCTCTGGAAGATTCTTGAAATCGAAATTTGTATAGATTTTTTTGTATGGTATTTTTTGGGACAATCGAAACTTCAAAAACGCATAACTAAGTCAAAAATGCATTAAATTCAATTCTGAAACCAGTCCTGTGTTAGTTTCTTGGAGGTTAACAAATCTGCATACCACAAAGATAGTATTTTTAAAAATAATTTTTTTTTTAGATTTTTTGAAATTTTACGATGCAACCCCTTAAAAAATTTTCAAAATTTGAAAAACTCGTATTTTTCGTTCAGGCATGGCTAGAAAGATTTTTTTGTATGGTATTTTTTGGGACAATCGAAACTTCAAAAACGCATAACTAAGTCAAAAATGCATTAAATTCAATTCTGAAACCAGTCCTGTGTTAGTTTCTTGGAGGTTAACAAATCTGCATACCGCAAAGTTAGTATTTTGAAAAATAATTTTTTTTTTTAGATTTTCGGAAAATTTACGATGCAACCCCTTAAAAAATTTTCAAAAATTAAATAACACTTATTTTTCGTTCGGGCATGGCTAGAAAGGTTCGCCTGTTAATGCTGATGAAGAATATATATGATTTATAGGGTCGGAAACGACTCCTTCACTGATAAAAATTGTATTTTCCTCTGGAAGATTCTTGAAATCGAAATTTGTATAGATTTCTTTGTATGATGTTTTTTGGGACAATCAAAGCGTAAAAAACGCATAACTTGGTCAAAAATGCATTAATTTCAATTCTGAAAGCAGTTCTGTGTTAGTTTTTTCGAGGTTAACAAATCTGCATACCGCAAAGTTAGTATTTTGAAAAATAATTTTTTTTTTTAGATTTTTTGAAATTTTACGATGCAACCCCTTAAAAAATTTTCAAAATTTGAAAAACGCTTATTTTTCGTTCGGGCATGGCTAGAAAGATTCGCCTGTTAATGCTGATCAAGAATATATATGATTTATAGGGTCGGAAACGACTCCTTCACTGATAAAAATTGTATTTTCCTCTGGAAGATTCTTGAAATCGAAATTTGTATAGATTTTTTTGTATGGTATTTTTTGGGACAATCGAAACTTCAAAAACGCATAACTAAGTCAAAAATGCATTAAATTCAATTCTGAAACCAGTCCTGTGTTAGTTTCATGGAGGTTAACAAATCTGCATACCACAAAGTTAGTATTTTGAAAAATAATTTTTTTTTTTAGATTTTCGGAAATTTTACGATGCAACCCCTTAAAAATTTTTCAAAAATTGAAAAACGCTTATTTTTCGTTCGGGCATGGCTAGAAAGATTCGCCTGTTAATGCTGATCAAGAATATATATGATTTATAGGGTCGGAAACGACTCCTTCACTGATAAAAATTGTATTTTCCTCTGGAAGATTCTTGAAATCGAAATTTGTATAGATTTTTTTGTATGGTATTTTTTGGGACAATCGAAACTTCAAAAACGCATAACTAAGTCAAAAATGCATTAAATTCAATTCTGAAACCAGTCCTGTGTTAGTTTCTTGGAGGTTAACAAATCTGCATACCACAAAGATAGTATTTTTAAAAATATTTTTTTTTTTAGATTTTTTGAAATTTTACGATGCAACCCCTTAAAAAATTTTCAAAATTTGAAAAACTCGTATTTTTCGTTCAGGCATGGCTAGAAAGATTCGCCTGTTAATGCTGATCAAGAATATATATGATTTATAGGGTCGGAAACGACTCCTTCACTGATAAAAATGGTATTTTCCTCTGGAAGATTCTTGAAATCGAAATTTGTATAGATTTTTTTGTATGGTATTTTTTGGGACAATCGAAACTTCAAAAACGCATAACTAAGTCAAAAATGCATTAAATTTAATTCTGAAACCAGTCCTGTGTTAGTTTCTTGGAGGTTAACAAATCTGCATACCACAAAGATAGTATTTTTAAAAATAATTTTTTTTTAGATTTTTTGAAATTTTACGATGCAACCCCTTAAAAAATTTTCAAAATTTGAAAAACTCGTATTTTTCGTTCAGGCATGGCTAGAAAGATTCGCCTGTTAATGCTGATCAAGAATATATATGATTTATAGGGTCGGAAACGACTCCTTCACTGATAAAAATTGTATTTTCCTCTGGAAGATTCTTGAAATCGAAATTTGTATAGATTTTTTTGTATGGTATTTTTTGGGACAATCGAAACTTCAAAAACGCATAACTAAGTCAAAAATGCATTAAATTCAATTCTGAAACCAGTCCTGTGTTAGTTTCTTGGAGGTTAACAAATCTGCATACCACAAAGATAGTATTTTTAAAAATAATTTTTTTTTTAGATTTTTTGAAATTTTACGATGCAACCCCTTAAAAAATTTTCAAAATTTGAAAAACTCGTATTTTTCGTTCAGGCATGGCTAGAAAGATTTTTTTGTATGGTATTTTTTGGGACAATCGAAACTTCAAAAACGCATAACTAAGTCAAAAATGCATTAAATTCAATTCTGAAACCAGTCCTGTGTTAGTTTCTTGGAGGTTAACAAATCCGCATACCGCAAAGTTAGTATTTTGAAAAATAATTTTTTTTTTTAGATTTTCGGAAAATTTACGATGCAACCCCTTAAAAAATTTTCAAAAATTAAAAAACGCTTATTTTTCGTTCGGGCATGGCTAGAAAGGTTCGCCTGTTAATGCTGATGAAGAATATATATGATTTATAGGGTCGGAAACGACTCCTTCACTGATAAAAATTGTATTTTCCTCTGGAAGATTCTTGAAATCGAAATTTGTATAGATTTCTTTGTATGATGTTTTTTGGGACAATCAAAGCGTAAAAAACGCATAACTTGGTCAAAAATGCATTAATTTCAATTCTGAAAGCAGTTCTGTGTTAGTTTTTTCGAGGTTAACAAATCTGCATACCGCAAAGTTAGTATTTTGAAAAATAATTTTTTTTTTTAGATTTTCGGAAATTTTACGATGCAACCCCTTAAAAATTTTTCAAAAATTGAAAAACGCTTATTTTTCGTTCGGGCATGGCTAAATGCATTAATTTCAATTCTGAAAGCAGTTCTGTGTTAGTTTTTTCGAGGTTAACAAATCTGCATACCGCAAAGTTAGTATTTTGAAAAATAATTTTTTTTTTTAGATTTTCGGAAATTTTACGATGCAACCCCTTAAAAATTTTTCAAAAATTGAAAAACGCTTATTTTTCGTTCGGGCATGGCTAGAAAGATTCGCCTGTTAATGCTGATCAAGAATATATATGATTTATAGGGTCGGAAACGACTCCTTCACTGATAAAAATTGTATTTTCCTCTGGAAGATTATTGAAATCGAAATTTGTATAGATTTTTTTGTATGGTATTTTTTGGGACAATCGAAACTTCAAAATCGCATAACTAAGTCAAAAATGCATTAAATTCAATTCTGAAACCAGTCCTGTGTTAGTTTCTTGGAGGTTAACAAATCTGCATACCACAAAGATAGTATTTTTAAAAATAATTTTTTTTTTCAGATTTTTTGAAATTTTACGATGCAACCCCTTAAAAAATTTTCAAAATTTGAAAAACTCGTATTTTTCGTTCAGGCATGGCTAGAAAGATTCGCCTGTTAATGCTGATCAAGAATATATATGATTTATAGGGTCGGAAACGACTCCTTCACTGATAAAAATTGTATTTTCCTCTGGAAGATTCTTGAAATCGAAATTTGTATAGATTTTTTTGTATGGTATTTTTTGGGACAATCGAAACTTCAAAAACGCATAACTAAGTCAAAAATGCATTAAATTCAATTCTGAAACCAGTCCTGTGTTAGTTTCTTGGAGGTTAACAAATCTGCATACCACAAAGATAGTATTTTTAAAAATATTTTTTTTTAGATTTTTGAAATTTTACGATGCAACCCCTTAAAAAATTTTCAAAATTTGAAAAACTCGTATTTTTCGTTCAGGCATGGCTAGAAAGATTCGCCTGTTATTGCTGATCAAGAATATATATGATTTATAGGGTCGGAAACGACTCCTTCACTGATAAAAATTGTATTTTCCTCTGGAAGATTCTTGAAATCGAAATTTGTATAGATTTTTTTGTATGGTATTTTTTGGGACAATCGAAACTTCAAAAACGCATAACTAAGTCAAAAATGCATTAAATTCAATTCTGAAACCAGTCCTGTGTTAGTTTCTTGGAGGTTAACAAATCTGCATACCACAAAGATAGTATTTTTAAAAATAATTTTTTTTTTAGATTTTTTGAAATTTTACGATGCAACCCCTTAAAAAATTTTCAAAATTTGAAAAACTCGTATTTTTCGTTCAGGCATGGCTAGAAAGATTTTTTTGTATGGTATTTTTTGGGACAATCGAAACTTCAAAAACGCATAACTAAGTCAAAAATGCATTAAATTCAATTCTGAAACCAGTCCTGTGTTAGTTTCTTGGAGGTTAACAAATCTGCGTACCACAAAGATAGTATTTTTAAAAATAATTTTTCTTTTAGATTTTTTGAAATTTTACGATGCAACCCCTTAAAAAATTTTCAAAATTTGAAAAACTCGTATTTTTCGTTCAGGCATGGCTAGAAAGATTCGCCTGTTAATGCTGATCAAGAATATATATGATTTATAGGGTCGGAAACGACTCCTTCACTGATAAAAATTGTATTTTCCTCTGGAAGATTCTTGAAATCGAAATTTGTATAGATTTTTTTGTATGGTATTTTTTGGGACAATCGAAACTTCAAAAACGCATAACTAAGTCAAAAATGCATTAAATTTAATTCTGAAACCAGTCCTGTGTTAGTTTCATGGAGGTTAACAAATCTGCATACCGCAAATATAGTATTTTGAAAAATAATTTTTCTTTTAGATTTTTTGAAATTTTACGATGCAACCCCTTAAAAAATTTTCAAAATTTGAAAAACTCGTATTTTTCGTTCAGGCATGGCTAGAAAGATTCGCCTGTTAATGCTGATCAAGAATATATATGATTTATAGGGTCGGAAACGACTCCTTCACTGATAAAAATTGTATTTTCCTCTGGAAGATTCTTGAAATCGAAATTTGTATAGATTTTTTTGTATGGTATTTTTTGGGACAATCGAAACTTCAAAATCGCATAACTAAGTCAAAAATGCATTAAATTCAATTCTGAAACCAGTCCTGTGTTAGTTTCTTGGAGGTTAACAAATCTGCATACCACAAAGATAGTATTTTTAAAAATATTTTTTTTTTTAGATTTTTTGAAATTTTACGATGCAACCCCTTAAAAAATTTTCAAAATTTGAAAAACTCGTATTTTTCGTTCAGGCATGGCTAGAAAGATTCGCCTGTTAATGCTGATCAAGAATATATATGATTTATAGGGTCGGAAACGACTCCTTCACTGATAAAAATTGTATTTTCCTCTGGAAGATTCTTCAAATCGAAATTTGTATAGATTTTTTTGTATGGTATTTTTTGGGACAATCGAAACTTCAAAATCGCATAACTAAGTCAAAAATGCATTAAATTCAATTCTGAAACCAGTCCTGTGTTAGTTTCTTGGAGGTTAACAAATCTGCATACCACAAAGATAGTATTTTTAAAAATAATTTTTTTTTTAGATTTTTTGAAATTTTAAGATGCAACCCCTTAAAAAATTTTCAAAATTTGAAAAACTCGTATTTTTCGTTCAGGCATGGCTAGAAAGATTCGCCTGTTAATGCTGATCAAGAATATATATGATTTATAGGGTCGGAAACGACTCCTTCACTGATAAAAATTGTATTTTCCTCTGGAAGATTCTTGAAATCGAAATTTGTATAGATTTTTTTGTATGGTATTTTTTGGGACAATCGAAACTTCAAAAACGCATAACTAAGTCAAAAATGCATTAAATTCAATTCTGAAACCAGTCCTGTGTTAGTTTCTTGGAGGTTAACAAATCTGCATACCACAAAGATAGTATTTTCAAAAATAATTTTTTTTTAGATTTTTTGAAATTTTACGATGCAACCCCTTAAAAAATTTTCAAAATTTGAAAAACTCATATTTTTCGTTCAGGCATGGCTAGAAAGATTCGCCTGTTAATGCTGATCAAGAATATATATGATTTATAGGGTCGGAAACGACTCCTTCACTGATAAAAATTGTATTTTCCTCTGGAAGATTCTTCAAATCGAAATTTGTATAGATTTTTTTGTATGGTATTTTTTGGGACAATCGAAACTTCAAAAACGCATAACTAAGTCAAAAATGCATTAAATTCAATTCTGAAACCAGTCCTGTGTTAGTTTCTTGGAGGTTAACAAATCTGCATACCACAAAGATAGTATTTTTAAAAATAATTTTTTTTTTAGATTTTTTGAAATTTTACGATGCAACCCCTTAAAAAATTTTCAAAATTTGAAAAACTCGTATTTTTCGTTCAGGCATGGCTAGAAAGATTCGCCTGTTAATGCTGATCAAGAATATATATGATTTATAGGGTCGGAAACGACTCCTTCACTGATAAAAATTGTATTTTCCTCTGGAAGATTCTTCAAATCGAAATTTGTATAGATTTTTTTGTATGGTATTTTTTGGGACAATCGAAACTTCAAAATCGCATAACTAAGTCAAAAATGCATTAAATTCAATTCTGAAACCAGTCCTGTGTTAGTTTCTTGGAGGTTAACAAATCTGCATACCACAAAGATAGTATTTTTAAAAATAATTTTTTTTTTAGATTTTTTGAAATTTTACGATGCAACCCCTTAAAAAATTTTCAAAATTTGAAAAACTCGTATTTTTCGTTCAGGCATGGCTAGAAAGATTCGCCTGTTAATGCTGATCAAGAATATATATGATTTATAGGGTCGGAAACGACTCCTTCACTGATAAAAATTGTATTTTCCTCTGGAAGATTTGTCAAATCGAAATTTGTATAGATTTTTTTGTATGGTATTTTTTGGGACAATCGAAACTTCAAAATCGCATAACTAAGTCAAAAATGCATTAAATTCAATTCTGAAACCAGTCCTGTGTTAGTTTCTTGGAGGTTAACAAATCTGCATACCACAAAGATAGTATTTTTAAAAATAATTTTTTTTTTAGATTTTTTGAAATTTTACGATGAAACCCCTTAAAAAATTTTCAAAATTTGAAAAACTCGTATTTTTCGTTCAGGCATGGCTAGAAAGATTCGCCTGTTAATGCTGATCAAGAATATATATGATTTATAGAGTCGGAAACGACTCCTTCACTGATAAAAATTGTATTTTCCTCTGGAAGATTCTTCAAATCGAAATTTGTATAGATTTTTTTGTATGGTATTTTTTGGGACAATCGAAACTTCAAAATCGCATAACTAAGTCAAAAATGCATTAAATTCAATTCTGAAACCAGTCCTGTGTTAGTTTCTTGGAGGTTAACAAATCTGCATACCACAAAGATAGTATTTTTAAAAATAATTTTTTTTTTAGATTTTTTGAAATTTTACGATGAAACCCCTTAAAAAATTTTCAAAATTTGAAAAACTCGTATTTTTCGTTCAGGCATGGCTAGAAAGATTCGCCTGTTAATGCTGATCAAGAATATATATGATTTATAGGGTCGGAAACGACTCCTTCACTGATAAAAATTGTATTTTCCTCTGGAAGATTCTTGAAATCGAATTTTGTAAAGATTTTTTTGTATGGTATTTTTTGGGACAATCGAAACTTCAAAAACGCATAACTAAGTCAAAAATGCATTAAATTTAATTCTGAAACCAGTCCTGTGTTAGTTTCATGGAGGTTAACAAATCTGCATACCGCAAATATAGTATTTTGAAAAATAATTTTTCTTTTAGATTTTTTGAAATTTTACGATGCAACCCCTTAAAAAATTTTCAAAATTTGAAAAACTCGTATTTTTCGTTCAGGCATGGCTAGAAAGATTCGCCTGTTAATGCTGATCAAGAATATATATGATTTATAGGGTCGGAAACGACTCCTTCACTGATAAAAATTGTATTTTCCTCTGGAAGATTCTTGAAATCGAAATTTGTATAGATTTTTTTGTATGGTATTTTTTGGGACAATCGAAACTTCAAAAACGCATAACTAAGTCAAAAATGCATTAAATTTAATTCTGAAACCAGTCCTGTGTTAGTTTCATGGAGGTTAACAAATCTGCATACCGCAAATATAGTATTTTGAAAAATAATTTTTCTTTTAGATTTTTTGAAATTTTACGATGCAACCCCTTAAAAAATTTTCAAAATTTGAAAAACTCGTATTTTTCGTTCAGGCATGGCTAGAAAGATTCGCCTGTTAATGCTGATCAAGAATATATATGATTTATAGGGTCGGAAACGACTCCTTCACTGATAAAAATTGTATTTTCCTCTGGAAGATTCTTGAAATCGAAATTTGTATAGATTTTTTTGTATGGTATTTTTTGGGACAATCGAAACTTCAAAAACGCATAACTAAGTCAAAAATGCATTAAATTCAATTCTGAAACCAGTCCTGTGTTAGTTTCTTGGAGGTTAACAAATCTGCATACCACAAAGATAGTATTTTCAAAAATAATTTTTTTTTAGATTTTTTGAAATTTTACGATGCAACCCCTTAAAAAATTTTCAAAATTTGAAAAACTCGTATTTTTCGTTCAGGCATGGCTAGAAAGATTCGCCTGTTAATGCTGATCAAGAATATATATGATTTATAGGGTCGGAAACGACTCCTTCACTGATAAAAATTGTATTTTCCTCTGGAAGATTCTTGAAATCGAAATTTGTATAGATTTTTTTGTATGGTATTTTTTGGGACAATCGAAACTTCAAAAACGCATAACTAAGTCAAAAATGCATTAAATTCAATTCTGAAACCAGTCCTGTGTTAGTTTCTTGGAGGTTAACAAATCTGCATACCACAAAGATAGTATTTTTAAAAATAATTTTTTTTTTAGATTTTTTGAAATTTTACGATGCAACCCCTTAAAAAATTTTCAAAATTTGAAAAACTCGTATTTTTCGTTCAGGCATGGCTAGAAAGATTCGCCTGTTAATGCTGATCAAGAATATATATGATTTATAGAGTCGGAAACGACTCCTTCACTGATAAAAATTGTATTTTCCTCTGGAAGATTCTTGAAATCGAAATTTGTATAGATTTTTTTGTATGGTATTTTTTGGGACAATCGAAACTTCAAAAACGCATAACTAAGTCAAAAATGCATTAAATTTAATTCTGAAACCAGTCCTGTGTTAGTTTCATGGAGGTTAACAAATCTGCATACCGCAAATATAGTATTTTGAAAAATAATTTTTCTTTTAGATTTTTTGAAATTTTACGATGCAACCCCTTAAAAAATTTTCAAAATTTGAAAAACTCGTATTTTTCGTTCAGGCATGGCTAGAAAGATTCGCCTGTTAATGCTGATCAAGAATATATATGATTTATAGGGTCGGAAACGACTCCTTCACTGATAAAAATTGTATTTTCCTCTGGAAGATTCTTGAAATCGAAATTTGTATAGATTTTTTTGTATGGTATTTTTTGGGACAATCGAAACTTCAAAAACGCATAACTAAGTCAAAAATGCATTAAATTCAATTCTGAAACCAGTCCTGTGTTAGTTTCTTGGAGGTTAACAAATCTACATACCACAAAGATAGTATTTTCAAAAATAATTTTTTTTTAGATTTTTTGAAATTTTACGATGCAACCCCTTAAAAAATTTTCAAAATTTGAAAAACTCGTATTTTTCGTTCAGGCATGGCTAGAAAGATTCGCCTGTTAATGCTGATCAAGAATATATATGATTTATAGGGTCGGAAACGACTCCTTCACTGATAAAAATTGTATTTTCCTCTGGAAGATTCTTCAAATCGAAATTTGTATAGATTTTTTTGTATGGTATTTTTTGGGACAATCGAAACTTCAAAAACGCATAACTAAGTCAAAAATGCATTAAATTCAATTCTGAAACCAGTCCTGTGTTAGTTTCTTGGAGGTTAACAAATCTGCATACCACAAAGATAGTATTTTTAAAAATATTTTTTTTTTTAGATTTTTTGAAATTTTACGATGCAACCCCTTAAAAAATTTTCAAAATTTGAAAAACTCGTATTTTTCGTTCAGGCATGGCTAGAAAGATTCGCCTGTTAATGCTGATCAAGAATATATATGATTTATAGGGTCGGAAACGACTCCTTCACTGATAAAAATTGTATTTTCCTCTGGAAGATTCTTCAAATCGAAATTTGTATAGATTTTTTTGTATGGTATTTTTTGGGACAATCGAAACTTCAAAATCGCATAACTAAGTCAAAAATGCATTAAATTCAATTCTGAAACCAGTCCTGTGTTAGTTTCTTGGAGGTTAACAAATCTGCATACCACAAAGATAGTATTTTTAAAAATAATTTTTTTTTTAGATTTTTTGAAATTTTACGATGCAACCCCTTAAAAAATTTTCAAAATTTGAAAAACTCGTATTTTTCGTTCAGGCATGGCTAGAAAGATTCGCCTGTTAATGCTGATCAAGAATATATATGATTTATAGGGTCGGAAACGACTCCTTCACTGATAAAAATTGTATTTTCCTCTGGAAGATTCTTGAAATCGAAATTTGTATAGATTTTTTTGTATGGTATTTTTTGGGACAATCGAAACTTCAAAAACGCATAACTAAGTCAAAAATGCATTAAATTCAATTCTGAAACCAGTCCTGTGTTAGTTTCTTGGAGGTTAACAAATCTGCATACCACAAAGATAGTATTTTTAAAAATAATTTTTCTTTTAGATTTTTTGAAATTTTACGATGCAACCCCTTAAAAAATTTTCAAAATTTGAAAAACTCGTATTTTTCGTTCAGGCATGGCTAGAAAGATTCGCCTGTTAATGCTGATCAAGAATATATATGATTTATAGGGTCGGAAACGACTCCTTCACTGATAAAAATTGTATTTTCCTCTGGATGATTCTTGAAATCGAAATTTGTATAGATTTTTTTGTATGGTATTTTTTGGGACAATCGAAACTTCAAAAACGCATAACTAAGTCGAAAATGCATTAAATTTAATTCTGAAACCAGTCCTGTGTTAGTTTCTTGGAGGTTAACAAATCTGCATACCGCAAATATAGTATTTTGAAAAATATTTTTTTTTTTAGATTTTTTGAAATTTTACGATGCAACCCCTTAAAAAATTTTCAAAATTTGAAAAACTCGTATTTTTCGTTCAGGCATGGCTAGAAAGATTCGCCTGTTAATGCTGATCAAGAATATATATGATTTATAGGGTCGGAAACGACTCCTTCACTGATAAAAATTGTATTTTCCTCTGGATGATTCTTGAAATCGAAATTTGTATAGATTTTTTTGTATGGTATTTTTTGGGACAATCGAAACTTCAAAAACGCATAACTAAGTCGAAAATGCATTAAATTTAATTCTGAAACCAGTCCTGTGTTAGTTTCTTGGAGGTTAACAAATCTGCATACCGCAAATATAGTATTTTGAAAAATATTTTTTTTTTTAGATTTTTTGAAATTTTACGATGCAACCCCTTAAAAAATTTTCAAAATTTGAAAAACTCGTATTTTTCGTTCAGGCATGGCTAGAAAGATTCGCCTGTTAATGCTGATCAAGAATATATATGATTTATAGGGTCGGAAACGACTCCTTCACTGATAAAAATTGTATTTTCCTCTGGATGATTCTTGAAATCGAAATTTGTATAGATTTTTTTGTATGGTATTTTTTGGGACAATCGAAACTTCAAAAACGCCTAAGTCGAAAATGCATTAAATTTATTTCTGAAACCAGTCCTGTGTTAGTTTCTTGGAGGTTAACAAATCTGCATACCGCAAATATAGTATTTTTAAAAATAATTTTTTTTTTAGATTTTTTGAAATTTTACGATGCAACCCCTTAAAAAATTTTCAAAATTTGAAAAACTCGTATTTTTCGTTCAGGCATGGCTAGAAAGATTTTTTTGTATGGTATTTTTTGGGACAATCGAAACTTCAAAAACGCATAACTAAGTCAAAAATGCATTAAATTCAATTCTGAAACCAGTCCTGTGTTAGTTTCTTGGAGGTTAACAAATCTGCATACCACAAAGATAGTATTTTTATCAAGAATATATATGATTTATAGGGTCGGAAACGACTCCTTCACTGATAAAAATGGTATTTTCCTCTGGAAGATTCTTGAAATCGAAATTTGTATAGATTTTTTTGTATGGTATTTTTTGGGACAATCGAAACTTCAAAAACGCATAACTAAGTCAAAAATGCATTAAATTTAATTCTGAAACCAGTCCTGTGTTAGTTTCATGGAGGTTAACAAATCTGCATACCGCAAATATAATATTTTGAAAAATAATTTTTTTTTTAGATTTTTTTGAAATTTTACGATGCAACCCCTTAAAAAATTTGCAAAATTTGAAAAACTCGTATTTTTCGTTCAGGCATGGCTAGAAAGATTCGCCTGTTAATGCTGATCAAGAATATATATGATTTATAGGGTCGGAAACGACTCCTTCACTGATAAAAATTGTATTTTCCTCTGGAAGATTCTTGAAATCGAAATTTGTATAGTTTTTTTTGTATGGTATTTTTTGGGACAATCGAAACTTCAAAATCGCATAACTAAGTCAAAAATGCATTAAATTCAATTCTGAAACCAGTCCTGTGTTAGTTTCTTGGAGGTTAACAAATCTGCATACCACAAAGATAGTATTTTTAAAAATAATTTTTTTTTTGAAAAACTCGTATTTTTCGTTCAGGCATGGCTAGAAAGATTCGCCTGTTAATGCTGATCAAGAATATATATGATTTATAGGGTCGGAAACGACTCCTTCACTGATAAAAATTGTATTTTCCTCTGGAAGATTCTTCAAATCGAAATTTGTATAGATTTTTTTGTATGGTATTTTTTGGGACAATCGAAACTTCAAAATCGCATAACTAAGTCAAAAATGCATTAAATTCAATTCTGAAACCAGTCCTGTGTTAGTTTCTTGGAGGTTAACAAATCTGCATACCACAAAGATAGTATTTTTAAAAATAATTTTTTTTTTAGATTTTTTGAAATTTTACGATGCAACCCCTTAAAAAATTTTCAAAATTTGAAAAACTCGTATTTTTCGTTCAGGCATGGCTAGAAAGATTCGCCTGTTAATGCTGATCAAGAATATATATGATTTATAGGGTCGGAAACGACTCCTTCACTGATAAAAATTGTATTTTCCTCTGGAAGATTCTTGAAATCGAAATTTGTATAGATTTTTTTGTATGGTATTTTTTGGGACAATCGAAACTTCAAAAACGCATAACTAAGTCAAAAATGCATTAAATTCAATTCTGAAACCAGTCCTGTGTTAGTTTCTTGGAGGTTAACAAATCTGCATACCACAAAGATAGTATTTTTAAAAATAATTTTTTTTTTAGATTTTTTGAAATTTTACGATGCAACCCCTTAAAAAATTTTCAAAATTTGAAAAACTCGTATTTTTCGTTCAGGCATGGCTAGAAAGATTCGCCTGTTAATGCTGATCAAGAATATATATGATTTATAGGGTCGGAAACGACTCCTTCACTGATAAAAATTGTATTTTCCTCTGGAAGATTCTTGAAATCGAAATTTGTATAGATTTTTTTGTATGGTATTTTTTGGGACAATAGAAACTTCAAAAACGCATAACTAAGTCAAAAATGTATTAAATTCAATTCTGAAACCAGTCCTGTGTTAGTTTCTTGGAGGTTAACAAATCTGCATACCACAAAGATAGTATTTTTAAAAATATTTTTTTTTTTAGATTTTTTGAAATTTTACGATGCAACCCCTTAAAAAATTTTCAAAATTTGAAAAACTCGTATTTTTCGTTCAGGCATGGCTAGAAAGATTCGCCTGTTAATGCTGATCAAGAATATATATGATTTATAGGGTCGGAAACGACTCCTTCACTGATAAAAATTGTATTTTCCTCTGGATGATTCTTGAAATCGAAATTTGTATAGATTTTTTTGTATGGTATTTTTTGGGACAATCGAAACTTCAAAAACGCATAACTAAGTCGAAAATGCATTAAATTTAATTCTGAAACCAGTCCTGTGTTAGTTTCTTGGAGGTTAACAAATCTGCATACCGCAAATATAGTATTTTGAAAAATATTTTTTTTTTAGATTTTTTGAAATTTTACGATGCAACCCCTTAAAAAATTTTCAAAATTTGAAAAACTCGTATTTTTCGTTCAGGCATGGCTAGAAAGATTCGCCTGTTAATGCTGATCAAGAATATATATGATTTATAGGGTCGGAAACGACTCCTTCACTGATAAAAATTGTATTTTCCTCTGGATGATTCTTGAAATCGAAATTTGTATAGATTTTTTTGTATGGTATTTTTTGGGACAATCGAAACTTCAAAAACGCCTAAGTCGAAAATGCATTAAATTTATTTCTGAAACCAGTCCTGTGTTAGTTTCTTGGAGGTTAACAAATCTGCATACCGCAAATATAGTATTTTTAAAAATAATTTTTTTTTTAGATTTTTTGAAATTTTACGATGCAACCCCTTAAAAAATTTTCAAAATTTGAAAAACTCGTATTTTTCGTTCAGGCATGGCTAGAAAGATTTTTTTGTATGGTATTTTTTGGGACAATCGAAACTTCAAAAACGCATAACTAAGTCAAAAATGCATTAAATTCAATTCTGAAACCAGTCCTGTGTTAGTTTCTTGGAGGTTAACAAATCTGCATACCACAAAGATAGTATTTTTATCAAGAATATATATGATTTATAGGGTCGGAAACGACTCCTTCACTGATAAAAATGGTATTTTCCTCTGGAAGATTCTTGAAATCGAAATTTGTATAGATTTTTTTGTATGGTATTTTTTGGGACAATCGAAACTTCAAAAACGCATAACTAAGTCAAAAATGCATTAAATTTAATTCTGAAACCAGTCCTGTGTTAGTTTCATGGAGGTTAACAAATCTGCATACCGCAAATATAATATTTTGAAAAATAATTTTTTTTTTAGATTTTTTTGAAATTTTACGATGCAACCCCTTAAAAAATTTGCAAAATTTGAAAAACTCGTATTTTTCGTTCAGGCATGGCTAGAAAGATTCGCCTGTTAATGCTGATCAAGAATATATATGATTTATAGGGTCGGAAACGACTCCTTCACTGATAAAAATTGTATTTTCCTCTGGAAGATTCTTGAAATCGAAATTTGTATAGTTTTTTTTGTATGGTATTTTTTGGGACAATCGAAACTTCAAAAACGCATAACTAAGTCAAAAATGCATTAAATTCAATTCTGAAACCAGTCCTGTGTTAGTTTCTTGGAGGTTAATCTGCATACCACAAAGATAGTATTTTTAAAAATAATTTTTCTTTTAGATTTTTTGAAATTTTACGATGCAACCCCTTAAAAAATTTTCAAAATTTGAAAAACTCGTATTTTTCGTTCAGGCATGGCTAGAAAGATTCGCCTGTTAATGCTGATCAAGAATATATATGATTTATAGGGTCGGAAACGACTCCTTCACTGATAAAAATGGTATTTTCCTCTGGAAGATTCTTGAAATCGAAATTTGTATAGATTTTTTTGTATGGTATTTTTTGGGACAATCGAAACTTCAAAAACGCATAACTAAGTCAAAAATGCATTAAATTTAATTCTGAAACCAGTCCTGTGTTAGTTTCATGGAGGTTAACAAATCTGCATACCGCAAATATAATATTTTGAAAAATAATTTTTTTTTTAGATTTTTTTGAAATTTTACGATGCAACCCCTTAAAAAATTTTCAAAATTTGAAAAACTCGTATTTTTCGTTCAGGCATGGCTAGAAAGATTTGCCTGTTAATGCTGATCAAGAATATATATGATTTATAGGGTCGGAAACGACTCCTTCACTGATAAAAATGGTATTTTCCTCTGGAAGATTCTTGAAATCGAAATTTGTATAGATTTTTTTGTATGGTATTTTTTGGGACAATCGAAACTTCAAAAACGCATAACTAAGTCAAAAATGCATTAAATTTAATTCTGAAACCAGTCCTGTGTTAGTTTCATGGAGGTTAACAAATCTGCATACCGCAAATATAATATTTTGAAAAATAATTTTTTTTTTAGATTTTTTTGAAATTTTACGATGCAACCCCTTAAAAAATTTTCAAAATTTAAAAAAACTCGTATTTTTCGTTCAGGCATGGCTAGAAAGATTCGCCTGTTAATGCTGATCAAGAATATATATGATTTATAGAGTCGGAAACGACTCCTTCACTGATAAAAATTGTATTTTCCTCTGGAAGATTCTTGAAATCGAAATTTGTATAGATTTTTTTGTATGGTATTTTTTGGGACAATCGAAACTTCAAAAACGCATAACTAAGTCAAAAATGCATTAAATTTAATTCTGAAACCAGTCCTGTGTTAGTTTCATGGAGGTTAACAAATCTGCATACCGCAAATATAGTATTTTGAAAAATAATTTTTCTTTTAGATTTTTTGAAATTTTACGATGCAACCCCTTAAAAAATTTTCAAAATTTGAAAAACTCGTATTTTTCGTTCAGGCATGGCTAGAAAGATTCGCCTGTTAATGCTGATCAAGAATATATATGATTTATAGGGTCGGAAACGACTCCTTCACTGATAAAAATTGTATTTTCCTCTGGAAGATTCTTGAAATCGAAATTTGTATAGATTTTTTTGTATGGTATTTTTTGGGACAATCGAAACTTCAAAAACGCATAACTAAGTCAAAAATGCATTAAATTTAATTCTGAAACCAGTCCTGTGTTAGTTTCATGGAGGTTAACAAATCTGCATACCGCAAATATAATATTTTGAAAAATAATTTTTTTTTTAGATTTTTTTGAAATTTTACGATGCAACCCCTTAAAAAATTTTCAAAATTTGAAAAACTCGTATTTTTCGTTCAGGCATGGCTAGAAAGATTCGCCTGTTAATGCTGATCAAGAATATATATGATTTATAGAGTCGGAAACGACTCCTTCACTGATAAAAATTGTATTTTCCTCTGGAAGATTCTTGAAATCGAAATTTGTATAGATTTTTTTGTATGGTATTTTTTGGGACAATCGAAACTTCAAAAACGCATAACTAAGTCAAAAATGCATTAAATTTAATTCTGAAACCAGTCCTGTGTTAGTTTCATGGAGGTTAACAAATCTGCATACCGCAAATATAGTATTTTGAAAAATAATTTTTCTTTTAGATTTTTTGAAATTTTACGATGCAACCCCTTAAAAAATTTTCAAAATTTGAAAAACTCGTATTTTTCGTTCAGGCATGGCTAGAAAGATTCGCCTGTTAATGCTGATCAAGAATATATATGATTTATAGGGTCGGAAACGACTCCTTCACTGATAAAAATTGTATTTTCCTCTGGAAGATTCTTGAAATCGAAATTTGTATAGATTTTTTTGTATGGTATTTTTTGGGACAATCGAAACTTCAAAAACGCATAACTAAGTCAAAAATGCATTAAATTCAATTCTGAAACCAGTCCTGTGTTAGTTTCTTGGAGGTTAACAAATCTGCATACCACAAAGATAGTATTTTTAAAAATAATTTTTTTTTTAGATTTTTTGAAATTTTACGATGCAACCCCTTAAAAAATTTTCAAAATTTGAAAAACTCGTATTTTTCGTTCAGGCATGGCTAGAAAGATTCGCCTGTTAATGCTGATCAAGAATATATATGATTTATAGGGTCGGAAACGACTCCTTCACTGATAAAAATTGTATTTTCCTCTGGAAGATTCTTGAAATCGAAATTTGTATAGATTTTTTTGTATGGTATTTTTTGGGACAATAGAAACTTCAAAAACGCATAACTAAGTCAAAAATGCATTAAATTCAATTCTGAAACCAGTCCTGTGTTAGTTTCTTGGAGGTTAACAAATCTGCATACCACAAAGATAGTATTTTTAAAAATATTTTTTTTTTTAGATTTTTTGAAATTTTACGATGCAACCCCTTAAAAAATTTTCAAAATTTGAAAAACTCGTATTTTTCGTTCAGGCATGGCTAGAAAGATTCGCCTGTTAATGCTGATCAAGAATATATATGATTTATAGGGTCGGAAACGACTCCTTCACTGATAAAAATGGTATTTTCCTCTGGAAGATTCTTCAAATCGAAATTTGTATAGATTTTTTTGTATGGTATTTTTTGGGACAATCGAAACTTCAAAAACGCATAACTAAGTCAAAAATGCATTAAATTCAATTCTGAAACCAGTCCTGTGTTAGTTTCTTGGAGGTTAACAAATCTGCATACCACAAAGATAGTATTTTTAAAAATAATTTTTCTTTTAGATTTTTTGAAATTTTACGATGCAACCCCTTAAAAAATTTTCAAAATTTGAAAAACTCGTATTTTTCGTTCAGGCATGGCTAGAAAGATTCGCCTGTTAATGCTGATCAAGAATATATATGATTTATAGGGTCGGAAACGACTCCTTCACTGATAAAAATTGTATTTTCCTCTGGATGATTCTTGAAATCGAAATTTGTATAGATTTTTTTGTATGGTATTTTTTGGGACAATCGAAACTTCAAAAACGCATAACTAAGTCGAAAATGCATTAAATTTAATTCTGAAACCAGTCCTGTGTTAGTTTCTTGGAGGTTAACAAATCTGCATACCGCAAATATAGTATTTTGAAAAATATTTTTTTTTTTAGATTTTTTGAAATTTTACGATGCAACCCCTTAAAAAATTTTCAAAATTTGAAAAACTCGTATTTTTCGTTCAGGCATGGCTAGAAAGATTCGCCTGTTAATGCTGATCAAGAATATATATGATTTATAGGGTCGGAAACGACTCCTTCACTGATAAAAATTGTATTTTCCTCTGGATGATTCTTGAAATCGAAATTTGTATAGATTTTTTTGTATGGTATTTTTTGGGACAATCGAAACTTCAAAAACGCCTAAGTCGAAAATGCATTAAATTTATTTCTGAAACCAGTCCTGTGTTAGTTTCTTGGAGGTTAACAAATCTGCATACCGCAAATATAGTATTTTTAAAAATAATTTTTTTTTTAGATTTTGTGAAATTTTACGATGCAACCCCTTAAAAAATTTTCAAAATTTGAAAAACTCGTATTTTTCGTTCAGGCATGGCTAGAAAGATTTTTTTGTATGGTATTTTTTGGGACAATCGAAACTTCAAAAACGCATAACTAAGTCAAAAATGCATTAAATTCAATTCTGAAACCAGTCCTGTGTTAGTTTCTTGGAGGTTAACAAATCTGCATACCACAAAGATAGTATTTTTATCAAGAATATATATGATTTATAGGGTCGGAAACGACTCCTTCACTGATAAAAATGGTATTTTCCTCTGGAAGATTCTTGAAATCGAAATTTGTATAGATTTTTTTGTATGGTATTTTTTGGGACAATCGAAACTTCAAAAACGCATAACTAAGTCAAAAATGCATTAAATTTAATTCTGAAACCAGTCCTGTGTTAGTTTCATGGAGGTTAACAAATCTGCATACCGCAAATATAATATTTTGAAAAATAATTTTTTTTTAGTTTTTTTTGAAATTTTACGATGCAACCCCTTAAAAAATTTGCAAAATTTGAAAAACTCGTATTTTTCGTTCAGGCATGGCTAGAAAGATTCGCCTGTTAATGCTGATCAAGAATATATATGATTTATAGGGTCGGAAACGACTCCTTCACTGATAAAAATTGTATTTTCCTCTGGAAGATTCTTGAAATCGAAATTTGTATAGTTTTTTTTGTATGGTATTTTTTGGGACAATCGAAACTTCAAAAACGCATAACTAAGTCAAAAATGCATTAAATTCAATTCTGAAACCAGTCCTGTGTTAGTTTCTTGGAGGTTAACAAATCTGCATACCACAAAGATAGTATTTTTAAAAATAATTTTTCTTATAGATTTTTTGAAATTTTACGATGCAACCCCTTAAAAAATTTTCAAAATTTGAAAAACTCGTATTTTTCGTTCAGGCATGGCTAGAAAGATTCGCCTGTTAATGCTGATCAAGAATATATATGATTTATAGGGTCGGAAACGACTCCTTCACTGATAAAAATGGTATTTTCCTCTGGAAGATTCTTGAAATCGAAATTTGTATAGATTTTTTTGTATGGTATTTTTTGGGACAATCGAAACTTCAAAAACGCATAACTAAGTCAAAAATGCATTAAATTTAATTCTGAAACCAGTCCTGTGTTAGTTTCATGGAGGTTAACAAATCTGCATACCGCAAATATAATATTTTGAAAAATAATTTTTTTTTTAGATTTTTTTGAAATTTTACGATGCAACCCCTTAAAAAATTTGCAAAATTTGAAAAACTCGTATTTTTCGTTCAGGCATGGCTAGAAAGATTCGCCTGTTAATGCTGATCAAGAATATATATGATTTATAGGGTCGGAAACGACTCCTTCACTGATAAAAATTGTATTTTCCTCTGGAAGATTCTTGAAATCGAAATTTGTATAGTTTTTTTTGTATGGTATTTTTTGGGACAATCGAAACTTCAAAAACGCATAACTAAGTCAAAAATGCATTAAATTCAATTCTGAAACCAGTCCTGTGTTAGTTTCTTGGAGGTTAATCTGCATACCACAAAGATAGTATTTTTAAAAATAATTTTTCTTTTAGATTTTTTGAAATTTTACGATGCAACCCCTTAAAAAATTTTCAAAATTTGAAAAACTCGTATTTTTCGTTCAGGCATGGCTAGAAAGATTCGCCTGTTAATGCTGATCAAGAATATATATGATTTATAGGGTCGGAAACGACTCCTTCACTGATAAAAATGGTATTTTCCTCTGGAAGATTCTTGAAATCGAAATTTGTATAGATTTTTTTGTATGGTATTTTTTGGGACAATCGAAACTTCAAAAACGCATAACTAAGTCAAAAATGCATTAAATTTAATTCTGAAACCAGTCCTGTGTTAGTTTCATGGAGGTTAACAAATCTGCATACCGCAAATATAATATTTTGAAAAATAATTTTTTTTTTAGATTTTTTTGAAATTTTACGATGCAACCCCTTAAAAAATTTGCAAAATTTGAAAAACTCGTATTTTTCGTTCAGGCATGGCTAGAAAGATTCGCCTGTTAATGCTGATCAAGAATATATATGATTTATAGGGTCGGAAACGACTCCTTCACTGATAAAAATTGTATTTTCCTCTGGAAGATTCTTGAAATCGAAATTTGTATAGTTTTTTTTGTATGGTATTTTTTGGGACCATCGAAACTTCAAAAACGCATTACTAAGTCGAAAATGCATTAAATTTAATTCTGAAACCAGTCCTGTGTTAGTTTCTTGGAGGTTAACAAATCTGCATACCGCAAATATAGTATTTTGAAAAATAATTTTTTTTTTAGATTTTTTGAAATTTTACGATGCAACCCCTTAAAAAATTTTCAAAATTTGAAAAACTCGTATTTTTCGTTCAGGCATGGCTAGAAAGATTTGCCTGTTAATGCTGATCAAGAATATATATGATTTATAGGGTCGGAAACGACTCCTTCACTGATAAAAATGGTATTTTCCTCTGGAAGATTCTTGAAATCGAAATTTGTATAGATTTTTTTGTATGGTATTTTTTGGGACAATCGAAACTTCAAAAACGCATAACTAAGTCAAAAATGCATTAAATTTAATTCTGAAACCAGTCCTGTGTTAGTTTCATGGAGGTTAACAAATCTGCATACCGCAAATATAATATTTTGAAAAATAATTTTTTTTTTAGATTTTTTTGAAATTTTACGATGCAACCCCTTAAAAAATTTGCAAAATTTGAAAAACTCGTATTTTTCGTTCAGGCATGGCTAGAAAGATTCGCCTGTTAATGCTGATCAAGAATATATATGATTTATAGGGTCGGAAACGACTCCTTCACTGATAAAAATTGTATTTTCCTCTGGAAGATTCTTGAAATCGAAATTTGTATAGTTTTTTTTGTATGGTATTTTTTGGGACAATCGAAACTTCAAAAACGCATAACTAAGTCAAAAATGCATTAAATTCAATTCTGAAACCAGTCCTGTGTTAGTTTCTTGGAGGTTAACAAATCTGCATACCACAAAGATAGTATTTTTAAAAATAATTTTTCTTATAGATTTTTTGAAATTTTACGATGCAACCCCTTAAAAAATTTTCAAAATTTGAAAAACTCGTATTTTTCGTTCAGGCATGGCTAGAAAGATTCGCCTGTTAATGCTGATCAAGAATATATATGATTTATAGGGTCGGAAACGACTCCTTCACTGATAAAAATGGTATTTTCCTCTGGAAGATTCTTGAAATCGAAATTTGTATAGATTTTTTTGTATGGTATTTTTTGGGACAATCGAAACTTCAAAAACGCATAACTAAGTCAAAAATGCATTAAATTTAATTCTGAAACCAGTCCTGTGTTAGTTTCATGGAGGTTAACAAATCTGCATACCGCAAATATAATATTTTGAAAAATAATTTTTTTTTTAGATTTTTTTGAAATTTTACGATGCAACCCCTTAAAAAATTTGCAAAATTTGAAAAACTCGTATTTTTCGTTCAGGCATGGCTAGAAAGATTCGCCTGTTAATGCTGATCAAGAATATATATGATTTATAGGGTCGGAAACGACTCCTTCACTGATAAAAATTGTATTTTCCTCTGGAAGATTCTTGAAATCGAAATTTGTATAGTTTTTTTTGTATGGTATTTTTTGGGACAATCGAAACTTCAAAAACGCATAACTAAGTCAAAAATGCATTAAATTCAATTCTGAAACCAGTCCTGTGTTAGTTTCTTGGAGGTTAATCTGCATACCACAAAGATAGTATTTTTAAAAATAATTTTTCTTTTAGATTTTTTGAAATTTTACGATGCAACCCCTTAAAAAATTTTCAAAATTTGAAAAACTCGTATTTTTCGTTCAGGCATGGCTAGAAAGATTCGCCTGTTAATGCTGATCAAGAATATATATGATTTATAGGGTCGGAAACGACTCCTTCACTGATAAAAATGGTATTTTCCTCTGGAAGATTCTTGAAATCGAAATTTGTATAGATTTTTTTGTATGGTATTTTTTGGGACAATCGAAACTTCAAAAACGCATAACTAAGTCAAAAATGCATTAAATTTAATTCTGAAACCAGTCCTGTGTTAGTTTCATGGAGGTTAACAAATCTGCATACCGCAAATATAATATTTTGAAAAATAATTTTTTTTTTAGATTTTTTTGAAATTTTACGATGCAACCCCTTAAAAAATTTGCAAAATTTGAAAAACTCGTATTTTTCGTTCAGGCATGGCTAGAAAGATTCGCCTGTTAATGCTGATCAAGAATATATATGATTTATAGGGTCGGAAACGACTCCTTCACTGATAAAAATTGTATTTTCCTCTGGAAGATTCTTGAAATCGAAATTTGTATAGTTTTTTTTGTATGGTATTTTTTGGGACCATCGAAACTTCAAAAACGCATTACTAAGTCGAAAATGCATTAAATTTAATTCTGAAACCAGTCCTGTGTTAGTTTCTTGGAGGTTAACAAATCTGCATACCGCAAATATAGTATTTTGAAAAATAATTTTTTTTTTAGATTTTTTGAAATTTTACGATGCAACCCCTTAAAAAATTTTCAAAATTTGAAAAACTCGTATTTTTCGTTCAGGCATGGCTAGAAAGATTTGCCTGTTAATGCTGATCAAGAATATATATGATTTATAGGGTCGGAAACGACTCCTTCACTGATAAAAATGGTATTTTCCTCTGGAAGATTCTTGAAATCGAAATTTGTATAGATTTTTTTGTATGGTATTTTTTGGGACAATCGAAACTTCAAAAACGCATAACTAAGTCAAAAATGCATTAAATTTAATTCTGAAACCAGTCCTGTGTTAGTTTCATGGAGGTTAACAAATCTGCATACCGCAAATATAATATTTTGAAAAATAATTTTTTTTTTAGATTTTTTTGAAATTTTACGATGCAACCCCTTAAAAAATTTGCAAAATTTGAAAAACTCGTATTTTTCGTTCAGGCATGGCTAGAAAGATTCGCCTGTTAATGCTGATCAAGAATATATATGATTTATAGGGTCGGAAACGACTCCTTCACTGATAAAAATTGTATTTTCCTCTGGAAGATTCTTGAAATCGAAATTTGTATAGTTTTTTTTGTATGGTATTTTTTGGGACAATCGAAACTTCAAAAACGCATTACTAAGTCGAAAATGCATTAAATTTAATTCTGAAACCAGTCCTGTGTTAGTTTCTTGGAGGTTAACAAATCTGCATACCGCAAATATAGTATTTTGAAAAATAATTTTTTTTTTAGATTTTTGGAAATTTCACGATGAAACCCCTTAGATTTTTTTGTATGATGTTTTTTGGGAAAATCGAAACTTAAAAACCGCATAACTAAATCAAAAATGCATTAATTTTAATTCTGAAGCAAGTCCTGTGCTAGTTTTTTGGAGATTAACAAATCTGCATACCGGAAAGATAATATTTTAAAAAATAATTTTGTTTTTAGATTTTTGGAAATTTCACGATGAAACCCCTTAGATTTTTTTGTATGATGTTTTTTGGGAAAATCGAAACTTAAAAACCGCATAACTAAATCAAAAATGCATTAATTTTAATTCTGAAGCATGTCCTGTGCTAGTTTTTTGGAGATTAACAAATCTGCATACCGGAAAGATAATATTTTAAAAAATAATTTTTTTTTTAGATTTTTGGAAATTTCACGATGAAACCCCTTAGATTTTTTTGTATGATGTTTTTTGGGAAAATCGAAACTTAAAAACCGCATAACTAAATCAAAAATGCATTAATTTTAATTCTGAAGCAAGTCCTGTGCTAGTTTTTTGGAGATTAACAAATCTGCATACCGGAAAGATAATATTTTAAAAAATAATTTTGTTTTTAGATTTTTGGAAATTTCACGATGAAACCCCTTAGATTTTTTTGTATGATGTTTTTTGGGAAAATCGAAACTTAAAAACCGCATAACTAAATCAAAAATGCATTAATTTTAATTCTGAAGCATGTCCTGTGCTAGTTTTTTGGAGATTAACAAATCTGCATACCGGAAAGATAATATTTAAAAAAATAATTTTTTTTTTAGATTTTTGGAAATTTCACGATGAAACCCCTTAGATTTTTTTGTACGATGTTTTTTGGGAAAATCGAAACTTAAAAACCGCATAACTAAATCAAAAATGCATTAATTTTAATTCTGAAGCAAGTCCTGTGCTAGTTTTTTGGAGATTAACAAATCTGCATACCGGAAAGATAATATTTTAAAAAATAATTTTTTTTTTAGATTTTTGGAAATTTCACGATGAAACCCCTTAGATTTTTTTGTATGATGTTTTTTGGGAAAATCGAAACTTAAAAACCGCATAACTAAATCAAAAATGCATTAATTTTAATTCTGAAGCATGTCCTGTGCTAGTTTTTTGGAGATTAACAAATCTGCATACCGGAAAGATAATATTTTAAAAAATTATTTTTTTTTAGATTTTTGGAAATTTCACGATGAAACCCCTTAGATTTTTTTGTATGATGTTTTTTGGGAAAATCGAAACTTAAAAACCGCATAACTAAATCAAAAATGCATTAATTTTAATTCTGAAGCATGTCCTGTGCTAGTTTTTTGGAGATTAACAAATCTGCATACCGGAAAGATAATATTTTAAAAAATAATTTTTTTTTTAGATTTTTGGAAATTTCACGATGAAACCCCTTAGATTTTTTTGTATGATGTTATTTGGGAAAATCGAAACTTAAAAACCGCATAACTAAGTCAAAAACGCATTAATTTTAATTCTGAAGCAAGTCCTGTGCTAGTTTTTTGGAGATTAACAAATCTGAATACCGGATAGATAATATTTTAAAAAATAATTTTTTTTTTAGATTTTTGGAAATTTCACGATGAAACCCCTTAGATTTTTTTGTATGTTTTTTGGGAAAATCGAAACTTAAAAACCGCATAACTAAATCAAAAATGCATTAATTTTAATTCTGAAGCAAGTCCTGTGCTAGTTTTTTGGAGATTAACAAATCTGCATACCAGAAAGATAATATTTTAAAAAATAATTTTTTTTTTAGATTTTTGGAAATTTCACGATGTAACCCCTTAGATTTTTTTGTATGATGTTTTTTGGGAAAATCGAAACTTAAAAACCGCATAACTAAGTCAAAATTGCATTAATTTTAATTCTGAAGCAAGTCCTGTGCTAGTTTTTTGGAGAATAACAAATCTGCATACCGGAAAGATAATATTTTAAAAAATAATTTTTTTTTTAGATTTTTGGAAATTTCACGATGAAACCCCTTAGATTTTTTCGTATGATGTTTTTTGGGAAAATCTAAACTTAAAAACCGCATAACTAAATCAAAAATGCATTAATTTTAATTCTGAAGCATGTCCTGTGCTAGTTTTTTGGAGATTAACAAATCTGCATACCGGAAAGATAATATTTTAAAAAATAATTTTTTTTTTAGATTTTTGGAAATTTCACGATGAAACCCCTTAGATTTTTTTGTATGATGTTTTTTGGGAAAATCGAAACTTAAAAACCGCATAACTAAATCAAAAATGCATTAATTTTAATTCTGAAGCATGTCCTGTGCTAGTTTTTTGGAGATTAACAAATCTGCATACCGGAAAGATAATATTTTAAAAAATAATTTTTTTTTTAGATTTTTGGAAATTTCACGATGAAACCCCTTAGATTTTTTCGTATGATGTTTTTTGGGAAAATCTAAACTTAAAAACCGCATAACTAAATCAAAAATGCATTAATTTTAATTCTGAAGCATGTCCTGTGCTAGTTTTTTGGAGATTAACAAATCTGCATACCGGAAAGATAATATTTTAAAAAATAATTTTTTTTTTAGATTTTTGGAAATTTCACGATGAAACCCCTTAGATTTTTTCGTATGATGTTTTTTGGGAAAATCGAAACTTAAAAACCGCATAACTAAATCAAAAATGCATTAATTTTAATTCTGAAGCATGTCCTGTGCTAGTTTTTTGGAGATTAACAAATCTGCATACCGGAAAGATAATATTTTAAAAAATTCTTTTTTTTTAGATTTTTGGAAATTTCACGATGATACCCCTTAGATTTTTTTGTATGATGTTTTTTGGGAAAATCGAAACTTAAAAACCGCATAACTAAATCAAAAATGCATTAATTTTAATTCTGAAGCATGTCCTGTGCTAGTTTTTTGGAGATTAACAAATCTGCATACCGGAAAGATAATATTTTAAAAAATATTTTTTTTTTAGATTTTTGGAAATTTCACGATGAAACCCCTTAGATTTTTTTGTATGATGTTTTTTGGGAAAATCGAAACTTAAAAACCGCATAACTAAGTCAAAAACGCATTAATTTTAATTCTGAAGCAAGTCCTGTGCTAGTTTTTTGGAGATTAACAAATCTGCATACCGGAAAGATAATATTTTAAAAAATAATTTTTTTTTTAGATTTTTGGAAATTTCACGATGAAACCCCTTAGATTTTTTTGTATGATGTTTTTTGGGAAAATCGAAACTTAAAAACCGCATAACTAAATCAAAAATGCATTAATTTTAATTCTGAAGCATGTCCTGTGCTAGTTTTTTGGAGATTAACAAATCTGCATACCGGAAAGATAATATTTTAAAAAATAATTTTTTTTTTAGATTTTTGGAAATTTCACGATGAAACCCCTTAGATTTTTTCGTATGATGTTTTTTGGGAAAATCGAAACTTAAAAACCGCATAACTAAATCAAAAATGCATTAATTTTAATTCTGAAGCAAGTCCTGTGCTAGTTTTTTGGAGATTAACAAAACTGCATACCAGAAAGATAATATTTTAAAAAATAATTTTTTTTTTAGATTTTTGGAAATTTCACGATGAAACCCCTTAGATTTTTTTGTATGATGTTTTTTGGGAAAATCGAAACTTAAAAACCGCATAACTAAATCAAAAATGCATTAATTTTAATTCTGAAGCATGTCTTGTGCTAGTTTTTTGGAGATTAACAAATCTGCATACCGGAAAGATAATATTTTAAAAAATATTTTTTTTTTTAGATTTTTGGAAATTTCACGATGAAACCCCTTAGATTTTTTTGTATGATGTTTTTTGGGAAAATCGAAACTTAAAAACCGCATAACTAAGTCAAAAACGCATTAATTTTAATTCTGAAGCAAGTCCTGTGCTAGTTTTTTGGAGATTAACAAATCTGCATACCGGAAAGATAATATTTTAAAAAATAATTTTTTTTTTAGATTTTTGGAAATTTCACGATGAAACCCCTTAGATTTTTTCGTATGATGTTTTTTGGGAAAATCGAAACTTAAAAACCGCATAACTAAATCAAAAATGCATTAATTTTAATTCTGAAGCATGTCCTGTGCTAGTTTTTTGGAGATTAACAAATCTGCATACCGGAAAGATAATATTTTAAAAAATAATTTTTTTTTTAGATTTTTGGAAATTTCACGATGAAACCCCTTAGATTTTTTTGTATGATGTTTTTTGGGAAAATCGAAACTTAAAAACCGCATAACTAAATCAAAAATGCATTAATTTTAATTCTGAAGCATGTCCTGTGCTAGTTTTTTGGAGATTAACAAATCTGCATACCGGAAAGATAATATTTTAAAAAATAATTTTTTTTTTAGATTTTTGGAAATTTCACGATGAAACCCCTTAGATTTTTTTGTATGATGTTTTTTGGGAAAATCGAAACTTAAAACCCGCATAACTAAATCAAAAATGCATTAATTTTAATTCTGAAGCATGTCCTGTGCTAGTTTTTTGGAGATTAACAAATCTGCATACCGGAAAGATAATATTTTAAAAAATAATTTTTTTTTAGATTTTTGGAAATTTCACGATGAAACCCCTTAGATTTTTTTGTATGATGTTTTTTGGGAAAATCGAAACTTAAAAACCGCATAACTAAATCAAAAATGCATTAATTTTAATTCTGAAGCATGTCCTGTGCTAGTTTTTTGGAGATTAACAAATCTGCATACCGGAAAGATAATATTTTAAAAAATAATTTTTTTTTTAGATTTTTGGAAATTTCACGATGAAACCCCTTAGATTTTTTCGTATGATGTTTTTTGGGAAAATCGAAACTTAAAAACCGCATAACTAAATCAAAAATGCATTAATTTTAATTCTGAAGCATGTCCTGTGCTAGTTTTTTGGAGATTAACAAATCTGCATACCGGAAAGATAATATTTTAAAAAATTATTTTTTTTTTAGATTTTTGGAAATTTCACGATGAAACCCCTTAGATTTTTTTGTATGATGTTTTTTGGGAAAATCGAAACTTAAAAACCGCATAACTAAATCAAAAATGCATTAATTTTAATTCTGAAGCATGTCTTGTGCTAGTTTTTTGGAGATTAACAAATCTGCATACCGGAAAGATAATATTTTAAAAAATATTTTTTTTTTTAGATTTTTGGAAATTTCACGATGAAACCCCTTAGATTTTTTTGTATGATGTTTTTTGGGAAAATCGAAACTTAAAAACCGCATAACTAAGTCAAAAACGCATTAATTTTAATTCTGAAGCAAGTCCTGTGCTAGTTTTTTGGAGATTAACAAATCTGCATACCGGAAAGATAATATTTTAAAAAATAATTTTTTTTTTAGATTTTTGGAAATTTCACGATGAAACCCCTTAGATTTTTTCGTATGATGTTTTTTGGGAAAATCGAAACTTAAAAACCGCATAACTAAATCAAAAATGCATTAATTTTAATTCTGAAGCATGTCCTGTGCTAGTTTTTTGGAGATTAACAAATCTGCATACCGGAAAGATAATATTTTAAAAAATAATTTTTTTTTTAGATTTTTGGAAATTTCACGATGAAACCCCTTAGATTTTTTTGTATGATGTTTTTTGGGAAAATCGAAACTTAAAAACCGCATAACTAAATCAAAAATGCATTAATTTTAATTCTGAAGCATGTCCTGTGCTAGTTTTTTGGAGATTAACAAATCTGCATACCGGAAAGATAATATTTTAAAAAATAATTTTTTTTTTAGATTTTTGGGAATTTCACGATGAAACCCCTTAGATTTTTTTGTATGATGTTTTTTGGGAAAATCGAAACTTAAAAACCGCATAACTAAATCAAAAATGCATTAATTTTAATTCTGAAGCATGTCCTGTGCTAGTTTTTTGGAGATTAACAAATCTGCATACCGGAAAGATAATATTTTAAAAAATAATTTTTTTTTTAGATTTTTGGAAATTTCACGATGAAACCCCTTAGATTTTTTTGTATGATGTTTTTTGGGAAAATCGAAACTTAAAAACCGCATAACTAAATCAAAAATGCATTAATTTTAATTCTGAAGCAAGTCCTGTACTAGTTTTTTGGAGATTAACAAATCTGCATACCGGAAAGATAATATTTTAAAAAATAATTTTTTTTTTAGATTTTTGGAAATTTCACGATGAAACCCCTTAGATTTTTTCGTATGATGTTTTTTGGGAAAATCGAAACTTAAAAACCGCATAACTAAATCAAAAATGCATTAATTTTAATTCTGAAGCATGTCCTGTGCTAGTTTTTTGGAGATTAACAAATCTGCATACCGGAAAGATAATATTTTAAAAAATTATTTTTTTTTAGATTTTTGGAAATTTCACGATGAAACCCCTTAGATTTTTTTGTATGATGTTTTTTGGGAAAATCGAAACTTAAAAACCGCATAACTAAATCAAAAATGCATTAATTTTAATTCTGAAGCATGTCTTGTGCTAGTTTTTTGGAGATTAACAAATCTGCATACCGGAAAGATAATATTTTAAAAAATATTTTTTTTTTTAGATTTTTGGAAATTTCACGATGAAACCCCTTAGATTTTTTTGTATGATGTTTTTTGGGAAAATCGAAACTTAAAAACCGCATAACTAAGTCAAAAACGCATTAATTTTAATTCTGAAGCAAGTCCTGTGCTAGTTTTTTGGAGATTAACAAATCTGCATACCGGAAAGATAATATTTTAAAAAATAATTTTTTTTTTAGATTTTTGGAAATTTCACGATGAAACCCCTTAGATTTTTTTGTATGATGTTTTTTGGGAAAATCGAAACTTAAAAACCGCATAACTAAATCAAAAATGCATTAATTTTAATTCTGAAGCATGTCCTGTGCTAGTTTTTTGGAGATTAACAAATCTGCATACCGGAAAGATAATATTTTAAAAAATAATTTTTTTTTTAGATTTTTGGAAATTTCACGATGAAACCCCTTAGATTTTTTCGTATGATGTTTTTTGGGAAAATCGAAACTTAAAAACCGCATAACTAAATCAAAAATGCATTAATTTTAATTCTGAAGCAAGTCCTGTGCTAGTTTTTTGGAGATTAACAAAACTGCATACCAGAAAGATAATATTTTAAAAAATAATTTTTTTTTTTAGATTTTTGGAAATTTCACGATGAAACCCCTTAGATTTTTTTGTATGATGTTTTTTGGGAAAATCGAAACTTAAAAACCGCATAACTAAGTCAAAAATGCATTAATTTTAATTCTGAAGCAAGTCCTGTGCTAGTTTTTTGGAGATTAACAAATCTGTATACCGAAAAGATAATATTTTAAAAAATAATTTTTTTTTAGATTTTTGGAAATTTCACGATGAAACCCCTTAGATTTTTTTGTATGATGTTTTTTGGGAAAATCGAAACTTAAAAACCGCATAACTAAATCAAAAATGCATTAATTTTAATTCTGAAGCATGTCCTGTGCTAGTTTTTTGGAGATTAACAAATCTGCATACCGGAAAGATAATATTTTAAAAAATAATTTTTTTTTTAGATTTTTGGAAATTTCACGATGAAACCCCTTAGATTTTTTTGTATGATGTTTTTTGGGAAAATCGAAACTTAAAAACCGCATAACTAAATCAAAAATGCATTAATTTTAATTCTGAAGCATGCCCTGTGCTAGTTTTTTGGAGATTAACAAATCTGCATACCGGAAAGATAATATTTTAAAAAATAATTTTTTTTTTAGATTTTTGGAAATTTCACGATGAAACCCCTTAGATTTTTTCGTATGATGTTTTTTGGGAAAATCGAAACTTAAAAACCGCATAACTAAATCAAAAATGCATTAATTTTAATTCTGAAGCAAGTCCTGTGCTAGTTTTTTGGAGATTAACAAATCTGCATACCGGAAAGATAATATTTTAAAAAATAATTTTTTTTTTAGATTTTTGGAAATTTCACGATGAAACCCCTTAGATTTTTTTGTATGATGTTTTTTGGGAAAATCGAAACTTAAAAACCGCATAACTAAGTCAAAAATGCATTAATTTTAATTCTGAAGCAAGTCCTGTGCTAGTTTTTTGGAGATTAACAAATCTGCATACCGGAAAGATAATATTTTAAAAAATAATTTTTTTTTTAGATTTTTGGAAATTTCACGATGAAACCCCTTAGATTTTTTCGTATGATGTTTTTTGGGAAAATCGAAACTTAAAAACCGCATAACTAAATCAAAAATGCATTAATTTTAATTCTGAAGCATGTCCTGTGCTAGTTTTTTGGAGATTAACAAATCTGCATACCGGAAAGATAATATTTTAAAAAATAATTTTTTTTTTAGATTTTTGGAAATTTCACGATGAAACCCCTTAGATTTTTTTGTATGATGTTTTTTGGGAAAATCGAAACTTAAAAACCGCATAACTAAATCAAAAATGCATTAATTTTAATTCTGAAGCAAGTCCTGTGCTAGTTTTTTGGAGATTAACAAATCTGCATACCGGAAAGATAATATTTTAAAAAATAATTTTTTTTTTAGATTTTTGGAAATTTCACGATGAAACCCCTTAGATTTTTTTGTATGATGTTTTTTGGGAAAATCGAAACTTAAAAACCGCATAACTAAGTCAAAAATGCATTAATTTTAATTCTGAAGCAAGTCCTGTGCTAGTTTTTTGGAGATTAACAAATCTACATACCGGAAAGATAATATTTTAAAAAATATTTTTTTTTTAGATTTTTGGAAATTTCACGATGAAACCCCTTAGATTTTTTTGTATGATGTTTTTTGGGAAAATCGAAACTTAAAAACCGCATAACTAAATCAAAAATGCATTAATTTTAATTCTGAAGCATGTCCTGTGCTAGTTTTTTGGAGATTAACAAATCTGCATACCGGAAAGATAATATTTTAAAAAATAATTTTTTTTTTAGATTTTTGGAAATTTCACGATGAAACCCCTTAGATTTTTTTGTATGATGTTTTTTGGGAAAATCGAAACTTAAAAACCGCATAACTAAGTCAAAAATGCATTAATTTTAATTCTGAAGCATGTCCTGTGCTAGTTTTTTGGAGATTAACAAATCTGCATACCGGAAAGATAATATTTTAAAAAATAATTTTTTTTTTAGATTTTTGGAAATTTCACGATGAAACCCCTTAGATTTTTTTGTATGATGTTTTTTGGGAAAATCGAAACTTAAAAACCGCATAACTAAATCAAAAATGCATTAATTTTAATTCTGAAGCATGTCCTGTGCTAGTTTTTTGGAGATTAACAAATCTGCATACCGGAAAGATAATATTTTAAAAAATAATTTTTTTTTTAGATTTTTGGAAATTTCACGATGAAACCCCTTAGATTTTTTTGTATGATGTTTTTTGGGAAAATCGAAACTTAAAAACCGCATAACTAAATCAAAAATGCATTAATTTTAATTCTGAAGCAAGTCCTGTACTAGTTTTTTGGAGATTAACAAATCTGCATACCGGAAAGATAATATTTTAAAAAATAATTTTTTTTTTAGATTTTTGGAAATTTCACGATGAAACCCCTTAGATTTTTTCGTATGATGTTTTTTGGGAAAATCGAAACTTAAAAACCGCATAACTAAATCAAAAATGCATTAATTTTAATTCTGAAGCATGTCCTGTGCTAGTTTTTTGGAGATTAACAAATCTGCATACCGGAAAGATAATATTTTAAAAAATTATTTTTTTTTAGATTTTTGGAAATTTCACGATGAAACCCCTTAGATTTTTTTGTATGATGTTTTTTGGGAAAATCGAAACTTAAAAACCGCATAACTAAATCAAAAATGCATTAATTTTAATTCTGAAGCATGTCTTGTGCTAGTTTTTTGGAGATTAACAAATCTGCATACCGGAAAGATAATATTTTAAAAAATATTTTTTTTTTTAGATTTTTGGAAATTTCACGATGAAACCCCTTAGATTTTTTTGTATGATGTTTTTTGGGAAAATCGAAACTTAAAAACCGCATAACTAAGTCAAAAACGCATTAATTTTAATTCTGAAGCAAGTCCTGTGCTAGTTTTTTGGAGATTAACAAATCTGCATACCGGAAAGATAATATTTTAAAAAATAATTTTTTTTTTAGATTTTTGGAAATTTCACGATGAAACCCCTTAGATTTTTTTGTATGATGTTTTTTGGGAAAATCGAAACTTAAAAACCGCATAACTAAATCAAAAATGCATTAATTTTAATTCTGAAGCATGTCCTGTGCTAGTTTTTTGGAGATTAACAAATCTGCATACCGGAAAGATAATATTTTAAAAAATAATTTTTTTTTTAGATTTTTGGAAATTTCACGATGAAACCCCTTAGATTTTTTCGTATGATGTTTTTTGGGAAAATCGAAACTTAAAAACCGCATAACTAAATCAAAAATGCATTAATTTTAATTCTGAAGCAAGTCCTGTGCTAGTTTTTTGGAGATTAACAAAACTGCATACCAGAAAGATAATATTTTAAAAAATAATTTTTTTTTTTAGATTTTTGGAAATTTCACGATGAAACCCCTTAGATTTTTTTGTATGATGTTTTTTGGGAAAATCGAAACTTAAAAACCGCATAACTAAGTCAAAAATGCATTAATTTTAATTCTGAAGCAAGTCCTGTGCTAGTTTTTTGGAGATTAACAAATCTGTATACCGAAAAGATAATATTTTAAAAAATAATTTTTTTTTAGATTTTTGGAAATTTCACGATGAAACCCCTTAGATTTTTTTGTATGATGTTTTTTGGGAAAATCGAAACTTAAAAACCGCATAACTAAATCAAAAATGCATTAATTTTAATTCTGAAGCATGTCCTGTGCTAGTTTTTTGGAGATTAACAAATCTGCATACCGGAAAGATAATATTTTAAAAAATAATTTTTTTTTTAGATTTTTGGAAATTTCACGATGAAACCCCTTAGATTTTTTTGTATGATGTTTTTTGGGAAAATCGAAACTTAAAAACCGCATAACTAAATCAAAAATGCATTAATTTTAATTCTGAAGCATGCCCTGTGCTAGTTTTTTGGAGATTAACAAATCTGCATACCGGAAAGATAATATTTTAAAAAATAATTTTTTTTTTAGATTTTTGGAAATTTCACGATGAAACCCCTTAGATTTTTTCGTATGATGTTTTTTGGGAAAATCGAAACTTAAAAACCGCATAACTAAATCAAAAATGCATTAATTTTAATTCTGAAGCAAGTCCTGTGCTAGTTTTTTGGAGATTAACAAATCTGCATACCGGAAAGATAATATTTTAAAAAATAATTTTTTTTTTAGATTTTTGGAAATTTCACGATGAAACCCCTTAGATTTTTTTGTATGATGTTTTTTGGGAAAATCGAAACTTAAAAACCGCATAACTAAGTCAAAAATGCATTAATTTTAATTCTGAAGCAAGTCCTGTGCTAGTTTTTTGGAGATTAACAAATCTGCATACCGGAAAGATAATATTTTAAAAAATAATTTTTTTTTTAGATTTTTGGAAATTTCACGATGAAACCCCTTAGATTTTTTCGTATGATGTTTTTTGGGAAAATCGAAACTTAAAAACCGCATAACTAAATCAAAAATGCATTAATTTTAATTCTGAAGCATGTCCTGTGCTAGTTTTTTGGAGATTAACAAATCTGCATACCGGAAAGATAATATTTTAAAAAATAATTTTTTTTTTAGATTTTTGGAAATTTCACGATGAAACCCCTTAGATTTTTTTGTATGATGTTTTTTGGGAAAATCGAAACTTAAAAACCGCATAACTAAATCAAAAATGCATTAATTTTAATTCTGAAGCAAGTCCTGTGCTAGTTTTTTGGAGATTAACAAATCTGCATACCGGAAAGATAATATTTTAAAAAATAATTTTTTTTTTAGATTTTTGGAAATTTCACGATGAAACCCCTTAGATTTTTTTGTATGATGTTTTTTGGGAAAATCGAAACTTAAAAACCGCATAACTAAGTCAAAAATGCATTAATTTTAATTCTGAAGCAAGTCCTGTGCTAGTTTTTTGGAGATTAACAAATCTACATACCGGAAAGATAATATTTTAAAAAATATTTTTTTTTTAGATTTTTGGAAATTTCACGATGAAACCCCTTAGATTTTTTTGTATGATGTTTTTTGGGAAAATCGAAACTTAAAAACCGCATAACTAAATCAAAAATGCATTAATTTTAATTCTGAAGCATGTCCTGTGCTAGTTTTTTGGAGATTAACAAATCTGCATACCGGAAAGATAATATTTTAAAAAATAATTTTTTTTTTTAGATTTTTGGAAATTTCACGATGAAACCCCTTAGATTTTTTTGTATGATGTTTTTTGGGAAAATCGAAACTTAAAAAACGCATAACTAAATCAAAAATGCATTAATTTTAATTCTGAAGCATGTCCTGTGCTAGTTTTTTGGAGATTAACAAATCTGCATACCGGATAGATAATATTTTAAAAAATAATTTTTTTTTTAGATTTTTGGAAATTTCACGATGAAACCCCTTAGATTTTTTCGTATGATGTTTTTTGGGAAAATCGAAACTTAAAAACCGCATAACTAAATCAAAAATGCATTAATTTTAATTCTGAAGCATGTCCTGTGCTAGTTTTTTGGAGATTAACAAATCTGCATACCGGAAAGATAATATTTTAAAAAAATAAATTTTTTTTTAGATTTTTGGAAATTTCACGATGAAACCCCTTAGATTTTTTTGTATGATGTTTTTGGGAAAATCGAAACTTAAAAACCGCATAACTAAGTCAAAAATGCATTAATTTTAATTCTGAAGCAAGTCCTGTGCTAGTTTTTTGGAGATTAACAAATCTACATACCGAAAAGATAATATTTTAAAAAATAATTTTTTTTTTAGATTTTTGGAAATTTCACGATGAAACCCCTTAGATTTTTTTGTATGATGTTTTTGGGAAAATCGAAACTTAAAAACCGCATAACTAAGTCAAAAATGCATTAATTTTAATTCTGAAGCAAGTCCTGTGCTAGTTTTTTGGAGATTAACAAATCTGCATACCGGAAAGATAATATTTTAAAAAAATAATTTTTTTTTTTAGATTTTTGGAAATTTCACGATGAAACCCCTTAGATTTTTTTGTATGATGTTTTTTGGGAAAATCGAAACTTAAAAACCGCATAACTAAGTCAAAAATGCATTAATTTTAATTCTAAAGCAAGTCCTGTGCTAGTTTTTTGGAGATTAACAAATCTGCATACCGGAAAGATAATATTTTAAAAAATATTTTTTTTTTAGATTTTTGGAAATTTCACGATGAAACCCCTTAGATTTTTTTGTATGATGATTTTTGGGAAAATCGAAACTTAAAAACCGCATAACTAAGTCAAAAATTCAGTAATTTTAATTCTGAAGCAAGTCCTGTGCTAGTTTTTTGGAGATTAACAAATCTGCATACCGGAAAGATAATATTTTAAAAAATAATTTTTTTTTTAGATTTTTGGAAATTTCACGATGAAACCCCTTAGATTTTTTTGTATGATGTTTTTTGGGAAAATCGAAACTTAAAAACCGCATAACTAAGTCAAAAATGCATTAATTTTAATTCTAAAGCAAGTCCTGTGCTAGTTTTTTGGAGATTAACAAATCTGCATACCGGAAAGATAATATTTTAAAAAATATTTTTTTTTTTAGATTTTTGGAAATTTCACGATGAAACCCCTTAGATTTTTTTGTATGATGATTTTTGGGAAAATCGAAACTTAAAAACCGCATAACTAAGTCAAAAATTCAGTAATTTTAATTCTGAAGCAAGTCCTGTGCTAGTTTTTTGGAGATTAACAAATCTGCATACCGGAAAGATAATATTTTAAAAAATAATTTTTTTTTTAGATTTTTGGAAATTTCACGATGAAACCCCTTAGATTTTTTTGTATGATGTTTTTGGGAAAATCGAAACTTAAAAACCGCATAACTAAATCAAAAATGCATTAATTTTAATTCTGAAGCATGTCCTGTGCTAGTTTTTTGGAGATTAACAAATCTGCATACCGGAAAGATAATATTTTAAAAAATAATTTTTTTTTTAGATTTTTGGAAATTTCACGATGAAACCCCTTAGATTTTTTTGTATGATGTTTTTGGGAAAATCGAAACTTAAAAACCGCATAACTAAGTCAAAAATGCATTAATTTTAATTCTGAAGCAAGTCCTGTGCTAGTTTTTTGGAGATTAACAAATCTACATACCGAAAAGATAATATTTTAAAAAATAATAATAATAATAATTTTAAAAACCGCATAACTAA